>OX243814.1:52066298-52513298 GCA_945859605.1 Lumbricus rubellus
ACACACATTTTCGATGTTTATACTTCGTAAATTACAAGTTTGACTTGGTGCAATGGTAAAAGTTCGTGTCTTACATTGAAAAGTTCAAGTTCTGCTCGCTCGCACATCTAACATATTTATAATTTTACCTTGCTAATTATCAATTCGTACCGCCTTGTCGTCATACACCTCCTGTGTTTGCCTTACACAACTTACATTCTTCGCCGTTGCATGTAAAGTTGATAACCTAAGTTAGAAAATTCGCTCAAAGTAGATGCATGTATGTTAGAAATTGAAGAGTTCCTCTGCTACTTCCACTCGTTCGCATGCATATTGAAATGGTCCGTGTTGTTGAATACATGCTTGTGAATTTTGTATACATGTATTTGGTCTGTGATGTGTTAAGATTTAAGAAAAAGCGCCACCTGCCGAAAGAAAGATATGTCGGTTCTGTGCTTTAGATAATTAGTTGACAAAGAATACTAGGACGTAAGTCCTATTGCATACGAAAAGTTTGCTGCGTCTGTATTATTTGATGTTGCATGTGTATGATTGTGTGAGAAAGGCTGTGTGGTGCGCCATCTTTGGAATGGTCGGTGTTTGTCTGTGTAAGATTTGGACTTAGCCGCGCGAGAAAAGGATGTGACATGTAGAATTTTGGGAATAGAAGGTTGAGAGTTTCCATGGGTTTTGGATGTGTGTGTGTGTGTGTGCGCGCGCGCGCGTGTGTGTGTGTGTGTGTGCGCGCGCGTGCGCGCGCGCGCGTGTGTGTGTGTGTGTGTGTGTGAAAGTATGTTGGTACGCCACCTTTCGACTAGAAAGGTGCGTGCATGTGTGACATTGATGTTAGCATGCATGAAAAAGATTTAGTGATTGCATTATTTGGACATGTTCGGATAGGAAAGGTTGCTTGGGCGCCACCTTGGGAGCAGATGCTTGACAAGAAATTCCATAAATAGAAACGAAGGTTGCCTGATTTTTCGGTTTTGTGTGTGATTATTCGTGAAAGTTGGAAAGGTGGCCATATTGGAAATAGAAGGTTGGGCGATTGTTCAGTTTTTATGTTTGATGTTTGAGTATGCGCGAAAGATAGAAAGGTGACTATGTTTTACCCATGGGAGGATGTGTGATTCTTGGATTTTTGCGATTGACTATACGCGAATGTTGTGAAAGTCGTCATATGAGGAAAGGAAGGCTGAGTGATTTTCGGTTTTTGCGTTTGACTATATGCGAATGTTGTGAAAGTCGCCATATGAGGAAAGGAAGGCTGAGTGATTTTCGGTTTTTGCATTTACCTATGTGTAAAAATTTTTGAAGGACGCCATATTGCAATGCGAATGTTGTTGGATTCTTTGGTTTTTGGTCTTGTCTGTAAAAGAAATGAGGAAAGGCTGCCATATTGGCATGCGAATGTTGTTGGATTCTTCGGTTTTTGCGTTTGACTTGGAGAAATGCTGCTATAATTTTTGGATAATGAGGTATGAAATACTTAATATTGGGCGATTTAAATGTAAAATGTTTGAATTATTGATGTTTTCGAATAAAATAATATGCTATTGAGGGAGAGAGAGCGCGTCCCTCGGCGTTCTCGACTCCTTATTGGTCGGTTTCTAGGTTTCTCGCTTCCTGGTTATTTAGTACGTGTGTAAAATTTATAATTTTGGGTGGGGAGGGTGGAATGGAGGGTTGGCGGGTGAGGTTGAATGCTGTGGATGGAGAGAGAGAGGCTATACTTAGGGTTTCTCGCTTCCCGGTTGCGCAGAAGCAGTTGACAGAGAGCGAGACACGACTCGCAGCTGGCGCAAATGATAGTAGCAGGAGCGAGTCAGGGCCTTAAGATGGTCGACGAAAGACAGCTCCGAGTCCAGAATGATGCCAAGATTGCGGACAGAAGTGGAAAAAAACAAAGGTGGGGAATTCAGAAGCATGAGACCCCAGATCTAGCTTATCCAACTGTTGACGAGTTCCAAGCCAGATATATTGAGTTTGTATGTATGTATGTATGTATGTATGTATGTATGTATGTATGTATGTATGTATGTATGTATGTATGTATGTATGTATGTATGTATGTATGTATGTATGTATGTATGTATGTATGTATGTATGTATGTATGTATGTATGTATGTATGTATGTATGTATGTATGTATGTATGTATGTATGTATGTATGTATGTATGTATGTATGTATGTATGTATGTATGTATGTATGTATGTATGTATGTATGTATGTATGTATGTATGTATGTATGTATGTATGTATGTATGTATGTATGTACGTACGTATGTATGCATGTATGTATGTGTAAGTATGTGTTGTTAGAGGTCTGACTGACCCTAACACATGCTCTTTCTATAGAGTGTCGCGCGCTAGAGCTCTGGCCGACTTTCCGTACCTTAAAAATAGAACTGCTTATACATTATCTTGAGGGGACTTTTTGGCTTCGTTTTGGTGTGTTTGCCGTTGATGTCGATCGTTTTGTCGGTGACGTTTTCATGTCCTCGTTTGTTCCTCGGCGTTTGGAGGCCACTGCTAGGTAGGCTATGCTGAGTTGTTTGCTGGTGACGTGTTGTTTTTCTCTGGAGAAGTGGCGGCGCTAAGCCAGGGCATGACAGAGGAAAATTCGGGCAGGGAAAAGTTATGGCAGGGCAAAATTCTGGCAGAGCAAAATTCTGGCAGAGGACAATTCTGGCAGAGGAAAAGTTCGGGCAGGGAAAAATTCTGGCAGGGAAAGTTCTGGCAGGGCAAAATTCTGGCAGGGTAAAATTCTGGCAGAGGAAAATTCTGGCAGAGAAATTTCTGGCAGGGCAAAATTCTGGCAGAGGAAAATTCTGGCAGAGGAAAATTCTGGCAGGGAAAGTTCTGGCAGGGCAAAATTCTGGCAGAGGAAAATTCTGGCAGAGGAAAATTCTGGCAGGGAAAGTTCTGGCAGGGCAAAATTCTGGCAGGGTAAAATTCTGGCAGAGGAAAATTCTGGCAGGGAAAGTTCTGGCAGGGAAAAATTCTGGCAGAGGAAAATTCTGGCAGAGGAAAATTATGGCAGAGGAAAAGTTCTGGCAGGGCAAAATTTTGGTAGGGCAAAATTGTGGAAGAGGAAAATTCTGGCAGAGGAAAATTCTGGCAGGGAAATGTTCACGACCTGCCTAATGACCTGCCTAAAAAACTGAATGTTTAATATATTTTACATTCCTTTTTTAAGAGTTTTAGATGAAACAATTAACATTACTTTTTTCCTCCCCCAAAAGATCACTAGTGTTGTGGTGCAATTATTATATCCAACTGACTTTTACGTCTGATCTTATCTCTCTAGTAGGTATATCCCTTTAAAAGCGAGTGGCAATCTATTTGCCACTACATGCAGGTATACTAAACAACTAATGTTCAGCAATTTGCCACTAAAATAATGCATGTGGATTCACAAGATGTCACTACCAGATACTGTTTAACACAAAAAAACATAAAAAAATCTTGCTTGACACAACATACCTTATACTCCATTGGAATTCTAGGGTGGTATGAACGGCTAGTGGCAAGTATGTTGCCACATTATGGACTTTTCTTGGTAGCACAAACGCCTAGACAGTGGCAATTATATTGCCACCAATTTTTTTACTGATTTCAACTAAACAATGTTATACGCTTGATTACTTTCTCTTACCCATACATAATATGTATTTATATTAACTGTGCCTGCCCGGGGCGCTTATAGCTGTTAAAGGGTTAAAGGCCTAGAGGTCTAAGCCTATAGGATATGAGGTTTATAGGAAACCTATAATTATATGATCAAACAGAAAGGGTAAGAATAGGAGGGAGTCTCAGAGGAAGGAGTAATTGGTAGGAGGAGGATGCAAGGGTTCCCGCTATCTCCACTCCTCTTTAATTAACATATACATCGTGGTTCAAAAAAGTAAGCCAAACTGTTTTTCAAATATCTCCAATGCCTGATAACTTACCACGCTAAAAGTGTCCAAATATTTAGAGAATTGAACCAAGAATATGATTCCAAAATTTCAAGAGATAAAGTTGAAAGGATAAAAGGATATGAATCTTTCAACTTCGTATGCCGAAATTTCAGTTTACAAGCAATTTTCTGTTAGAACATTTTAGCTTGATATGTCATCAGGTATTAGAGATATATGCGAAACAATTTGGCTTTTTTAACCACGGTGAGCATAAAAGAACTTACAGAAGAGAAAAAGGCCTATGTGCTCCAAATTCAGTCATCAATTTCTTCGACCTGCCAAATAGTTCCCATGACCCCGACGCGACCTGCCGAAATTTTAGAGCTGGCGCCGCCACTTACATAGGGCCTATCATAGGCCCTATGTCGAAACGGCTTAACAAGGAGAAGCGTGATCTGACCTATATTGAGATGTCAAAACGGCTAATTTATGCTCAGAGCCACTCTTCTGTGTAACCAGGTTATAAATTAGGGACCTATCCGTGAACTGACGACGTAGGATCTCGATTGTGGTGTTTAAAACAAAAATGAGTGGAACAAATTATGTTGCGCAACCAGATACATTGAATTTCACTATAAATAAAATGTATATTTCTAAGTGCGCAAAATATTCATGCGCCAAAAATAGCCTACAAGTTGTCAAGAAACTTAAATAATTCCATACCCCCCTAAAAACAGATACTCAGACGAAGGTTAAAAAAACAGAAAAAGTGGGGAAACCCAGCTGTGGAATTTATGGCGAGCACGGTAGCGCCAAATTATGAGCCCGTGCTACTGAGAAAGCGACTTGCCCTTTGTCCTGGTTACTTGTATGACTGCCCTAGCAATACCCTGGCTACAAAAAGTGTCTGGCGCAGGCACTTCCTTCAAGTAAAAAACTACTCAGAGGCGCTCCCGCTCTTATGTCGGTATTCGATACAGGCTATAAACAATCTCGACAATTTACAGCTTTTGAAAAGATTTAGATCTATAGCACATTAAATTTCATTCATTATTTTGTAAGTTTGAAGTTTGTAGGCCTATTCCTTGAAAAATTACACACGTCAACTAAATTAATAACAACTATGACACTTTCTTGCAGCGTATGGGGTCAATGCTCATGCTACGCATGCCATAAATGTTTTGAAGTCGGGGCATAGCCAGAGCAGCCATTCAAATTGCCAGGACAGAGGGTAATTATGGCGAATTTGGCTACAAAGGCCTGTTCGACATCATCCCCGTTGGTGTGTAATGCACACTGCGTCGACTGCGACACCATTTTCACAGTTCCCGATCTTGTGCAGATAATATCTTATAGGCCGATTATAAGAATTACAATGTCATGTACTTAAATTGTTTAGTCCTCGATTGCAACAATCCTTGATGTCATAAATTACATCCAGTATATCCACTCCTGTTTGATCTTCCTCTCCACCCCTTGCCGTCCATAATAGGCCAACCGAGCATCACATTTTTTATTATGTGGATTATAATAGGCTAATTAAGATCTCGCGGTATGCTTCATTCGCCAAAATAATATAGAGTGCCCTCTGTACTACTATGGTTACTGGTCAGGGAATCAGATGGATGAAGTCACTCAAACTGAGCACTTTCTGATTATTTGCAAAGCAAACTTTAATAGCTAAGTCAGTGGAGGACTCTTCAAATCCTCCTTTGGTAACTTTCACTATCATTTTCAAATGCAAAAGTTTTGCAAATAGGCCTAAAACAGAGCCAATGAGTCAGATATTGTTCACGTAAGCCTAAATGCGGAAGTAACTCATGGCATTTGAAATACAATTAGGCGACATTTAGACCCATGGGCCTACCGTTCTGCTAATCACCTTGAACTTTTTGTTCGCAGGACTAGAACTGTTCTTGTCCATTATCTGGCGTTCTCTGTGGTTGGTTCCTCCGCCTGAAACGATCTTAACCTCTCTCTCTAACGGCCAAACTAATGATCGTTTTTCTCTGGAGTTTCCGTGCTGAGCGTCATTCTGCGAGAGTCGCCATAATAAATCTATTGATGCGATGTGATAATAAATATAATTATAGTTTCAGAACTCTTCAGAGTTTCCAAGGCCGTAACCAGAATTTTGTTTGGGGGTGGGTGTTTGCATGACCGTGAGCAAATCGAAATGCAACCGAGTAGATAGGCTAATGCGCATGTAAATTATTATCGTAATCGTAATCTCCAAATTTCTAAAGCGCCACTCGAAAGCCAAGCACAGGGCACCAACTTATTCATGAGAGCAGTGTCACGTCAGAAGGGTTGTCCAAAAAATAATCCGAAGAGAGTCGTAGTCGAATCTGCATTGGCTTCAAGGATTTTTTAAAACTCTTTGCAAATTAATTTTTAAATTTTAAGCCCGTTTTCAGCGGATATTCTCGGGGCAAATGGGTAAAAGATTAACAACTGAACTGAACACGCTTTATTGTTCAACAAAAACCCAGTTCAAACTTGAAGGAAAGAACTTTAGTCATTGTAGGCTACATTCAGTGGCAAGGAGAAACGCAAAAGAACAAAAGGTTGGGCAAAGAGGTCACCATTTACAAAATAATAGTCATTAGACAATTATTCTTTTAAATTCAGCATCTTATAAGCTTACTAAACAATTCTATTATAGTCATCAGCAAGCATAATGAAATTGAGTAGAGGAGAAGTGTTCGAAATATCATTAACGTAATGTTAGAAATAGCAGTGGGCCCAGACAACCGTAGCCTACAGAACCCTGTGGCACACCACAGGTCATAATCTAGCATAAAAGAAACGTGTCCATTATAATTATAGCACACAATCTAGGTGATCCTTGAGCCAATCTAGACACAAATCCTTACAGCGTAATTCTGACACTACTTTGTAATTATAATCTGCCATGCTAGAAATTCTGCGTTTCGTCAATTTTTTCAGTAAAAACGCTTCGCGCAAAATTTAACGCGAAGTGATTTCTGTTGCCAGCTTCCATTATTTTTAATTTAAATCATATCATAATTATGTGTATCTAATGTGGACCTATAAGCCTTAATTATCTTCTAAGATAACAAATATTGTTTTTCAATATTATGTCGGGTGATGCTTTGTTTGAACATCCTCCAACGGGCCCCACGTGGTAGTCTATAATAATTTGACATAGAAGGGACTATTTTAAGGTTAATTTCAGTGCAAAAATGTGTCTTCAAACTTTGTAGTCAAGATCTCAAACTCCTGGATTCTAATGTGCTGCTTTACAATGAAAGCTAAGTGCAGGATCCCGCTTATAGGCCTACATGTAATTCACGAGGGTTGCGCTCTGTCGCCGTTGATGTCCAATGTCGAACGGTGACTCAGACTTTTATTCACCAGATGGCTTTGGTAGACTTGGCAGTTACTGGTGGTCGTCGTCGCGAATGGCTGCAAAACACATTTTTTTCTTTGTGATGATTTGTAATCTTATGCTCAGGTCATTATTTCCACCGTTCCACAAACTGCAGTACGTCAGTTTTAAATAGGTCTAATATGCGATGATCATTGTTATAATTACTATTTTTGACATTATTATTATTTATTATTATTATTTTGTTATGCCCCAATGTATTTAGGAACCCTCAGGGACTTAAAATAATAATAATAAGCTTAATTATAATAATTAGATTCCGGAGGCCCTACGCAGTTGCTTAGTTGGATTACATGTAAATCCGGCCCTGCATTTATGGCTTTAAAAGCATTTTGCTTGGTTTAATGGGCAAACGAGGTCCTCTGAAACAAATAATAGGCCTATTATTTCTTATCCGTAGTCCATTGCAATTTTTAGAGTCATTTGTAATCTAAATATGCAAGAATAGACAAACTCTGGCTAAGTTTCCAAATATTATACCTATCTGTAACCTTCTGCTCGGAATGATGTGATCTCAAGCTCCATACTTAAGATAGAGTATGACCTACATGTACATGTACGTACAAGGCTAATCTGCATTTCACAAGGTATAGCAACAGTCGGCGGTCCCAACTACAAGAGGCTTATTATTAGCCATGCATGTAGTCATCACTACAATGTTGCAGCTATTCACTAACCGCGATTTAGATGCTTTCGACTCGGCTGTTACAGTAGACTACTGAAAGTCAATTCATCGCAACGTTAAGCAGTACTGTTGCTTTCTCATAATTATAGGCTAGGCCTACTTTCACAATCATTGTGAGCAAATAGACCTACCTTTCGTTGACGATATTGCGGTTCTAGCTGTGGTTGTTGTAGACAATACTTTCGTATATCTTTTCGAAAGTGTTGGCTGATCAAATACGGAATAGGTTTCAGGCGCTAAGTGTAGAAACATAACAACAGCATCAGCGATAAACAAAGAGATCAACCGGCGTTCACGACTGCATTTTATTGTATCTCGATATTTATATAGCGCCTCTCGCAGCGCGGGTGAATGTACTGTTGATATGGAAAGACTAGTCGTTTGTTCGGCCCTTAGTGTGGAAGGAAGGTCATTCCAAAATGAAGGGACCGACCACAGACAAAAGATCAAGACGACCAGCAAATGAAGATGCAGATATCGGCTTTTGCATATTATATCTGCATAATATTATGCTTTTGCATATTATATCTGCATATGCTTTGCATATAGTCTGAGAATTGGAGGCCAGAAAGAGGATCTTGTAGTGAATGCGTGCCAGTAGCCAGTCCAAAAGGAGAACAGAACTATGGTACCCGGGTAGTAAAGACAGATAAAAGACTGGCGGCTCAGAGCCATGCCAGCTAATATCAATACAGAAGTGGTAGTTTTTAGTTCAACGATACTGTGTGGCAACAAGGATCATTATCGTCGCACTCTTACACTATTCAGGCTTTTGACTGGCTACTCGCAAACCACGCTCAGATGCTTTTATCTCGGCTGTTACAGTAGATTAAAGAAAGCCAATCTATCGCAACTTCATGCCGTAGTTTTCTAAAGCAGCCTACTTTCATGAATGGTGACTTACCTTTCGTTGTAGACGTTGAGATACTAGATGGAGCCACCGTTGTTGTTGTAGACAAAACCTTCGTATATCTTTTCGAAGTCAGTGTTGGCTGATCAAATGCTGAATAAATTGCAGACGTTAGGATAAGTGTAAATAAAATATTAAACCTGCAGAGTGTGTCCAGCCATATCAATGCGAATCCAGATCACATAAATTAATAACCACGACGGCTTCGTCAATTTGATTATAAAGATTTAATGAACATGTTGAATGTAAAAAGGCGAGTCCTTCACCCTGCATCAGAACTTCAGTGATTTTTATACTGTGAACAGTTTTACCAAGAGGTAGTCTATGTGGCCTCTCCTGTAAACCACAGTTAAAGATGAAAAGCAAGAATGATTTTCATGAACATAATAATTTTATGATGATCTGAGATTGACCAAAGTGTGTTTCTTTGCCTAAGAAACTTCAATTATATTAATAGCAGCCTAGCTCTCGAAAGGATTCGAGTCTGAGTCACTTTTTGACAAATCTCAAGGAGTAAGCTTAGTTTGCATTTTTGTGTTTACGGATGATTTTATTGTTCTTGATAAAACTGAGCAACATTAAAATATAGGCCTAAATGTAGCAAAGAGAAGACTACTGATTAGGTGTCATGATAATTTCAACAAAAAAGCACAAAATGATTTTGTTGCAATGATCGAATGAATTGCTGCATACTTGATGCGGTAGATGAAGACTCTGTGGTTGAAGTTGGCGGCGGAATAGTAATTATCGGCGTAAGTGTAGTTCTCGGCGGTGTTGTTCTTCTTTGTAGTAAAGTGGTTGTCGATGGTGTCTGCGTTGTAGTTGAAGATGATAACATGGTTGCAGTTGTAGAAGGTGTACGCGTTGTAGCTGTAGTTGTAGTTGACAACGTGGTTGTAGTTGTAGAAGGTGTCTTCGTTGTAGTTGTAGTTGTCGAAGGTGTCTTCGTTGTAGTTGTCGTTGTAGAAGGTGTCTTCGTTGTAGTTGTAGTTGTCGAAGGTGTTGTAGTTGTAGTTGTGGATGTCGAAGGTGTTGTAGTTGTAGTTGTAGATGACAATGTGGTTGTAGTTGGAGGCGGTGTAGTAGAAGTGGCTAATGTTGTGCTTGTGGTTGTAGTCGCACACACTAAAACAGTTCTCCATTATGATGTATGATGTAAGAACCGACTGAGCTATCAGAATGCCAATTTGAATTATTATATTATATCTGAATACCAAAATGTCTTTAATTACGGTAGTACGTAGCTTATATCTCCAATTAAGAACTTGGCACTCTTTTTTCATGCCGATAAAACTTTTATTGTCTAAACTTATGCTAATAAAATACTATTTTGAAAAATGTGAACGGCTCTCCGGTTCAAATGCAGAGATTGCAACTTTGATCGCATCCTCATAATTATGTAGCTCCTACGTTCATTACAGGCTCGTGAAAAGCTCTCTTCACTTATCGACTGAACTATATGCACGTCAAACCAGGATATATAGAAGAAGATTGTCTTCAGATGATTGCAGAAAGTAAGCGAAGAAATCCATGGGGGTCATGTTGTAAGAAGCTTGGAAACCTGTGGCAGAGAAAAGAACCGACCCCTACGATGGTGTTTTGGTTGGGGAAAAGACCATGAAAATTTGAGAAATCTACGATATGATAACCAGGCTTTGATGTGTCTCCTATAATTCCGGATGTCTTACAAGACAAACTTGCCTTAATACATCTTAGAAATCCAACGGATCTGGCTTTGGAACCGTTTGAAAAACTGTCCTCATTGATTGTGGTTTAGTGCTGTCGGGTCGAGAGCGCCACTAGGGAGTTTTTCTTGGAGTGGCTTTAAATAGGCTACATTCTTCATTACGATTAGCCTACGACGTTTCATCGTTAATGTAAGGGCTGACAACAAAACTTACCTTCCACTGAACAGGATGCGCTGAATTCCGGTGCGTTCATTGCGATGAAGTCATACTCGATATCAGTTGGTTCATTGAAAGTAACCGTGCATGTAAAGTTTGCAGAAACGCTATTCTCCACTGTAATTGTTGAAATCGATTCGTACACAAAGTAGTTGATTCTCGTCCGTCGTGGGGTGTCCGCTGTGTAAACGACGTCACCGATTGTCCAGGTCATATTAGCATTGATCGGATGCAATGTGAAATCGGCATAAACGATGGAACATGATAGTTGGACAACTTCGGGTGAACTTCCATTGCACGAACAACTTGGAGCGCTGGCTGTCAAAGTGAAAGGAGATCATAATAATTTAGTTTCGTTACAGTTTCCGGAAATGATGTAGTGTCTGCATTCTTTAGAGAATTTCGAACAAGCCTTTTTCTGCTTTAAAATATATAGGATTACAGAACTAAATTTGTTCTGTTTAGAATAAAACAATTTATATGCGTGATGTCTATGAACTACCTCTAGGTACTATTGTTTTTGATCACTGCATTGCGCTTATACATGTAACATGAAACAAGTTCTAATTTCTAAGTGTCCATTCAATGTGCTAAGTGTGTTTCAGTCAGCTTTGCTTGAACCCTACAAAATGGCAAATATTATGTTGTGAAGCGGGTTGACGTCAGTTCGCGAAGAAACTCAGTCACTGACATTGTTACCGCATGAGCGACTAGGCCTACCATTGGCGATGAATTATAGATGACACAATGTCATGCCCCATTGCCCCACCTCGGGAATAATTATAGAGTGCGTTCTCATGGCTCATTCTTTCCTTTCTGATCCGGACCTCTTTTGGACCACTCTCACAGATAGGGCTAACCCTTTTACTGAACTCATCGCTCGTGAATAAGCTGGTGTCACGCCCTTCGCTTTCGAGTGGCGCTTTAGAAGCTTGGTGATCATATGTAGGCCTAAGCTTACGACTAGTATTTGAGAGCAATAATATTTTCTTTAATGAAACAATCCGGTTGACAGACCGCGATCGGTTAATGGTTATGGAATCGTAAAGTTAGCACATAGGATACATGTAGTTTGACTTGACGTAGCATCAATGTTTCAATGAAAATAGGCCTACTCACTGACGACAAGCAATTTGGCAGCCGTCATGTTGACACTATCCAGACACTGTGCGATGTACAGCCCAGACGTTGAGATGGGATATTCACCTGGAGTCGCTGTGGCACTGGCTATTACTAGACCACTTTCATTAGGATAGAAGAGTCTAAGAAATGACGGATCCCTGTAGCTTCTGTTGCCCTGGATGGTGATAGTAGAGAACTCGTCAGATGTAGGAACCAGTTTCCACCAGACGTTATTGGTGTCTGACGTAAAATTCAGCATTATGTCCTCATCTCCTTCGTACACCGCTATATTTATGAGGTTAGACTGGCACTCGGTACCTTACACAAATCAATAATTCAACACTTCATTACATGTAAAACACTGGCTGTGTACTTTTCTTACAATACTTTTCTTTTAATATATCAATTAAAACAGTGAGTTATAATCTTCTTTTTAAGTGCAATCAAATTCACGCAAAGACACTTTTGCTAAAGGTAGGCTTATCCTATACTTGTTTCTTTTAAAACTCGGTAACATGGACTCGTGCATAAGCTTGTAGACGAAATTCAAGAAGTAGGCCCTGCCAGAAAATGTTTGCAATTTCTTTAACCTTTACCACTCAAATTTATTTTCCGCGCCAACCCCTCCAGATCAGAATTAAATTGCAATGAATTTTGGTCACAGTTAAACATTTATTTTCACTAAACAACATGATTCAATTTATGATACATATCATATATATATATATATGATATATATGACATATATTATCATATAATATATACACATCTTATATATCATATAAATCATATATCAAGGATATTTATCATATTTGTCAAACATGCGATATATATCATATATATCATATTTTTGTCATATATGTATCATATATCATATGTATCATATATATTATGCGTATAATATGTCATATGTATCATATTTATATAGCATATATCTATATATCACATATATATATATGATATATTATATACGATCAAATATATTATATATTTAAATGATATATATCATATATGCATCCTATATATCATATTATATGATATAATATGATATATATATCATATTATATATGATATAATATGATATATATCATATATCACATCATACATTATTATATCATATTTATATAGCATATATATCATATATGATAAATATCACATATATATATATGATATATATCATATCATATATATCATATTTATATAGCATATATATCTATATATGATATATCATATATATATATGATATATATCATTTATATGACATATATATATATATATATATGATACTTATATGATATACATGTATTTTATATCATATATATGTATATATGATGTATGATATATATATGTATATATCTATATACATGATATATATATATCTTATGTATAATTTATATATGATATATATATATATATATATGATATATATCATATATATCACCATATCATGTATCATATATATCACTGGAGCTCCTTAGGCCTTCACAAACTAATGTCCGCTCCCACCGGCCATATGAGTTAAGCCGGTTTTATAAATGTCCGCTATGAGCGGCCTCATGAGTGGTAAAGGTTAAAGGAAGTAACAATGGTCAATTCAAAGAACTTATGATCATTTGTTAAACGTGAAAATGTTTTGATATAAAAATTCATTTATTTCCTCGACTAACCCAATTTAAAATCTGGCTTCCATTATCGTCATAAGACCTATTGACAGCAGGCCTAAGGACGATTCTATGGTAATCTCCAGAAAACGATTCGATAACTATAGGCCTATAATAGGCTACATGTAGGTAACGATTGTAAAAGGGTAAACATATTGACTCCTTTTTCACGATTCTACGAAATTAGCCTATAATATCGTGATGATAGCATTTCTCCATAAAGAAATTTGTATAGGAAACTGAAAGCGTATGTAATTTTTATAGGCCTACTGTTACATTCAAACATACTTGAAGTGGGGGGGGTAGACGGTTCAGTTGATGGTTCATCATTTTGACGTGGTGTAGTTGTCAAAATACAAATAAGTACGTGGTAATTTTTATTAGGCTACTCCACTTGAAAACGCACAATGGGACATAGAACAGTGTCATCATTAGGCCTATTTTGCATCGAAATAATAATATTGGTAATAAAACGTACGGTACATATTAAATCATAAATTGAATAAAATTACTAAAATATGAGTGAAACCACAATTATAACAAATTCAAGGACAGGAATGATAATATAATTATTATTTAACATATTCTATGAAGCCCATATAATTTATGTTTTCATGTGTTGAGAAGCAATAATGAGAAATCTTGATGCTGAATATTTCTTCGGGTTATCTAAATGGATACGCCTACCTTTTATATAAAAATCTTATTTGTTTCGCCGTCTGGCTGTATGGCTTCGTAAGTAGGCCAATAAAATTATTCGAACCTATGAGTAGGCCTCCTATCTACTAAGTACTGCAGACAGTTTAATAGCATGATGCTGACAATGAAAAGATGTTCACATTACTGACTATATTTCTACAATTAGCCTATACGTCTACATAATGTTGCTTCCGACTAAAATAATAAATTGGCTGTTGCTCTATGAAACTGCAAGAAGGCTGTTGAGACACGACAGATGAAATCTACAAGCAAAACACAAGCAGAATACGAAACCTTCTATCGATGCGCTTTCCAATAAAGTGATTATTAGAAGACTCCATGCTACGTAAAGAATCATCATGTTTGTTTCTTCAGGCTGCCACACCGGTCACTCTGCTTCGGTTCCTTTTGTAAAAGGTTTCGACGATTCGTGTTTTAGCTGCACACAAAACACAGTTGTAAGAAATATGATATCAATTTCACCAAACTCAAAAGCATCACTAATCACTACATTATTGCATGGCCGTAAAGGGATTATTGTCGAATTTCAAGTTGATAATGTGTTATCAATAATTAGCCTAGCAAAGCATCAACATTAGCCTAGCTCTCGGATGAGCGAGTAAACGGCAAAACCAATGTCACTTTCCTCCTTTGATTGTGGTCAATTTAGGTATTTGTTTGTATAAGCTTAGGTCGTTTTGAAGACTTATTAAACCGGATGTTCCATGTTAGATCCTACTTGTCGATTAGAAAAGTGAACAAATTTGTTAAGCCTACCTTTACCGAAGGCTAAAACCGTGTTCGAAACGACTTTAGAAAATGACAGATCTGATATGACAACGGTGAAAGTAACAGCAACGTCAAATGTTAACGCGCGCGTTTGCTCTTGGCCTCTCTAACTATCAACTTTATCAGGTGACTGCCCTGCCCCGCTGTTTTGTCGCACGATTTATAGTCAGTCATTTAGACTATTCAGTTGCACGGTTGTTAAATGTGCTGACAAAATACAACCAAGCACGACTCCGTCACAGATAACGGCTACAATAATATTGTAGCCTGAACTTATTACTCACACATATTATGTGTGCGTAATAAGTTCAGTTACAGGTGACGGCTTTACGTCACGTGTTCAGTTGTTCACGTTTAAACAAGGATTAAAAATGCTTGTGCACTGTGTTTTGTTATTCAATACACTAGGTGCACCCACTTTGCGATTATCCGAAACAATGTTTAGCGATAATTGTGTCATAAACTCCGCCGATGAATATAATAGGCTATGCATTCCAATAAAGTTGCAATAAAACCCAGTAAGTTCATTGTCAATACAAAACCATAAAACTTAGCTACATAGCTAAATAAAGGTATAGGGATTGGTCGACTGTTATTGTCTCTGTCGAATCTGACTGTTCCTGATTAAGCTACAACATCGATTAGTCATCTAGATTGGAAGTTCATTTGTTCAAATGGAAATATTCAGATGATACATGCACGGTATCTGACAAGAGTAAGCTTATGTGTGTGGAGACAAAAGTAATACTTGCATCTAGGCTAATGGTAAATTCCAACTTTGTTTAACCCTATTCTAATGTTGGCAACATACATGTACCTACGAGCGTTGTGTGTTTGCAAGCGTAGGCATATCTTCGGACAAACCCTTCATTAGGTTATGTCTGGCTTCTTTCAAAATGTAAACTAGACTGTGACCTCCAGTTGAAAAGGATCCACATCATAATATTGCGCTTGGGAGTGTCTTCTTGAAAGGAGTTGCTGTCAAGCATAAAAGACTATAATGCATCCTGACGCATGTATTCTATACTTGCTATTATAGGTATACACTAGCCAGATGAGGATAGCCTACTATTATGGCAAATGACCGACGGTGTAAGTCTATGAATGCATGACACATGAATGTTTTTGGCATGAAAGCGCACAGTTTTCAAGTTATTCTTTATCAAGTAGCAGCGACATATTTGGGTGTGCCAAGATTTTCTTATAAGTGCAAGTTGACAAGTGGATCACAAGCCAAAGCACGAGCAAGTTTGGAATGGCGAACGTTGTGAAAATTATTTATGAAAATTTTTACCCTGGCTTAATCTACAAAGTTACACTGATTCTTAAGATAAGCTACTCTCACGGGGCCGGATTAAGGCATGTTCAACATATTCGGTCCAACAGGGACCCCAACACTTAGGGGCCCCCACACACGCCAGAAGGAATTTTTTAAAAATTGGTATATTTGACGAAATTTCGACCAAACCACTAAAAAAATGTCGTCATCTGTTTCGGACAGGAAAAATCGGCATATTGTAAAGAAATTCTGACCAAACGACTGAAAAAAGGTATTCAGATATTTATGGGGAAAAAATTTTCCGAACAGGGTCCACACATTTCTTAATCCGGCCCTGTACTCCTGTAATTATTACAAACCCGTCGACCTTTTATTTTTTTGCTTTAGTAGGTAGGCCTAGTACTTATTTAGCGCAAAAGTAGGCAGATGTAGACTCTACAGACCACGCATTTTTTGGATCATAGCACTTTCATAATTTGCGTCTGCAGTGTGCCAGGTTTCAAGGCCTATGCCTGTGCTTTTGTGTATGGTTGCGAAATATGTAATTTTCTATAGGCTGTATCGATCTGTCCGTCTGTAGCCTATCTACGTCGGTGTTCGTCTGTACCTTTCTGCGCGTCAGTTTGTCTTGTGACCACAGGGCAAGAGGCTAAGAGCATTCGTCAGTGAAATCAGGGCTGGTCCGATCCAAAATATCCCCATAGACATTAGACAAAGCATACATTTGGCGCCCTCTTATCCCACTCAGCGGCTGAAAAGTTGTGGAGAACATAGGCCTAAAACACTCTAACCATAGATTTTGCGCCTCGGTTGACTGACTGCTTTTCCTGCGCATAAATCCCTCACTGGGTGAAATAAAACAGAATCTGATCACCTATAGGTCTACTTTTGCTAGTTGGGTTAGTATAAGATAATTAATGGAAATATTTATTTACAATTTTAACATTGCATACAACTCCTTGCAAAGAGACATAGTGGAGGGCAAAATGGAGGGGAAAAGGGGAAGAGGAAGACCTAGGGAAAAGTTATTGGACTGGATGATGGAGGATGGATATGGAAAACTCAAAGAAAAAGCACAACATCGAGAAGAGTGGCGTCGTTGGGCATCTAGACCTGCCGAGAGGTAGCTAACCTAAAGAAGAGAAATACAACGGCAACAAATTTATTTGATTTTAGAAAATCTCAGATTTCGTTGTCGTCTTCATTCTACTATTTTTCACATAGCCTAATTATATCCATCGTGGTTTAATAAAAAAAGTAGGGCCTAAGCCAAACTGTTTTTCATATTTCTCTAATGCCTGACGATTAGCCTAATCATACTAAAATTTTCCCATATTTAGATAATAATTAATTATTGAACAAACAATACGATTCCAACATATCATGTCATAGATTTGAACGGATAGAACGATAAGAATCGTTCAACTTCATCTGACGGAATTTAAGTTTTCAGCAAGCTGTTATGGTGTTCGTTTTGGTTTCGACCCATGGTAGATAAGTTTTAAATTAATCGGCATTTCTAAGAAAACATATATTATTAGGCTGTCACCAGTCAATGAAGTCATTCACAAGTAGGTCTGGTCTACTGTAACAGTTGTGAGATGAAAAAAGTAGCCTAACTTATGACTTAAACCTCCTAATTTACAATATTGTCGATCGGCGTGTCCATTTTGTTCTATTAGAGCTTCGACGGCCACAATTTTACTAGAGTGACATAGTAGGTCTAATAGTAGTCATAATAGTCAGAGTAGGCTAGTCACAATGTTCTTTTCGTATCGACCAACGAAAGCTTTATGGCAGCATTTCTTTTAAGTTACAGCTACTGGACAATCCAGGTTGATTTTATTTCACGAGCTGAATATTATTATTATTGGCGTCTCAATATTACTTGTTTTGTTTTCTTTTGTTTTGTTTTATTCATTTATTGACTTGCAAGTCACATCAAAAATCACATAACAGTAACAGACATTAACAACAATAAAATTTCAACAAGAAAATTGTCATGAACTTATTATCAGTGCAGGTCAATGAGTCAGCCGACAAAGGTCTAAAAGACCCGCTAAGACTCGGCTGGCTCATTTACAAACTTAATTCCTGCAAAGGTTAATGTGAAGGATCAAAAATTCCACCAAGACGAGGAGACACCAATCCACATACATCAGGTTAAGTTGAATATGAAGCGGTTCACAAAAAATAACAGAATAACAGAGGGCCACACAACAAATGTAAATGCAAAGCCTGAGAACATCTTAAGGTCCAGCATGTATCTCATTCAAACGGGGAGGAGGAGGCAGTCCCATAAACTTTTTAAGTCCCCATTATAATTTACACAAATATAAAAAGTACTTTAGTTTGTTTTTAAAATGTTTGATGGAAACAGCAGTTCTTATGTCCTCAGGGAGAGAATTCCATACCGGTGGGCCAGTGCATTTAATACAGAATTGCTTAAGATTGAGTCTTGCGCTGGCACACCGGTAACTATTAGATGACCTGGTGTCATAGTCATGGATATCAGAGCCGAGGGAAAAGAATCCATTAAAGTTGGGAGGCAACACACGATGATGATACCTGAACATAAACAGTCCTATTTGCAATTTTGTAATATCACATAGCTGTAGAATTTTGTGTTTAAGAAATATAGGTTTAGTGCTTGAACTCCAGAGCAGACCAAATATCACACGGATAGCACGTTTCTGAAGAATTTCCAATGCATTCAAGCGACAGTGATAGTTAGAGCCCCATGCTATAATGCAATATGATAAGTAAGGGAAAATTAGGGCATAGTACAGGCCAACCAAAGAAGTTCTGGGTAAGCAATGTCTTACACGAGACAATATACTAATGTTTTTAGCAATTTTTCTAGATATATGGTTGATGTGGTCCGTCCATGTCAAATGTTGGTCAATATACACACCTAAAAATTTACAGGATGAAACTTGACAGATAGATTTCCCATCCATGGCAATCCTAAAATCATGAGGGGGTAGGCCCAGAGATTTGCGATGGGAGCGGAAAATTATAAAGTTAGTCTTTTCAATATTAAGAGACAGTCTGTTTGCCTTGAACCAAGAAGAGATTAGCTGAAGCTCACAGTTGGCTCTTTTAAACACTGCACTGTAGTAGAACATCATTGAATTCGAACTTGCAGTTCGTTGAAGTTTATATCAGCAATTAATGCAGGAATGTGCGTATGTCTAGGCCTTTATGAAACTGTGTGGAATTCGGAAGTGTTGATCTGTTACAGTATACCTTGTAACCGGACAGTCGCAGGGCCGAATCTAACGTTTTCACTTTCTTACAGCTGATAATTATTATTTGATGTAAGATTAGACTCTTTCATTTGCTGATGGAAACTGAACGAGTCTAATCCTTACTCAAATCCATTGCGACTTCCCACTGACTGTGTTATAACTGTTATTGCAATAAGGAGCTTTCTCGCGATGGATAAATATTTCGCTGTAATGCGAACATGTAAGCAACCACGTGGTAGACTATTCTTCAAAGACAATAATTTGCTAAAGCTTGCACTGTAGTAGAACATCATTGAATTCGAAGTCAGTCCTGAATACAAACTATAATTTTGTTAATTGGTTTATCCTACATGTATTATTGAATCAATGATCCCTCAGTTGTGTATTCAAACAGAAGTATTTTTTATTCAACCGAGCTGCACAATCAGTTTTAAGTTGAATAATAGGCCTACTTTCCAATCGCCAAAATGCCACATCAAATCAACTGAAACCGTAAAATAGCCTACAGTAACTGTGCTCACATTTAAATACTTTAAAAACGTACCAAGTAGGACCTAGGCTTTTTGCATATATTTTAGTGTAGCCTACAGTAACTGTGCACACCTTGACTTGCAATGCATCTCCTTACAATAATGTTTAAATGATAGTTTTGAAGTCAGTGAGTCTCGACATGTTAATAGCCACAGTTAGGATTACAAGAGTTCAAAATCGTCAAAATTAATTGTTAACGTATGTCTAGACGCATGTTATACATGTACGCATAAAATGAATCCTGTTATGGTATAATTTCTTCAATTTCCAAAACACGGTTTAAAGTTCTGCCTGCAGCAAGCGTTATAGTTAGTAGCCTATCATCGACACTATTCTATGCGCTGTAGTCAGAGCCGCCGTCGTAATCTTCGTCGTTTACTCTCACAGCATCTTCGTCGTATCTTGGTCTCCAGTGCATGTTGGATGTTGGAAATACTTTGTCTCCAAATGTCTTATAATTTCGACTTCGGAATTCCAGTCGTCCAGGGTTGCCATGCGTGTTGGTGTCGCCATGCGTGTTGGTGTCGCCATGCGTGTTGGTGTCGTCGCTAACTTTGTTTCGACGGTCAGAGCCGCCGTCGTGATCTTCGTCGTTTACTCTCACATCATCTTCGTCGTTTACACTCACATCATCTTCGTCGTATCTTGGTCTCCAGTGCATGTTGGATGCTGGAAATACTTTATCTTCAAATGTCTTATAATTTCGACTTCTGAATTCCAGTCGTCCAGGGTTGTCTAGAGTGTTGGTGTCGTCGCTAACTTTGTTTCGACGCCGTCTTACGATGCAGACAATTATGAGTACGGTTAGGAATATTGCAAATAAACCCAACCCGACGCTAAGTCCAACAATTAGTGCGATGTTCGCTGGTGCAGATTGATTGGCGTATGCAAGACCTGAATGTTGTGTATACGCAAGACAGGCGTATTGATATTGCTTGTATCCAACTGTTATCTGAAATAAGATAATGCAAGTCATCACTAACACGCATAATTTTCTGTGCAGTAAGTAGTCCATGATTGTAAAATGCGTCGTTAACTTTTTCCCACTGCAAGCGACATGATTGCATAGAGCCATAGAATAAATAAACCGATTCTTCAAAAAGATTCTTAACACCGTTCATGTCTCAATTTCTATAATGTTTTGCAGATAATGGTAATATTACGAAAATGATTGCATGAGTTTATCATTAGAGATGAAAATGGTTTCTGGTCAGAGATTTTATTGATGAACAACAATAAGTAAGTAAATAAGTACGCTAGTAAGTAAGCTATGAGATTTATTGATGAGTGAATGATAATTATGCCGAAGTGTCGACTGTCGAATTAACTGCAATAGTAGGCCCTGTGTATTTCGTTCTGTACTTAACTAAATAGGCCCATATAAAAATCAATAACTCTGTCATTAAAAATTAATGAGCGAGCGTTATTACATACCGTAATGCTCAGATGTGAATCGCAGTGGGTCATATCGTTCACTGTTGGCGATGGTTCTACTTTTGGTGGTCGACAGGTCAGCTGGTTGTCCTGTAGGTCGCTGTTTGTACAAATCTGATTTCCAATTTGGACCACATAGTCTCTCATGCGACAACCACGCAGCATGTATCGCCCCTAACAAACAACATAGATTTTGTCTGTCACAAAATATGTCTGAATTCCACAATAGGCCTACTATTAATATTTTAAAATCAAATCACTGTGGATATTCGTGTCAAATCATAACGTGACTAGCATAGTTTTGATCAATTAATCAAACACAAAATAAAATCGCAGTAGATTTACGAAGACCTGATTCCTTATTAGAACATGATAACAAAGAAGTGCAACTCACCTTAATGTAAATAACTTCATCTTGCGATGAATCGAATGTAAGTAGTTGATTAGTGGAATTGATCTCAGGAGCCGAGTAGAAGCTAAACCGTGTGTCTGGGAGAGCATCATTGATGTTCTCGTATTTCTTGTATCCATCCAGAATGAATCCAAGAGAAATGTCCAACTGATCGATTCCATTTCGTCCACGAATCGTTAAGGCGTTTGCATCGCGTTTCTTGCGAGAGAGAAGTAGATTACGAGAGTTTGAAATGAGTTGATCGATTGGTTGTATGCTTCTGCGGCTTCTACTTTCGCTTGTGTTGTACAATGAGTTCAAGATCTCAATGAAATCATCTGGGATTTTCAAAGGTGGCATTGGGCACTGCATGAAAGTATCATTTCCGGACGGAACTGTACAGGCCTGCAAAGCAAATATCAGAAAAATATTATCACTTTGCAGAAAGCAGAGAGAAGGATGAGCAATTGAGCATTCTTCTCAGTAGATTAGACTTGTTAAGTTGTGACGATGCATTTTCTTCTAAATATTCAGCTGTGCAATGATGCAATGGACATGTTTTACATATAATTGTATGAAGACTCAGGCTAAGTTGTAGTAAACTATCTGGTTTTATTCGATACAGATAATCCTAAAGTGAATAAGCATACATGTAGAGAAACGATGATTACCCTTGATGTTGATGAAGTTGACGTTGACGAATCAACGTCTCGAGTGATTAAGACCGTCAACTGGATGATTGGTTGAGCCACGGATGACAAACTTCGTCCGGTTACGTCAACCAGAATACCACCACTACAATACAACAGCGAATGATAAAAGCAATTCTCTTATTTGCATTGCTCTTCAGAGATTAGAACTTCTAAAGAGTGGGCCCACCATTGAATAATAGTTTTGCATTGATAGGCCTACTTGTCGACCGACCCAAAGTAATAAGGTCCGAACAGGTTGTTTGAGGCCATGGTAGGCCTATGCCATTGTCAGACGCCCTTTCAAGCATTTCCCCCCGAGGTTCAACGCACTGGTAGCGATTTTGAAAGGCTCTTGCTGCGAGAAACGCTTTATAAATGGCCTGATACAATACAATACAATACAATACATAAAACGAATTACATGTTTTTTTTATCTTCATTCAACCATGTCGCATCAATAACATTCTATAACATAATTATGGAGGCAATGAACATAATTATATGAATGTGATGGTGAAATGCCGATGCTTATTATCTAGCATTATGTATCATGAAGACGTGAAGATCGTGGGTACGATGCCCGCTAACCCCATATTTTTAAATTCAACCTTCCACTTCCCATGATGGATCTGCGCCTATAGGCCTACATAATAGGTCTGCTAAAACCCATGGATAGCTAAACAGTAATAGAGTCAACTCTTCTTATCAGATTCTCCTACCACGTGTAAATCTTAAGTCATATAATCAAATAGCAGTCGATCAGCTTTGAATTGATTCAACGAATATCATTTCTATTATTATTTAATCATCACTGATCATCATGATCGTCACTATTGTCAGTTCTATAATGTCGCCTTCATCGTGTAAACAAAATAATTTCGATGCTTTAAAACAAGTCGATTACTTACTCCACAATGAAGTTGTCTGGATATATTCCTGTAATTTCTGGGTTAGGCCGATAACTGAACGCCGTGTTGAAAGTCATATTCAGTGGAGTCGAATTGAAGGCAGTTGATCGGAATTCAATTATCACAGGCAACGTTTGTCCGATTGATGATTCTGTTGTTCTTGGAGTCAGCACAACAAGTTTCGTTGTTGAGCTGAAGTGGAAAACAAAGTTCACTTTTGTAGTGTTTCAAACAAGAAACTCATTTTGGTAATTATTTATACACAAGATCATCAATTGATTGGACGGATAGCAACATGCATTAATTTGGATGAACATGTAACTCCATATTCATTCATTCATTCGGAAATTTATATAGCGCCCTTTCAAGAAAAAACTACTCAGATTCGCTCCGATGTGGCATCATGGCATTGATATATAGCCTAATCTTGCATTATTCAATAATATTGAAACATGATAATAGTGTATAAACAGTAGTAATACTGTAGTATTTATAAATTGCTATTGTACAACTTTATAATTGTATTAGAACCAGCGCTAGCTGAAGCATTACACATCCGAATATGAAATTATCACAATCGGTGTTACAAGTTACGCTTTAGAATGCAATTAAATAGAACTGATAACAACCAAGTTTGTTTCTATATTTTATCTCCTTCATATTCTGCCTTTATCCAGAACGGCGTCATATAATAATTATTAGTTAACCCTCACAGTAGAGGTATTCATCTAACCTGTCAATTGGTAATAACGACACGGATGTTGCCGACAAATCATTTCCAAAATAGACATTAGTAGCATCTTTAATAGTTGGCATGTACAAGCCAACGTATCTCGATGACTGTTCAACTGTTGGTGATCCCATTACTGTGATGTTGGTTCCACCGGATATTGGACCGAACAATGGCGCCATGGAGATCGGAGAAGCTAATAGAAAGATTCACAAAATAGTCATTGAAACATGTCAGGTAGCCTATTGTCTTGCAATTGAATAAATAATTATTATACGTTAAAATTATGTTATAAATGGTCAATGAGGTCATATTCAATGCAATACAATAATGTTCTCGGCCATTCTGCTAACACAGCTCTATCTACAACGCACATTGAATAGCCTACATTCCCATGTAGCCTACATGTAACTACACGTCTCGGGTAGTAAAAAAATGTTCAACGGTCGTTCCACAAAGCAGAGAGATCTTCGGGAAAACAAAAGCCCTTAAGTAATCGTAAATGTATATATTATCACTTCAAGAGAAATTCCTCAGAGGTACTCGGCTATAATAGTTAGTCTAAACACTAATTTTATATAATTGGTATGCAAATAAATTTGAACTAATAAAGAATGTATCGATGTCTCTTTTTAGCCCTCACACTCAGCGTTGACTGTAATCGTAAAAGGAACAATATTTTATCTTTGAATAATTGATTGAATGAATGAATGGGTGAATGAATGATCGATTGATTGAATGATTGATTGACTGAGTGATTGAATGAATGAATGAATGAATGATTGATTGATTGATTGATACAATGGTGCAAATTGGTACATACTTATCACCAGCAGCAGAGCCGAGGCAGAGTCCACGCCGTCAGAGCATCTATAGGTTCCCTCTGTAGAACTCGACAGTTGACGAACGACAAGCACTGATGAATTTACTGTTGCATGGAGTTCATACTTTTGATTGCTAGTTGCAAGTAATTTGTATCCACTGGAAATACCAATCGTTTCGTTGTTGACAGATCCCAACGGAGTAAAAGACCAACTAATGCTATCTGTGCCGTAACGAGAAGCACATTCAAACGGTATGTTGCCTGATCCATCAACGGATGCTGTGTTGGTTGGTCTCCTGGTTAGCGAACTGTTCCGACCTACAGACAATTGAATTAAACATCCATCAAAACACATACGATGATACAACGGAGCTACATCAATTGCCAAATACATTTTTAAAACATTCTTCAGATGCCATCATCGTAATATTATGCACAAGTATTGCACATGCACTGTTTGACCTTCATTTTTGATCACAACAAGCGAATATTCTCTTATTCGCTTCATACACGGCTTACCCTACATGTAAGTCTCTCTGCATTTTTGTCTCTCTGACTGTCTGTATCTGTCTCTGTCTCTATCTCTGTCTTTCTGTCTCTCTCTTTCACTTACTCACAATGCTTCGTTGGCATTATTTTTTTCCGATCCCTCCATAATCTGCTTTTAAATGTCGTAGCTTTTTTTAAAATATTCAATCGTTTTATGCATTGTAATGTACTTACGCTTGTCAAATGCAAATAAAAGTTTAAAGCTACTTACTTGCTTACGTTCATTAGATTTTTAATTTGATAGCGCCGCTGCACAATGCACATGGCAGACTTGTACAAGTGACAAACTACAGTAGCACTCTTCTTGAACTAAATCGAGTCTTTTTTCGTTATCAATTTAACTTTTTACATTAATATTATCTCAGTTGCCTTCCATGCTTTGTTAAACTGTTCGTATCGCCATTTAGTCCTTGAATGTGCCTACTTGCTGATTGATTGCATTTCGTTGACATGGTCTTTACCGGCTTTACAATTAGGCAGACAGTTAGGCCTACAGTTACAGCAGCCTAACAGTTAACTGTAGTGGCATGCGAGATATGAAAAGCATCGAGGTAAAAGGATCTCTATAGAAAACTTCTACAGTTAGCTTTCGCGTCGCCTCAATCTTCACGCCTCAGTAAACAACTAAACTGCTAACACAGTTTGGTTTCGTCGTTGGGGCTGGGGCTCCGGCTTTATGATTGTGAGGCCTGTATTTTGTGGTCAGACGTTGAGTAGGCCTACTATATAAAATGTTGTTTCTGTAATTATTATTATTAGCTGCTGTATAAGTGGCTTACCTGTTGTTGGTTTCTGAGTCACTGTTGGCTTAGTCGTTGGAGCTATTGTTGTAGCTTCCAAAGCTACAAAAACAACAAAAACAAAATTCTTACATGTCTTTCGCATTGCGTACTATAAATATTACTCGTTAACTGCTATTTGTTAGAAATCATTGCATATGTTTGAATTATTTGACCTTGTTTTATGCTGAAGAAGAGATTGCAGAATCATTTCATTTACAAGCAATAATTAATTAAACCTAATAACAGTATCTAAGTCTTAGTCAAGTTTTCACTTTTCAAGCATCACCTAATTCACCTTGCTTCTCTATCTTAACACAGTCATTATTTAGAACTTTAAAATTTTGGCCAGCTTCTTCATTCTTCAATATTATCTTCCCAAAATCGATTAAGTTAAATTCTCACTTTGAGACTCTCTTCGTACCATTTCCTAGTCTTGCAGAACTGAGTGAATATATTTAAAATCTTTCACCAATTCACCAATACACCAATCTTCGCCTCTTACCTGGAACGTTTGCTGTGAAGTTCGGCGTGTTCTTAACCAGGTAGGTCAGTGGAGTGGTTGGTGAAGTAAACGTTGCTCGACAATCGTAGGTCGACGAAGGACTGCTGTTTGCAATGATCGTTACAGTAGTGTTGTACAGATATGGAGTGAGCAGCTTCTTAACGGGTGTAGCTGTGTAGCTCTGACCATCGGCCGAGCAGCTGATGGTTGCATCCACTGGAGCCACGGGTAAGTCTGCGTAGATGATAGTGCATGTTATGCTGACGCCTTTGGGCGACAATTTAGTGTAGGAGCAGATCGGACCAGAACCTAGAAAAAAATGAATGGAAATGATCTCCGTTAGCTTGATATCAGTACTGCTTCATATGCCTATGTAGCCTAAGCTTACATGTATAATTGTATATACATGTAATCATGAGGGTGATGCATTTCTGCCCGAAAGCAGGTGCATTTCTGTGTGCCTCTGGGGATGCGATGAGTGAGGCGGTTCTCTTTGGTTTCCTCGCATTATGACTATAATTATGGGTGAGCAACTTGCTCAGATTTTTTTTATAGAATTGAGATCGTAACAACCCAAGGCCGTAGACAGGGGGGTGTTTTGGGTGTTTGAACACCCCCCGAAATGGAAAATGGAATTGAATTTTTTAGTTTGTGATGCAAAAAAGCATGGAAAAAGCCATAAAACACCCCCGAAACGAAATAATAGATTAAATTTCGATGTTTGGATCTGAAAAATCGAAGTTAACGACTAAAAAAAGTCATCAGAGAAGTTTTGACGGCGAAAATGGAAAATAATTCCAAGAATTTTGAACCGGATGACTAAAAAAAAGTCGCCAGAAAATTTCGTCGATAAAAATGGAAATTTTGGCCGCTGAAAACACCCCCCGAAATAAAATCCTGGCTACGGCCTTGTAACAACCAGCATTGTTACCAGCACAAAACGTCGTAATAATTAATCAAAATAATAATAACATAATATATAATAATATATAATTTATATAATATAAATTATAATATATATAATTTATTTTCAGACTTTTAATAAAGTCGTTGACTTACGTATAACAACTAGCTTGACTGCGGTCTTGTTGCCGTCTCCAAAGTACACATAGTAGACTCCGGCAGTTGATATCGGACCATCCGTATTGTTCGCTGTGGCTCTGCGTATCACTAGACCGGATCGGTTGAACGAGTAGAGACCCGTTAAAGTCTTATCGGTTATGGTTTCTGTGAAATTAGTCAGTTCGTATTCCGTTGAGACTTTTGACGTTGGTCTAACCGTCCACTTCTCGTATTTAGATCCAAGTCCACAGCTGAGTATCGTGTTCAATGCTCCCTCGTACACGACGACGTTTCCGGCGGAAGTCGGACACTGTCCGTATGCATCTGCATGAGAAAAATGTATTTGAGATTAACACAATTATTACGTGGAGTCCACGGTTTAACTTGTATTATAATTACACGCATCTTAAAAGCTAAAACCAACTCGAGAGTAATAATTATTAACAAAATATAGGCCGAAAAGGCTTTATGAGAATTTAATGAAAGATGTCACACAATGCAGCAGCTTCACCCCAGCAAAATTAAGTGGTCACTGTGATAAAATGTAATGTGATAATGATTATTCTAACAACGGTGTTGGTGATGGCGATGTAAGTCCAAGGATTGAAAAATATGACGATTGAAAATTGTTTGCTCCTACTGCAGAATTTTCTGCGGGCGCCCATGTATAAACCAAGTTGGCAAAGGATATTTAATTATATTGCATCTTACGTGTGTTTTACTCAGTCCATGTAATTATATGGATCCTTCAGCCATAGGCAAGGGCGGATACAGAAACTTTGGACGGGGGGGGTCAAAAATTCTTCGTCTTGTTGGGTCCGGGAAAATTTTTTCGCCTTCCGGGTCTGGACAATTTTTCTTTCGTATCCGCCAAAAAAGCTCATGACCTTTTTTTTAGTCATCCGGCAAAATTTTCGGAAAATAATACCATTTTCCCGCCCAAAAAAAGTTGATGACCTTTTTTTAGTCATCGTACCATTTCCAAATGGGGGGGGCCCACAATGCGTGGGCATTTCTTAGTAGGGGGGGGATTTGTACAATTTGGCAAATTGTACAATATATACATTGTTCCACGGCATGTTCAATCCAAATGGGGGGGGGCACGATACATGGAAATTCTAAATGGGGGGGCCATGGCCGGATAAGCCCCCCTGGATCCGCCCATGGCCAAAGGCCCATTTGCTGCCACTAACCTATGCAAAAATTCACGTGCCTCTAAAAAATCATATCTCTGTATTCCCTTAAGAACAGCTGTGATTCATGAGGCGACATTTTGATTTACAATTCCTTGGCGTCTATTAAGTTGGTTAAAATAACAAACAGACAGTGACAGGCTCTATAAAAAAACACACGACGTGGTAGCAATCGTTGTGTGTTACAGTAGGCCTATTATAATATTGACAAACTAACAATTGCGCCCATAATAATAGAAATGCCCTTGGTTAAATACAATAAATCAACTGCAGCCCCGTACCTTTTCCGAAAGAAATTATGATCAATATTGCTGCTGCTATTAATATTAGCTTTCGGCTTCGGTTGGCCATATTGAGCAGCGTAGCCTGTATTCTTGTGACGAGTTTCTTTGTGGAAATACTTTCGCTCTGCAAACACAATTTATTATAATGGCATTTATTAAATAATTATAGTCGAAAAAAAACAAGTGACTGTCGCGAATGAGACAAACGAAGTTTGTTGATCATAGATCACAAAAAAATCTATTGGCAGTAGCTTCCCACCTGTAAGCTTATAGGCTATAATAATATTGTAAATATACAAGGCAATTTACAAACCCAATTGAGCGTTCAGTTATTGCCACATTGAAACCAATGACTACGTGTTGCAACATGGCTTGTTATTGATGCTATCTTATAGTTTCTATTATAGATCTAAATGGGCTACCCAGAGTTAGATCGATCCCTTTGTAAACCAAATGGCTGCTATATTTATTTGTATGCAATGCTAAATTCAATGTTATTGGTTATAAGTAAATGCTTGGTAGGTTTAAATAAATTATAGCCGGAAACCTTTCCGTGCTTATTCGGTCGCTTCGGTAAACAAACAATAATTCTCTTTTTTATGTAAGCCTATCAACAGAATTCGATTAATTAACAGCTTACATGAATCTCTTTCCATCGTTATCTCTGTGCTGATGATCAGATGCTTCTTCTTGTTACCATGACTGCCTCCAGTTCCTCTCTCTCTATGCTGAGTGATATCAAAGCTTCAAGAGATTTGATCATCGGAGAAAGATCATCTTCATGGTAACACTCCGACTTGAACTCAACCACAAACTAAACTAAATCTCTACTGCAGCTACACTGCTTTGTAGTAGGCCTACATTGAATTTTATTCTACGTATAACGTATGCGATAAACGTGTGACGCTGGTTGCCTTTTGATCATTGCAATGAATTATTGTTGACGCAAGCAACGTTTGGCTTGGAGGGGAATTGAGAAGGGTTTCTATGCCTTGGATTTATTTGTAGGCTATTTCTACTGCAACAGGTGAAATACAGCCTACGCCCAGCTACATGTAGGCTAGTTTCACGCATAACATAAAACAGCTATAATAGACCCACCCTGCATTGGCAATGTGCATTGTGCACGGGCGATGTGGCAAAATATAGGGTCCAGGTCTGGCTTCATTCACGGTCCACTAACCGAATCCAATAAGTCCTATGACGACGAATTACTGTTGTCGCTTACAGGTTGTGGCCTCCGAATGAGCCAGACGAGGTCTATTCAAGCCACAAAGCAAGCTGTCTTCTTTCATTATTCTTTTTTTGCTCATGTCCTCAGGCATAGAGTATAGGACGTCTAAAAATTAAAGCTCCCATAAATTATATCAGCGACCAACTGCTAAAAAGTACATCTTAACTACACTGTTGGTAACTGCAGAGCCACGGAAAGATTGACCATGACCTAGTAGGGGTCCATGAAAATCTTTTCAGATTTCGTATGCCCTTAGCGCAATGGTATGTAGGCTATGCAAGTCTTAACCTAATAGGACCCTTCAATGCATACATTTCAAACGCGAAGATTTATTCCGAATGTGTCTAACGAGTTTTCTTGAAAATGTTTTGCCTATATTGGCACGTACGTCTTTCACCTCCGATACTCTGGCATGACGTCATGACGTGAAAGACGTCAAACTTTGACGTCACAGCTCTCCGTGCTTTGGATCAATAGCCGCTTGTAAATAATATTGTTTTTTCGAAGGGTGATGATTTTTGGTGTCATGTTATGGTTTTGAGGAAAGGAGGAATTCACATGGCATGTTCTTGAAATCATTTGGCAGTTAGGCCTACTGTTACTTTTCCAGAACGGGTTATTATGATGTTTTCAGAGTGACGCTTGAAGTCATCAGAAGTCTAGGCAATGAGATCTCGTTGTCTAGTATATAGGTAGGCCTATATAGCTGCTAGCATACAAGACATTCGATAATGGCGATTCTCACCATCCTGCCAATGTTTGACCCCTGTTGGAATTGAAGGCTTCGAAAAAACGGATATCGAGTTGTTTTAAATATAGCAAAAGAATTTTTTAAATACCAGAATTTATGTAAGTTCATGTGGGAAAAAAGGATACACCCGAATGGATGGGTCCAACTAGATAGGGACCCATCACAGTGTTTATTTATTTATTCATTCATTTTATTCATTTATTTATTTACTTATTTCTCTCATTTTCTATAGCGCCGCTTCAAGTTCGCTATTCAGAGGCGGGTCCGTACTCGGCGGCTTGAGGTGGATTCGAACCCGCGACTCTTTTGCTCCAAGTCACCGAACCCACCAATACGAATAATTTTGCAAATGTCCGTGAGAAAATATTGGCTTAAAAAACAGAGCACAAAGGTGGTAATGCAAGTCCTTTTGAGACGATCGTGCTCGTTGCCTAAAGTAAGGCTCACGTAGTAAAAAGTGGCCTAACCTTTGTTGTCACTTTTTGTAAGGCGACCGTTATAAATCAGACCCAGTTGCATGACGTCAGACTTGTACGCACAGCACAGAGATTCATTGGTGGAAAGGTGTCGTTTGACATCTGAATAGATAGATATCACTATTAAAATATCTGACTAACCTTCGACGGTTCAAACAGCATAAGCGGATCTAGGTCAACTATAATTCTTCACGAATATTATTCGCATGCATTGGACGCTGTGTAAGTATATCCAGTCGTCGCTTACTTTCGTCATTGTCGACCTTCAAAATGAGCTTTAAAATGATTTCTGACTTATATCAAAAGTGACAGGAAAGCTTGACTGCATCTAAGGTTTTTTTATAGAGCTGTTTGGATTTTCAGAATAGTTAGACCGCCTAATTGTCTCCCAGACAGAGAGAACTGAGAGAAGAAGTCTATTCCATCGGGAGAAACCTATATGCAGCAAAGGATCTGTACTATTGAGCCATGACAGTCCTGACACGAAGAATAAAAGATCATAAGATTTAAGAGTGCGCAATGAAGTGGCAGAGAGGGTGAAGTGTAAGATCACAACGATATACTTCGGAGCAAGATCCATTACCACTGCCAGTCTCTCCGCCGCCTGCCATGATTGTAAAGAGCAAGACCCTAGGGATTTAATTAATGGAGCTGATACTATATATTGTTGTCGGCCTTTTTATTGTTCCTTTCTTTGATTGTAGCCTATTGCATTTAAAGACTTATTTCTCCTTGTAAGTTGAACAAATCCAGCTCTGTCTCTGATCATTATGACGTTTTAACTATTGATCAACCTCAATTGACCTTGCTTTAAACAGAATAAAATGTCTCATCACGCCTGTTAGCCCACATTGGACTTTATTGTTAGTTGTGGGATGTGGACACGCAGAAAACCCAGTAGGCCTATCCTAATATTCTTCCAAGGCTTTAATTTCCAGCGAAGAAAAAAATCCGCTCTCTCGAATCTCGATTCTACCGCGATTAAAAGAATCTATGACACCTAATGCTCAAGCAGGATATTCAAGTTAACAACGATTTGCGATTATCAGAGCGGGTACATTTGGCCGAAAATTGTTTTCGAGTAGCCTATAAGAAAACTGCTGCAATTAAACATAACACGCTGAAATATTGAAATGGTAAATATTTAGGTTGCCTCGCTTAAAAGCGGTTGACAATTTGAATGCAGTGCAAGTAGGCTACATGTATATTTATTGTCCATGAAGGTTATATTCAGATTCGCAGATTACTTCCGTTCAATATTATCCAAGCAATTTTATGAAGTAGGCTACACTCTAATAGGCTACATAATTAGGATATATTATCATTATTATTATAATACAGGAGTTTTAGTTGCGCCTATTTGCTTGTGCTGCGTGAACATGGTGAGTCTCTCAGTCGTCTTAATTTACACTTGTAAGCAATTGAAGTTCAAGCAAATTGAAATCTGGCGTAGGCCTAAATGTTTTAAGAACAATATTCTTCCTCCTTCCTCCATTGACAGGATTTATTCTATACATCGCGGTCATAGGCCTATTCTTCGATAGGAGTTAAATATCCGTCATTTTTCTTGTACAAACTGATCGTCCTCTGTCCTGTGTGCATTGTAGCATCAAATTCTTCGCTAGCTGCAGTTAAATATTCGTCATTTTGCTTGTACAAACTTATCGTCCTCTGTCCTGTGTATATTGTAAAATCATAATCTTCATGTGGTTCTGGATGCTCAGAGTTATAATTAAAATGTTCATTTCTCATTTCCAATGTTCCAGAATCAACAAGTGTGTCGATCTCTTGCTTTGCCTTTTTTCCACGACATCTGACGATGCAAACGATAATAATTATTGTGGTTAGTAAAATGGCAAATCCAGTCAATCCGACGGTTAGACCAACAATGAGGGCGATTTTCCTTCTGTTTGTGTACGTTAGACAGGCGTATTGATATTGCTGGTTTCCAAGAGTTATCTGAAATAAAATGGCAGTTTAAATATAATATAGACACACGTCATCACAGATAGTGACGGTGCCATGTTTCTTTACCATAATATTTTATTTCAAGCGACAGTGGGCCTAATAAGCTGGAGCAAGATCGTGAATTACAATATTGTGAAATCGGCTATTACTATAATAATATTGCCTGATAACAGCTGCAGGCAGTCGCATTTACAACAGTTACTGCCGAATTGTTACAATGCAATAATTAATACGTTGTTGATCATGACATACCGATATTCTCAGATGTTGACCACAATGTAATGAATCTTTGATGTCAATGACGGTTCTACTTTTGGTGGTTTACAGCTCAGTTGGTTGTCCTCTAGGTCGCTGTTGGTGCAAATCTGATTTCCAATGTGGACCACATAGTCTCTCAGGCGACACCCACGTAGCATGTATCTTCCCTAATAAACAACAAGCGAATATGATAATATCAATTGGATTAGGCCTATTGTTTTACTAAAATAACAAAGAAATACGAGAATAAGTATTCTTTTCATATTTCATTATACCCTTAAATCAGGGCTGTTTTTAAGGAAGTTTGATAACTGCACGACCCCTTCTTTCCTTTCCCAACCTCCATGGCAAATTACTTCCAATCGGAGGACAATGACCTTGTTGCTAGTTTTAACTCAATAGAAGTGTTTCTACAGCTGCAGAAGTCCACTTATAACTGCACATATTGTGTACAACTGAACGTTAAAAAGCCTTGCCTTGAATAAGCTTGAATTAGGTTAACTCTGTGCCTCAACTTCCACAAACCCGAGTGATAATTATCACAGTTGATTGAATATGCAGTTTATAATAAGACTTCTAAGTATTATGTGCATCATTTTCTTGTTTTAAGTTGTACAGCACAAGTGAACATCTACATGACCACTGCCACAGAATTTTACATCGAATGCAAGTTAAAAAGAAACAATAAAAATTTTCAGACGATTCAACAATCCGTCCCCAAAAAAACAATATCTGAATTTTACGACACAAATTTCTCACAGAAGATTCACATTTGACGTCTTTTATGCGTAAACGCGAATTTCGATACACTGTCCAATGTATCCATCACTACCTAATAATCATAACCAGTGGCCTAGTAGGACATTGGAGGTTGTCGTTGTGATCTATGGCCTATGTCTTCTGTGACTTGTCTTCTTGTGACTTGCTCCAATTGCATAACTCTAACCGGTTGCGGTCTCTCAACCAGATTGTTCAATAAAGGAATAATTATTATTACTAGGCCTACAAATAGCTGGATACCCCAAAAAAACACCATCGCATGTGTTTTATGTCACTTTTACACTCACACGTAGTCGACATGTTACTATCATGCATCGTATGAAACAACAAGCTTACGTTCATGAAGCCATGAGTTGCATTAAATGACTATTGAGCAGAATCCAACCTACCTTCACGTATATCAGTTCATTCTCGAGTGGATCGAACTCAAGTACTTCATTAGATGAATTGATTTCAGGAGATGAGAAGAAGAGTATCTTTGTGTCTGGAAGAGCGTCATTTATGTTCTCGTATTCCTTGTATCCGTCCAGAATGAATCCAAGATAACTGTCCAAATGATCGATTCCATTTGGTCCAGGGACTGATAAGGCGTTAATATCGCGCTTCTTGCGGGACAGAAGCAGCATATGAGAGACTGGAAAGAGTTCACCTATTGGTTGCATGTCTCGACGTGTTCTGCTAATGTTTGTGTTGTACAATGAGTTCAAGATCTCAATGAAATCATCTGGGATGTTCAAAGGTGGCATTGGACACTGCATGTAAGTGCCATTGCCTGGTGGAACTGTACAGACCTGCAATACAAATAATGGAATATGACCCCATAGGTTTTTTTGTTTTACTGTATTCGTATAAAGCAGATCAGAAACATGTGCAATTGTGCATGTTAATAATTGGTGGCAGGCCTATAATAGAGTTCTGAAAGCGGTATAGATAACAAGCCTGTATGGTGAATTTTCCTCTAAAATCATACTCGGTTGAGATATTATAGTCTACAAATACCAAATGATAACTATAGGAACTTCTGCAAAAATAAATGACATAGATTTTGCTATTTTTCATTTATTCTGCCAGAGCAATAATTACCCAATTTACCCAAATGCATGAAGTAGGCCTACATGAATCTTAGGAAACAGTTAGCCTACTGTTGATAATGGTATCATTTCGAAGCTATAGATAATAAAATAATATAAATTATACGCCTCCTCCCGAATGACCACTCATAGGCATTGATAAAATAATTATGATAAAATATTAGGCTAAGTTTATTGGCAGAAATGTTGATAATTACCATTGACGTCGATGATGTGGTTGACGATGAGTTTCTATCAGCTGCTCGAGTGATGACGACCTTCAGTTGGATGATTGGTTTAGCCACAGATGACAGATATCGTCCGAAGACGTCCAACAGAGTGCCACCACTGTTACAGCGCAAAAAGGCGAAATGTAGCCTACTTATCGAAATAAATGTTTTCTTTGGGCAACCATAATCATCATCGTATCATAATTCCAGTTGTCATCTTCATCATCATCACCGTCATCACCAAGCCACCATGATATTGTAAGACAGAATATTGGTTCTCCTCTACTACAGTGAGATTTTTAATCCAAGTTTTTTGCATTAATTAATCAATGGACTATTATTTTTATCATCAGAAGGCGTTTATGGGAACTTATCACTTTTAAGATACGGACGCATGTAAGAACTGATTGAATTTATTAAAGTGTGAAATACGTACGTCACAATGAAGCTGCTTGGAGAGATGCTTGTGATTTCTGGATTCGGTAAATAAGTGAATGTTCTGCTGAACGACATGTTGAACGGAGTTGGTGAGAATTCGATGATAATAGGCAGAGGAGGTTTTCCAATTGAGTCTTCTGTTGTGTTTGGAGTTACCGCGACGAGTTTGAATGTTGAGCTGGAATTGAAGAGAAGACATTCGTTTTATTGAAAGGTCTTTTTCAAAGAATTTAAATTAATTCCATATTGCGGTACAATGTGTTCATGGAACGACGGGATTATTATAACACAAAATTGGTTACAATCTCAATTGCATAAAAAGAATTATAATAGTTACAGGGATTGAGTGTGATTTTAAATTAACAATCTGTATACAATGCCATACATAGAAAATACTTCTAATGAATCTACGATGAGAAAGTTGTCTCCTTATTCTTCTTTTTATTCTCTATCTTGCTTCATGCAGGCCCACTGTGTAAAGAAAGCCTATGCAATATTGAATGCAATTTTAAAAGCGCTGAACCTGATATCTGGTTCAAACATCACAGCCGTTGACGACAAATCATTTCCAAAGTAAACATCTCGAACACCGTTGATGTCTGGCATATTATAATGTGAGACAAGGTATTTCGATATATAATCAATGGTTGATGAACTAATTATGATCGTGATGCTCGTTCCTCCAGCAATCGGACCAAATACGGGTTCAACTGAGATCGGAAGAGCTATAAGTAGAAATCATCCTGTAAACAGTTTAAAATAAGCTTAGATCAGATTTACGTTGAATCAGATGTGACAAATAATTTAAAGTTCTTTAAACTACTAAATAGGTGTACGGACCATTGCTCATTTGCTGATTGCTCATAGGCTGATTGCTCATAGGCTTATTGCTCATTATGGGTTATTGCTCATAGGGTCTATTGCTCAATGCTCATAGATCTTTTTGCTCATATGGCTGATTGCTCATAGGGTCTATTGCTCATAGGTCTTTTTGATGATATGGCTCATTGGTCATAGGGTGTATTGGTCATAGTAAAATACAAGTTAAATTAGTCGAGTGAAGGTACAGAAAAGAAAACACTGATTGAAAATAGAAAGAAACATTTACTAAGTCATGTAATTGTTCACATTTGAGAAAAAAGTTGAACTGTTAAAGTAAAAGCTTGATAACTAACCACTAGAGGTGAAATTGTTCAATTATAAAAAACGTTACACTTTTTAACAAATAGATTGTTCACTACTTCAGATGTCACACAACAGGTTTGTTCACTGTCTTATATGTCCACTTCCACATAGTTGACATAGTGATTCTATTAGTCTATCAACGCTAATTGTCCCTAATTGATAAGCACAAGCTAAGGCGTGAGGACGGTCACCCATATCGCCAATGGTATATTTGTTTTAAACATAGACCTAAGTTGATGAGCCTATGAACAATAGACCCTATGAGCAATAAGCCATATGAGAAATAAGCCTATGAGCAATCAGCCTATGAGCAACGGTCCTGATTAAACACGCTTTCCTCTTTATAGAAAAGATAATTAAAAGTACGTTGGTAATGATTCCTTCAAACAAAATGAGACCATAATAAATTCTTCAATGTCCCTATAGCCTATTGATACAAAGTCATAGGCTAACCCTGTATTGTGTATGCACTATGCAGCAACAAAATATAGCCTATTTTCTGTCTGGTCTCAAAGCAAGTATTCAAGAAAAAATTATGTTCCTCGATTAAAGCTTGCAAAATAGTCTGCTATCGTTAAGTAGGCCTAAATTAAAACTTTCAAAATGTGACACCTGCAAAATCATAGAAGCCAGGTGCAGTTATATTATATTAGATTAGGTTAGGTTAGTCTGGTTAGAAACGCCATGATAGAAACGCCATGATATTAGATTAGTCGAGGTTACAAATCGCCACAGTAGGCGTACATACGAATCATCAGCAGTAGAGCTGAAGCAGTATCCACACCGTCATAGCAACTATACGTTCCCTCAGCCAAACTCGACAACTGAAGAACAACGAGTATTGATGAATTGATCGATGCATTGAGTGCAAACTGCGATTGATTATTGGTCGTGAGTAATTGGTATCCACTGGAAATCGAAATAGTTTCGTTGCTTAAAGATCCCAACGGAGTGAAATACCAACTAATGCTGTTTGTCCCATTACTTGATGCACACTCAAACGCTATGTTGCTTGATCCTGCAACGGCTGCAGTATTAGTTGGTCTCTTGGTTACAGAACCATTCGAAAAGAGACCTAAAGGTGATTGAACAAAATATCCCTTAAATTATTTGTCTCGATAGCTTATCACCTTTTTCGTTATAAATGCATGTTTGTTTTCTTCCGCACTTACTATTACTGTCACTGCATTAGCCTAGCTCTTAGAATTAATGTGACTCGTCACCACAAAACGAATCGCAACTTTCAAATTGATTGATTTCAATATTCAACACAATCTTGTAGATGCTTTATTTACCTTTCCAAGACTGTTTGCAGGTTTTTTTTAAATATATATTACATAATAGTTACAGAAATTGTAATCTATACTAGGGTGACCATTTTTTGGCCATCAAAAACCGGGACACTTTTTGGAAAACTGATAAATTGTAATTTCTTTCCTATACAGAACTATAACCATTCTGTGCTACAACTATAGGCGTAGGCAAGGCCTAATCGTACGACTTTCGAACACATCGATGCAGGTGTCATCACATTTAAATGTAATGCTGAGTAGCCCAATTAAACTTCAGTTTTAAAAATCGACCACCTGTTCTAGTCGTCAGTGCACTGAGTGCAGCACTCTTTCACAATTATTGAGAACACTCTCTAATCGGCACTCAGTGCGCAATCTAGTCCATAGGAAGACTGATCTGACTGAAGGTTTCTGGCGGCAAACGAACAGAAAAATGGATTTGGGGACTGTAGACTATGTGCCCCTCAAAATCAGAATTTTTAAAATTTCAAAATAGCAATGGCAGCATTTTAAGTTGTCATCTGAAAGAAACTCCTCTACTATTCAGTTCTGACATGAGTTGCCTAACTCCCATTACGAACCTGATGCGAAATGCCGAAATCGATATGCCTATGCCTAAGTCTTGTAGGCTAGATCTAGTGCCATCACTGAATAAATAAGCTTAAACACTTTCTCGATCGTTACGCCTTGATAATTCTTAAAACCTATTAACTAAACTCATTAACCCATAATCATACTAAAGAGGCAAATAATAATTATAACATTCCACATAATTTGACAACTTCTCTATCTTTACGACTTCCTTTTGGGTTGTAAATTCTGTCATTCACATAAAACTACTTTACAATATCCAAGTTTCTGTCTTGTCAAAAACCGGGACGATTTTGCCCTTTTGCCAAAGTCGTCGGGACACCGGGACGCACTGCAAAAAACCGGGACATGCCCCGGAAAACCGGGACGTATGGTCACCCTAGCCTATACACAAAAAACTATTTAGGCCTATTGAGAAAACTGACCACAAAGTTAAGCCTTATTATTATTTCACATTTTACTTAGAAAGAGATATTTCTGTTTTAAACGGTTTACCTAATATTTGGCAGCCACGCAGCTGGACACAGTGCAAACCACCACTCAAAATGTTTAGGATGTCCTCCATTTCGAAGATTAAGTTTATTATGAGAAAAAGAATAAAATAAACGTTTAATCCATTGACTTCAAGCTTATGCAAAATAGATCATGCGAGGTCAATGAGTCAGCCGACAAAGGTCTAAAAGACCCGCTAAGACTCGGCTGGCTCATTTACAAACTTAATTCCTGCAAAGGTTAATGTGAAGGATCAAAAATTCCACCAAGACGAGGAGACACCAATCCACATACATCAGGTTAAGTTGAATATGAAGCGGTTCACAAAAAAATAACAGAATAACAGAGGGCCACACAACAAATGTAAATGCAAAGCCTGAGAACATCTTAAGGTCAAGCATGTATCTCATTCAAACGAGGAGGAGGAGGCATTCCCATAAACTTTTTAAGTCCCCATTATAATTTACACAAATATAAAAAGTACTTTAGTTTGTTTTTAAAATGTTTGATGGACACAGCAGTTCTTATGTCCTCAGGGAGAGAATTCCATACCGGTGGGCCAGTGCATTTAATACAGAATTGCTTAAGATTGAGTCTTGCGCTGGCACACCGGTAACTATTAGATGACCTGGTGTCATAGTCATGGATATCAGAGCCGGAGGAAAAGAATCCATTAAAGTTGGGAGGCAACATACGATGATGATACCTGAACATAAACAGTCCTATTTGCAATTTAGTAATATCACATAGCTGTAGAGTTTTGTGTTTAAGAAATATAGGTTTAGTGCTTGAACTCCAGAGCAGACCAAATATCACACGGATAGCACGTTTCTGAAGAATTTCCAATGCATTCAAGCGACAGTGATAGTTAGAGCCCCATGCTATAATGCAATATGATAAGTAAGGGAAAATTAGGGCATAGTACAGGCCAACCAAAGAAGTTCTGGGTAAGCAATGTCTTACACGAGACAATATACTAATGTTTTTAGCAATTTTTCTAGATATATGGTTGATGTGGTCCGTCCATGTCAAATGTTGGTCAATATACACACCTAAAAATTTACAGGATGAAACTTGACAGATAGATTTCCCATCCATGGCAATCCTAAAATCATGAGGGGGTAGGCCCAGAGATTTGCGATGGGAGCGGAAAATTATAAAGTTAGTCTTTTCAATATTAAGAGACAGTCTGTTTGCCTTGAACCAAGAAGAGATTAGCTGAAGCTCACAGTTGGCTCTTTTAAACAGAGACTCCAAAGATTTATCCGAAATAAAAACATTTGTATCATCAGCAAACAGCACAAAATGGAGTATTCTTGAGGTTTTTGATAAGTCATTAACATAAATTAAGAATAGTAATGGCCCCAAAATGGATCCTTGAGGGACCCCACAGGTAATACGTTTACTTCCAGATAATGAGCCATTAAAGCAAACACACTGAGATCTGTTTGTAAGGTAATCAGAAAACCAGTTCAAAACAATACCCCTAATTCCATAATGCTCAAGTTTTTTCAAAAGAATTTTGTGGTCAACAGTATCGAAAGCCTTCGACAGGTCAAAAAATATTCCTAGAGAAAATTCATTATTATCTATTGTGTCGATAATTTTACACTGCATATCCAATAATGACTTATGGTTTACTGAAATCCTGTAAGAAGAAGTCCAGACTTTATTCTAAATATTTAAAAAATCCCACTGAATGCAACAAAAGAGCTTTCACAAAATTTCGAAACGTATTTAAAAAAACTAAAATTGCTGCTGAAAAACTGTACTATTCAAGCAAATTCGCTGAATGTAATAACGATCTGAAAAAAAACTTGGAGAAATATTAGACTGTTGTTAAATTGTGGTAATAAATCTATCAATACGGAGGTATTTGTATTTAATGGTAAAAGCACCTCTGATAAATCTGAAATTGCTAACAGGTTTAATGACTACTTTGTAAACATTGGCCCTGATTTAGCCTCAAAAATAGATATACTAGGAGACCAGCCTACATTTGACAAATTTTTGACTGACTCCCCGTGTGCCTCTATGGGCCTCTTAACTATAACTGAAAAGGATGTTACTGATGCGGCTGACCAAATACGGGTCTCCTCAAGTTGTGGAGTGGATGAAATTGACCCTGGAATTGCTAAAGCCACAATTCTAACCATAGCACAGCCACTTGCAAAAATTATCAATTCATCTTACTCCTCGGGAAGTGTTCCAGCAGACTTAAAGATTGCCAAAATTATTCCTCTTCATAAATCTGGGGAAAAAAGTAAGGTAAACAATTACAGGCCAATCTCGATTCTTCCATACTTTTCTAAATATTTTGAAAAAATCATGCACAATAAGCTAATGGATTATCTAACTAAATGAATCTATTATCACCTAGCCAATACGGCTTTCGTAAGGATCATTCTATGTCGACCTGCACTGATAGTAAGTTCATAACAATTTTCTTGTTGAAATTTTATTGTTGTTAATGTCTGTTACTGTTATGTGAATATTGATGTGACTTGCAAGTCAATAAATGAATAAAACAATCTCGATTCTTCCATACTTTTCTAAATATTTTGAAAAAATCATGCACAATAAGCTAATGGATTATCTAACTAAAGTGAATCTATTATCACCTAGCCAATACGGCTTTCGTAAGGATCATTCTATGTCGACCTGCACTGATAGTAAGTTCATAACAATTTTCTTGTTGAAATTTTATTGTTGTTAATGTCTGTTACTGTTATGTGAATATTGATGTGACTTGCAAGTCAATAAATGAATAAAACATAAAACAAAAAAAAGTACGCGCGCATTCTCTTATGCTAGAATATGGGCTCATATGGGAATACTTGCAGAACACAATGCCGAATTAAAATATCAAAAGTTACATAAATTGTGAAATTTTCAGGGTTGGCCCAGTTGTGCATTGCATCATCCATGACATTGTATGAATTCGATAATTTCATATAATTATTATTTGGTGGCATAGGCTACCTGTCGTCAAAGGCGTGGCAGATGAGGTTGTAGTTGAAGTTGTAGATATTGGTCCAGCAGATGGAAATGATTTAGTTGTCGATAATGGTCCAGTAGTTTTTGGTGGTTGAATCCTAGATGTAGACTCGGCAGCTGAAGGTGGGAAAACCGTAAATTTTGGTCCAGTGGTTGTATGTTGTTTAGACGTAGAAATTGACTCAGTAGTCGTAGGTGATCGATTTGTAGATATGCCCATTGTCCCAGTAGTTATCCGTGAAGTAGCCGTAGATATTGGCCTGGTAGTCGTTGATACCTGTACTTCAGTCGTAGATATTGGCCTAGTAGTCGTTGATAGTTCAGCCGTGGATATTGGCCTAGTAGTCGTTGATAGTTCAGCCGTGGATATTGGCCTAGTAGTCGTTGATACCTGTACTTCAGTCGTAGATATTGGCCTAGTAGTCGTTGATAGTTCAGCCGTGGATATTGGCCTAGTAGTCGTTGATAGTTCAGCCGTGGATATTGGCCTAGTAGTCGTTGATAGTTGAGTCGTGGATATTGGCCTAGTAGTCTTTGATAGTTCAGCCGTGGATATTGGCCTAGTAGTCGTTGATAGTTCAGCCGTGGATATTGGCCTAGTAGTCGTTGATAGTTCAGCCGTGGATATTGGCATAGTAGTCGTTGATAGTTGAGTCGTAGATATTGTCATAGTAGTCGTTGATAGTTGAGTCGTAGATATTTTACTAGTGGTGGTTGATAGTTGAGTCGTTGGTATTTTACTAGTAGTCGTTAGTTGTTGACTTGTTGGTATTGTCCTAATAGTAGTTGCTCCACCATACACTGAATAAACCGGGAAAAGGCTCAAAATCTAAATGCGATTATAAGATAGATTATTAATAGATTAATCTATTTGTAGAGCTACAGGGACTTCTGTGCCAATTCTGTAATCAAAATCGTATTTACAATATATTATTTGGGAGAAATAAATTAGTTGACAGAAAATGAAACACATTACGCTTCAGTCTTTTCATCGTGTAGGCTAGTCCATAAGAAAAGTCATAACAAAAACTTTAAAAAACACTAAGTGATCCAAAATTAGAATTATAACTGGCTTCCGAGAATAATTATAATTCAAGTTTAACCCTTTAATGCCGGAGGACAGGCTATGATTCTGATTGGCATAGGCCCTACTTCATGCATCCGATATTACATGTATGTTCGAAATCAGTTAAATTATTAAGCATTGAGCAAAGCTAATGGGACAAAACAAACTCACATGGCTCTAGACTCTAGAGGCATCCAAACAAGTTACATCAATTCGACTATGCTAATTTGGCAAGTGCTACTTACATACTCACTTGAGTACGCTGAAGATCAAATTATACTTATTTGTGGTTGAAAACTGAAACTCAACTCCTTCTTTGACATACGAAATTATTTCGTTTGGTTGGCATATTATGCGAAAATGAATCCATAAACGTGGAATAGATTGTTGTAAAACTCACCATATGGCACACAACTGTGACGAAAACTGGGAGCATTCAACGCAACGGATGCACCCTGAACTTGTCTTGGCTCTGTAAATGTCAGAACGCATTCGTAGATTGAAGAACTAACGTAAGGAACGACGAAACTAGATGTTGAAATGTAGGTATATCCATCAGCATTGTCGGTCCTTTCAGACACATTAGACGCATAGTAACTACCATCAACAAAAAGGGCGAAAACTGCAGCGATCGGATCATAGGTGCTATCAGCAAAAATGGTGCTGCACGACACCTGAACGCTCGATGCGTTGAACATAGCCGAACAAGTTGGACCTTCCCCTGCAACAAAAGAACATTTTTCGTTCAAAATTTCATCGATTATGGCTCTAGAGACAACTACATGTAATTATTAGACAATGGAACAACAATGTTGTCCAACAATCTCATGAAAACATCTTGCGAACAGAGAAGAGTTGCTGGCAAAAGTGATGAGAAGCGGTGTGTCCACAGTAAATACGTGACTTAATCTGTAAGTTTAATTATCACATTCACCAATCATTAATAATAAGTTTATGTTGCGTGCTTTTTCTGAGGTGCGTTATGATTAATTATCGAGCTGAGCCTGTTTCCGTAGGCTAGGTCGAAACAAATTCATCATGAACACGTGTAATTTTTGTTGAATTCAGTAACGGTATTTAGGTTCAGCTTCCTGGATAAAGTGTAGACCTACTAAAATCGTAGTTTCCATACATTAACAATTGCGATAATAATTTATAGGAACTGTAATATAGGCCATTCTATCTCTATTGGGTCAGTGTGTTCATTTCGGCAAACCTATTGACCTCGGCATAAACTCTGTGTCTTACTGCTTAGAAGCTGTAATGGTTTAATTTTTAGAAGTCAATGAGCTGCTGTTTCAACCGAAATAATCACAGTGAAAAGAATCACGTTACTCACTGTATGTCTGATCTAAATCCACTGGATAGGCTAACTCACAACGCCTGAAACAGCCGGAGTTAGGGCATTGCCTAAAGAATGGAAAGAGCAGCGGAATTATAAGATTTCTAAATATTGACAGCAGACAATTTGATTACTTACGAACGACAAGAACCTTGAACTGGAATTGGTTTCCATGGTTACATTCTACGGTGTAGAGTCCAGCCGTTGATAGTTGATGTCCAGATTCAGCCGATGTTGTGGCATTCTTAACTGTAAGACCTGACGACGGATCAAAGGAATAGTCTGCCGCATAAGAAGGATTCACGGTGTCGTCATAGTTGACTAACACAACTTCCGTCAACTCATCCGTCGTTGCTGTAGTCGTCCATTTGACACTGTTAGGCTCTACTGGAAAGTTGACGAGTATGTTCTGATCTCCCTCGTAAACGGCAATGTTTTCAAGCGGAGTCATGCATGGACCAAATGATGCTACAATGAAAGAATGTTGTTAGTAAAAACCGTCTCAGCTCGTTTCTTTTGCGCGTTTAATTTTGTGAAGCAACACATGCAATTTTTAAATATCATTCTGCTGAAATGCAATAGAAATTAATAGGCCTACTCGCCTTCTCCCAAAGGACAGAATATAAGCAGAGTGAAAGCCACGTTTAGAATCGTTTCTCTGCTTCTCTCACGAGTCATGTTGAATGAATTCGATTGATCAACGTTGCTGTCGATTCCGTCGTTTCTCTGAGCAAAACATAGCATAGAAATACAAGGTTTAAATCTGCAGAAAACTTGCAAGCAATAAACTTAATCTTTCTTCCTCACTACGTGTAACCACCAACTATAATTGGTAATGCATGATAGTCATATCTCTGTATATTTAATAGTCATTCAAACCGCAATTTGATATCGCAACTTCTGAAGAATTAGGCCCCAATTAAAACCAATGAAGCCGATGAAGAACGCAAAAAACATAAAAAGTTAACTCATCTAATTCTCATTCTTATAGACACCATAGGTTCTTGCTAAATAAATGGGACTTTGGATCCAATAAATAAAGATATTTCTAGCACTTATCCATAAGCAGCAGAAACAGCAGCGATCCTTGGCTCTTTATAATAGCCTACGGTCTACTTGTGTAGCCAAGAAGACTTTGAGAAAATCTTGGCATCGGCTTCAGGCAGCAGGAACCAGAGGCGGATCCAGGGGGCAATCCGGCCATGGCCCCCCATTGAAAAGTGCCATGGGACGTGGCCCCCCTTCGGTTTGAATTTAGCAATACGAACACGTGTGTAATGGCATATTACCCCCCCCCTATTAAAAATTGCATGGGGCGTGCCCCTCATTCGGTTTTCAAGTGGAGGACTAAAAAAAGGTCATCAACTTTTGGCCGGATCAAAATACTTTTTTCCTCAGCCAAAGACCGATGACTAAAAAATGTCTTCGACTTTTTGCGCACCCAACAACGAAATTTTTCCCCTGTCCCAAGATCTAAGATTCCCCCCCTGGAACAGTTCTGGATCCGCCACTGGCAGGAAACAATCGCCGTGCGATTCTTTCCATCTCTATCTCACCCACTCACTATCATAAACGCCAACTCTTATCGCTACATTTATAATATTCAATCCGACCACATGTAAACTGGACCAATATTCTGAGTATCATCGCGACAGACACGCTCGCCACATTTTGCTATCCGTCATCTGGAAGTCCATCGTTTTCAGATTCATTTCTCTACGACATTGTCCATGCATCTACTCATCCGCAGCGTTCACGAAGCCATAACAGTATTCTGTCTGACATACGGTAGGCCTAGACACTTAGACGGTCTAGCTCGCAATACTTTTATTACTAGGCTCACATACCCGTGACTAATTAGACCTTAGAATGCATACCAATATTTCGATTAGCGTTTTCTTTAAAATTAATAATATACGTAGCCTACTTACTTATTTACTCAATAGCAGCTGTTTCGATCCCGAAATTGTAACTGTACAGTGTACATTGATGTTGGTACATTTCAAGAGACATGATCAGAGTCTTTCAGCTAATCAATTAATGCTCTTTAATTTCAGACCTAGGCCTAGCCTACTTGTCGATTTGTTAAGCAAACAACACTGTTAGGCTTACTTTATAAAAGCGTAATATCAGAATTTAGATCGTCCAACAAATTTATACTAGTCTGAACAGCCTAGTGTTGTAGACCGAAATACAGCGACAAAACTGACGAGGAAGTCAGCATTTAATTTACGTCTGAGAATGTTATTCCCGTTATTGTTCCGCTTATTTCTTTATCGGGAACAGTTGCATGTGTTCGGCTGATGAATAGAGACTCGAATAATATTATGACTCAGCGCGATTCGGTCACAGTCAATAGCTACATGTCAGGTCTATTATAGGCTAATTATTGCTCGCATAGGCTAGACCTAGTATCATCGTCGTTCATTTAGGCTACTGTTTCTTGTCCTACAACCTGGAATGGCATCCTTGTAACACTGCGCTTAGTAGGCCTATACAGGGGTCGCTCTTTAATGTTCCTTCATAGTCTAAAAACTGTTTGCTTAGTCGTGGTTAGGCAGGGAGCGCTTTTGAGTTGCATAATTGTCTCGAAGAGGCTCTATATAAATTCCCAAAATAAATAAATAAATAAAATAATCTACTGTAGTCTTAGAGTTGCGGGTTTCTTTTTCATTGTAGGCCTATTGTAACCTTTAAAAAGTTCTGAATATCCGTCGATTAGTTTTAGAGATTAGTCTTAGAGATTAGTCTTTCAGATTAGTCTTAGAGATTAGTCTTTGAGATTAGTCTTAGATATTAGTCTTAGAGATTAGTCTTAGAGATAAACATACATTGCACGAATCTATATATATAAAAATGAAACTTTCCAATAGTTTGTGTAAAGTGTTCTCGAAACGTACCGCACAGATTGTTTTGAAAATTTCACAAAACCTTCCATTCCTATCAGAGAGTTTCCAACTTTTTTTTTCTACGAATAAACGAAATATTTTCCACAAAAAGTGAACTTTGCATTCCGCTCCACCGCCATTTGCAAATTTAAAACCGCACGTTGCCAGATTCACAAACGCCTTGACAGTGACTGCGACCATGCAGACGAAACATCAATGAGGTTGCGTCCCGTGACGTCATAAGCGATTCGCATAATTATTTTGCGGCCTTCTTGGGTGAGGGAGGAAAGGAGCGGTGGGGGCGGGACGGAGAGGGAGGGGAGGGAGGCGGCGGGGGAGCGGGACGGAGGGGGAGGAGGAGGGGGAGGGGGAGGGGAGGAGGGGAGAGTCTTTTCTGCCACAGCAACGCGTGGCCGGGCACAGCTAGTTATTAATAAAATTGATATTATTATTATTAACATTAAATGGATGTTCAAACTTTATTTCAGACAATATAAATTATGAATCGCAAATTTTTATTTTTAGTAGGCTTAGGCTATCATCAGATTAATGTGCAAATTTCTTCAAAGAACCCAAATTGCCTACTGTTCAGTCTGCTTTTATCTCATGGTTGCAATATTCTAGAATGCACGGCTTTCACGCTGGCATATTTGTCAAAATAATAATAGCCTATTATGTGCTTAGAAGAAAGTTTTTTTCTAAGGCATTTTTAGAACTGTACAACCTCTTCTGTCTCTTCTCATCTTCCATGGTAAATTATTCCAAATCGCATGACAATGACCTCATTAAACTAGTCTAGCTGCACAGAAAGCAAAGCGCTAATAATTAATAGGGGGAAGTCGGGGCGAGATGGACCCTTGGGGTATGATGGATCCCGACAATATAAGGTATCTATGATATCGCCACCTTCCGAATGAACTTTAATTACTGTAATACTGTTGGCGCTTAGGCGATTTGTCCAAAGTAATCGACCGAAACGACATTTTTGCGTGTTTTATAATGAAAAGTTAATTTTTTAGTCATCGAGTTTAATTAAAATCTCATAAAACCATACTATTTTGCGTAAACACCTTTTTTAGTGACCGAGTTTAATCGAAATATAACAAAAACCATAATTTATTCCGTAAACACCTCTTTAGTCATATAGTTTAATTGAAAAATCATAGATCCATACTATTTTCCGTAGACACTTTTTCTTAGTCATCAACTCATCCAGTTTAATTAAAATCTCATAAAACCATGCTGTTTCGCGTATACACCTTTTTTAGTCATTGAGTTCAATTGAAATCTCATTAAACCATAATGTTTCCGTCAACACCTTTTTTAGTCATAGAAATTTTTTATATTTTCGTAAAACCCATACTATTTTGCGTAAACGTATTTTTTGCACATCGAATTTAGATTAAATCTCACAAAAACCATATTATTTTTCGGGCAAAATCAAAATTGTGTTGACATTTTCTCAGTCATCGGGTTGAAATCTCATAAAATCCATTCTTTTTCCTTACACACGTCGAGTTTAGTAGAAATCTCATGAAACCATACTAACTTTCCGGACACACCCGTTTTAGTCAACGACTTTAATTGAAGTCTCACAACAACCATGCTATTTTCCCGGACAAAAAAGTGTTAATCATCGGATTCAAGTTTCATTCGTGAAAGTTTCTTGGGGGCTAACCCCGGAAACTATACCATTTTCCTTGTGACTGACCCGAATCTGGGCCTTCTTGGGGGGTTTGAGCCTCCTTAGCCCGTAATAAACTCCGCCCATGGACCCACTGATGTTCTATATCCCATTGTTCGTTTTCAAGAGGAATAATAAACAAAATACTTACTTACTTACTTACGTATTTACTTTCCATATTACTTCTAATGTTGAACATGACGCTGATTTGAGCCTGAAGAGAATCTGAATTGAATGTAGCAGAAACCCGATGACATTGTGAATTTATGACGTTGGGTGTTAGCAAGGCTTTTGTAATAATCGGTAACATGTTAAAAGAGGTGTCTTATTTATACAGTATAATGTTCGCAAACTACCCAACGTTGGACTTAATAACTTTTGGTTAGAGCCTTGATTGCTCTAGAATTCATATCATTATAAATATTTACTTCATCTGCTAAACATTTTTTTCTCTCTAATTAATTTAATTTCTGGTTAGTTCTAGTGTACATGTCCTAACGCTTGAACATTGGGAGGGGGAACAAATGCATGGGCCGTCCTCCCAACGTCTTCATTGGGGGGGACCGTCCCCCCTGTCCCCCCTAGGTTTCCGCCAGTGCTGGCATGTTAACAATAATAAAAGAAAGAGGAACTCAGGACATCTGAAATTCCATGGTTGTTGATGTTGAGTAACAACCATAGAATTTCTTCAGCATTCTTATAGTGCGGTAAGAATGCTCAACAATAGCTTACAATGCAGTTCAATTAATTATAGCTGTACCGAGGCTAGCTTTGCAAACTGCTTTCCCACGGTCTTTCAACAATAAGACTCACAATGCAGTAGGCCTCAAAAAATTCCGAAAAGCTTTAATATTGAGTTGACCGTAAAATAAATAAATAATATTGACAGGTGACAGCTGATACCTACATGTAGTAAACCTACATCAAAGCGACTCGGGGCTTTTGACGAACGATGTTGTACTTAACGATACATTGATAATCAGTCTACTGATTTACACAATGCATTGCAGGCCAGAAGGCAGTCATTCATTAATTTCATACATTCATATAGCTCCTCCTCAAGAATATCTACTCAAAGGCGCTTCCGATCCAACCACGGCTAAAGAGAACAGAGCAGAGTAGAATAAAGGCTAGTCTCAAATGCTCTAGGATTCTATGCATTTATACATGGTTCTGGGTTGCAGGGCCAACGACAGAAATGCATGGCGCTGCGTAATAGAAGTGCGCGACCTGAGATAAGAAGCTCAGCCTTCTTAGAAGAGAGGAGAGAGCCACGGCGCTGGACGCATAATGGAGGAATATGGAGCTGAAGCTACATGTAATATTGCTTGCCTTTTTTCTCCCTTTCTTTAATTCTATTGCATTTAACGACCTTATTGTTATTGCAAGAAGTAAGCTTACAAACCCTGTTTTGTGTCTGATCATAACGATTTTACTATAATTGATCAACCCCATTTGACATGGCTTTAAACAGAAGAAACGTAGGCGTCGCAGTTGTAGATTATGGACACACATAATGATATCGCAGTAGCCTACTATTCGTCCAAGGCAATAATTTCCAGCAAAGAACAAGGTATGCCTATTTGCTCTCTCGATTCTACCGCCAATGATAAAGGAATCAATGACACCAATTCCTCAACTAATAGGTTATCTTCAAATAAAACACGATACATGTTTATCAGAGTTAAGTTTTTATTAGGTCTAAAACTTTTAAAGTCGAACAAAACTGTTGAAATCTAGCATCAAAAGTTGACCAATTAATATGGTAAAATGATTATTTTGCTTCGCTTAAAAGCTTCTGGCGATATCAATGAAGTACAAGTATTGTTCAATAATTTTATATTTAGATTCACATAGCCTACATGTATCATTCCCTTTCAATACCGCCGGCGTTCAAACAATAATTGCAATGAAGTCAATTGTGGTAATAATTATAGCCTACTATAATTATAGGCCTACATGAGTTATTAGCGATTTATTTGTGTTGGACATTACGCTTCGCAAACATGGTGAATAGCCTAAATCAGCCGCTTTAATTTTCACTTCTCTTGCAAGTAAGCAAACTTATTGAAGTTCAAGTAAATTGAAATCTGACGTAAATGCTATAAGAACAAAAATGCTTTCTCCATTGACAGGCAAAATTCTATCAGTCACGGTCAAATTCGTCGATAGAAGTTAAATATTCGTCATTTTTCTTGTACACACTAAACGTGTTCTGTCCCGTGTAGATGATATTGTTATAGTCTGCATCCAACTCTGTCCGCCCAAAGTTATTCAACTGTTCATTTCTCGTTTCCAATGCTCCAGAATTGTGAGGTCTACGGAAGTCTTGGTTTGCCTTTTTCCCACGACATCTGACGATGCAAACGATGAGTATGGTAAGTAGAATAGAGAAGACAGTCAATCCGACGGTTAGACCAACAATGAGGGCGACTTTCTTCTCTTTCTTTCTGTCGGTGTACGTCAGACAGGCGTATTGATATTGCGCGTTTCCAAGAGTTATCTGTAACAAAGTAAGCCTTATAGTCACAGGTCTCCACAATTATGCGTTGTGCATTTGACGGCACATACTATTCTTTCTATATTTTAAGCCATGCAACTATCTATAACATAATAGTACTATAATGATCTTGCAAAGCGACTCGTAGCGCTGGTAGGCCTATTTCAAGATAGAGATTGAGACCATTTGTAGCCTATTCTTAGAATGTTGCAAGCATAAAGATGGTGCAGACGTCCGCGTGACCGCAGCAGGGATCTAACATCAGACAATAACAGAGTGTAGAATAAAATAATGACCGGAGGACGATCCTTGGGGACACCAACACGGAACCTATGGAAGCCAGAAACGGCGAAACATGGGCGACCGACCTGTGAGAAAAATCGAATTCATTCAAAGGGTTGATCAGTTAATTCAAAAGTAACGGGGGAGGAGCTGGATTAGGATTGAGAGTCAAAAGATATGACAAAAATCGGTCATTGTCATTTAATGGTTATAGCAAAAGCCACGCATATGTAAATGCCAAATGTTACAATGTAATATGAAATTGTTGATCATGACAAACCGATATGCTCAGGTGTTGGCCACATTGTAATGAATCATTTGATGTCAACGCTGGTTCTGCTTTTGGTGGTTTACAGCTCAGTTGGTTGTCCTCTAGGTCGCTGTTATTACAAATCTGATTTCCAATGTGGACCACATAGTCCCCTAGGCGACAGCCACGTAGCATGTATCGTCCCTGACAAACAACAAGCGAATAATTAAGATACTTTCAATAGATTTTTTAAAACTAAATTGTAGGCCTACGAAAGAAATTCGAGAATAAATATTCTAGTTTTCTTATATTTATTATTCCACTGAAAAATCTTACATTTAATCAACTCCAATGCCACAACTGCCATAAAACGAATGAAATCACAGAAGATTTGACATAGGATTTGGTTTTCATCGTCTTTACTATGAGAAGGCTGGCAATGTACTGCATCTGTGCAGCATACTCTTGCTTTAAGTTGTAGGCTACAGCCTCAGTGAACATCGACATTGCCATAGTCACAACGAAACAAAAAAATTCCAGACAATAATAATATAATAAGATGTATGATCATTGATATAAGTTGATAATAATAATAATTATAATTATAATGATACTATAATCATTCCCAAGACAAGAAAATCTTTGAATTTTACAAGACAAAATTGACTCACAGAAATTCCACCGCTGACTTGTATAATGCGTAAACGCAGACCTACACTACCCATCACGAACAATGGCTGTAAGTTTATACATAGGCCTACATTAAAATCACCATCGTGTCTGCTATGTGCCGCTATTGACACTCATATGCAGTCTACCTTTTACACTCATACATTTGACTGAAATATTTTAGGCGCACGCTTACGCCCACAAAGCCACGAGTTGCACTAGAAGAACGTATCAGGCCTATCTCTAGCAGAATCCAACCTACCGTCACGTAAATCACTTCATCTTCTGACGGATCGAACTCAATTACATCATTAGATGAATTGATTTCAGGAGCCGAGTAGAAGATGAACTTTGTGTCTGGGAGTTGATCATTGATATTCTCGTATGCGTTGTATCCATCGAAAATGATTCCAAGATAAATGTCGGCTCTATCATCAGTGCCATTTTGTCCTGAAACTGTTAGTACGCTGTTAATGTCGCGCTTGAAACGAGACAGATGATGATGAGAGTCTGAAATGAGTTGATCTTTTGGTTGTATGCTTCTTCGTCTTCTGCTTACGATAGGCTTGTACCACGAATTCATTATCGCAAGGAAATCGTCTGGGATATTCAAATATGGCATTGGACACTGCATATCATTTCCTGGCGGAACTGTGAGCTTACAGACCTACAATGCAAATGTTGCAGTAGAATAAATTAAATGTCCACAGTTGTTCAAATCATATTGAAGGTTGAACATAAATCTAAGCAATACTGTCGTTCAATATAAGTCACTTAAGTAATGTTACAGTTGTTCTTCTGAAAGTTCATTTCTCTTATTATAAAGAAGTAGGCTACTTAAACTAAACGTTCAGATAACCATATTTGAATTTCACAAAAATTGCACAAAATCTCATTGATTACTTGTTTAAGTAGAATGGAAGTTATAGGTCTGAATTCTGTCAACTAAAATCTGTAATCTTTTCCACCATCAATCAATCAATCATAATTTATATAGAGCCCATTAAAAGTACCTGGCCAAGATCAAACGAAAAATCGGTCTCCAACAGTTTGTAAAATTGAGAACAGATTGGGAGGTGTTGCATAGTCAAGAAAAGCCCATTATTTCAGGTTGTTGGACCAACCGTGCACAGAGAACGAACGCCTCTGCACTGTTGCAGAGCGAGTGAAAGGAACCACTAAGTGACCATGGACAGCAGAGCGCAGTGTTCGGCGGCCTATGAAAGTGGAAAAGGGAGGCAAAGCTTACACAGATAAGAGGGTGCCCAGCCTGATAAGCATCGCCACACCAAAGATGCAATGCTAAATGAGAAGCGCTGCGGGAAAGGAAGCCAGTGCAAGACCTCATGCATATATTAGGGCACACGGTCGGACTTGGTGACCCCACCCCAATAAGTTGCGCGGCAGCCCGATGGAACCTCTCCAGCCTCTTAATCATACATGTAGCTCATTGCTTCACGTAGATTGTTGACTGAAACGTCGAATTATACCGTTGACGCTGTTGACGTCGTTGACGTTGAATAGTTGCCAGATGATCGAGTAATGACGACCGTCAACTGGATGATTGGTTGAGCGACGGATGACAGATTACGTCCGGTTACTTCCAATAGAGTTCCACCACTACAGTCATAGATCAAATGTAATGCCTTTTCTCCACATCATAATAGAGATTCCTCTGAAGTGTGGAACCGATATTGGAGCCTACATGTACAATTGTGCAATGCTACCTATTGACTTATTGGACATCTCTAAAATTAAAAAAATTGTCTTGAATAGGCGAATGAGAAAAACGTTGCATTTCATTGGCAACTACCATAACGGAGGTACCAACCTCACTCGGTACTACAATTATATTTACTGCATTATATAGCGACGCATGAGTTGTACGAAGCGACCAGCATTTAATATAGAAGTTAGCATCGTGTTTGCTGCGATTTAGAGAGGAAAATGCTATTCCGTCTAACCATCACAGTCATGTCATTATTTTTTTGTAACGATCGTAATTATGGTATCTTCGTCATTATTGTCACCATCATCATCATCGTTATCGTCGTCGTCGTCGTCAACATCATCATCATCATCATCATCATCATCATTTTTATCTGGGACCACGTTATTTTAAGACATTTCTTTTGCGACGAGTTCTTCGCATTGCGGGTCACTCTGATGAGGTTTTAGGCTACTGTGAGAAGCGCTTAATAAATCCATGAACAAGCTTAGAGTAGAATAAAGTTTACATAATGTTCCATTTCTAAGTAGGCCTAGTGGTTTAAAGAATCAAACGCATTCAGTTCTGATGTTTCGAACTATCACAATGACAAACAATACGCACTTAACAATGAAGCTGGTTGGATAGACGCCTGTAATTTCTGGGTTGGGCAAATAAGTGAAGAATGCGTTTAAAGTCATGTTGAACGGAGTTGGCGAGAATTCAATTATTATAGGAATGGGTTGTCCCATTGATTTTCCTGCTGAGCGTGGAGTGACGGCCACAACATCGAATTTTGAACTGTAGTCGAAAAACAATAATTTTGATTTTAATTATTATCTCAATGGAAAGAAATTAATTCTGAATTATTAAGCTGCCTACATTTCAATATCTGATCAACGATACCATTACACTTTATGTCTCTGTCTCTCTGTATCTGTCTCTGTGTATCTCTCTCTGTCTGTCTCTCTCTCACTCGCTCTCTGTCTCTCTCTTTGTCTCTCTCTGTCTCTCTGTCTCCCTGTCTCTGTCCTTTTCTGTCTGTCGGTCTCTCATATAGATATAATCATGTGATGAGAAAAACAAGTTGATAAGACTGCAACTCGGTTACATTGAAAAGACTTAAACAAATCAAGTGTGTGACAAAATCGTTTACATGCGAAAAGCCAACGTGTAGCATTGTAGCATCCTGTTAGACGCCTAGCAATAATTCACTAAGCGTATCTTTGCCTGTACGAACACTACGAACCATTGTTGTGCGATCGAGCCACATAGTATCAACAACGTCATGATAAAAATAGCATATCAACTTTACATGTATATTGTATAATGATTAATGATCATATCGCCTAACGTAGTCATATTTTTCATCGCCTCAATTACAATATTATTTATATCAATATTGTAAGATGGTATAAATCTAGGGCCACGTTGTATGCTTTATGCTATTTATTTTCATGCGATATTAGATCTATTTTGATATCAACCTTAGCATTAATTCTGGCTAGCCTATTACATGATTAAGAGGAGTAGTATCATTTTAAAGTAGGATGCAACAAGCGCTACAAGTTAATAGTTACCCTATTCCTCAATACAATTAAAGAGAATAAATAGTATCTAGACATGAAACCTTCTTTTATTCATTTCTGCTTTCGTTTCTTCCCGACACGAAACAAGATAAATTGCATTCATATCGAATAACGTATTTCTATAACCTGCTATTAGGCAATAACGACACGGATGTCGACATTATGTCTGTTCCAATATAGACATCTCCGATACCCATGATATCCGATCCAACGTATCTCGATATATAATCGGTTACTGATGAACCAATTATCGTGATGTTGGTTCCACCCGCTATTGGACCGAACTGTGGCTCGATTGACATCGGATGAGCTTACATTGAAACAGACATGTATGCAGTGAGCTTGTTCAGTAAGTTTAATGCGAATTTATCTCTTTAGTATGGCTGAAGAAAAATTAATTTCGCAAGATAAAAATCACATTGTTCCCTCTGCAGACTATGCTATGCAAGATCAAAATAATTGCTTTGTTTAATGTTCCATCAAACAGATCTGTAACCTCAAGAGAATACTATTTCACCCGTTCATTGTAGGCCTACACCTCCATACGGCCAACGAAACAGAAATGTGAAAAATTTAATTCTCTTGAAACTGGAATTAGGCCTAAATATAGGCCTAACGGGTAGCCTACAGTAGACCTAAACGTATCGTCACAAATATTTAAGCCAAAAAACTCATGCAGTATAATATTATTCGTATGATGTTAACTTAAACGCATCAAGAAGTGCTCTCTCGGGCTATCATGATCTAAATCAGAAAACGATAGAATGCACTGGGCCTATAACTGTATGAAGAGGAAGAACGCGACATACGAATCACCAGTAGCAGACTCGAAATGGTATCCACATCATCATAGCAACTATACGTTCCCTCTGTCGCACTCGACAGCTGACGAACGACGAGTATTGATGAATTGACGGTCGCAAGAAGTACATACTGTTGATTGTTGGTCGTAAGTGACTGATATCCATGGAATAACCAAATGGATTCGTTGCTTAGTGAACCAAACGAAGTGAAAAACCAATAAATGGCGTCTGTGCCACGGTTTGAAGCACACTCAAGCGTGATGTTGCTTGATCCAACAACAGCTGCAACGCTAGATGGCATCCTGGTCAGAGAAAAATTCGTATACCCACCTAAACCTATTGCAAGAAACATCTATCACATCAGCCATCATAATCCATGATAGTTGGTTAAGGATGTTTAGCCTACAAGTCGTTTAATTAATAAACAACAATCTATAGGCTACACAATAAGTTCAATGGACACACAAGTCACACAGGTTATACACGAAGTAAATGAAAAAATAAAACACCTTTTTGCATTGCTTGGAATGACGACATTCAATGTCGAACTAAGCTTAAACTAAGTTTATCCACCGACTAGCACTTATCATTGAATCTTGAAACTAGACGAACATTATTTTGCAGTGGGGATAGTACCCGGTAACAACAATCATTAAGAACAGGAGGCAGTCAGATGCATTGCAGACCATGAGAATTGTTTCTCTTTTATTTGGCTTTCGTGCATTTTGATTCTTGACAGAATTTAGTAAGGTACTGCTGCGGCAAAAAATTCTATTAGAGATGCTTGCAAATGATCAGGACAGGATAGCGTCGTATCTTGGTTTCCAAATCTTTAACTTGCTAATTTAAACTAAAATAAAAGAATTGTCTGATCTTCATTCGCTGTGAGTTACTCACAAGGTGAAGTGCAGGAATCAGAAAACTCTGGTTCATTTGTTGCGACGTATGCGAACTGAGAATCTCTTGGCTGTGTGAATGTGACGGTGCATTGGTACGTTATTAGAACAAATGGATTGACTGTGAGTATCGATGTTGATATGAACTCTCCAGTAATAGTTGCTGTTGTCCTCGCAGGAATGTCGTTGCTGAAGAAATTACCATTGGATGTCCACGTCATCACAGCATCAATCGGATGGATGTTGCTGTCGGCGTATGTTATGCTGCACATCAGTTGAGTGCTTGTTGCATTGAACGCATTGCACACGCAATATGAAGGTTCACCTACATTGGAAGATAGATTTAAACCAGGAGCAACAGAGAGAAACTTTAACGATACGTGCCCTACGCCTGCTGGATTAAATGAATTGTGAGAAGTTATGCTGCCTAAAATGAGAAACTAAGAGAAGAATAGGGTCTACTGTAACTTTTTCAATGATTTGAAGAATAGACTAAAGATTTCAAATCTAAGATCCAGGGCTTTTTTAACGTGCAGCTGTACACAAAATGTGCAGTTCTAAGAACTATTTGTGTAGTTGTAAAAGCACTTCTGTAGACTACAGTTCAATTTATCAAAAAATGGTCATTTTCTTCCGATTGGAAGTAATTTACCATGGAGGATGGAAAAAGAAAGAAGGGGTTGTGCAGTTCTAAAAATTCCTTTAAAACAGCTCTGCTAATATCCATTCATGGAACTAGATCTTTAGCCTACCTATATTGGTTTAACTATGATAATCCACACTGTCCAAATGACGTAATTTTCTTATAACTTTACACAAATTTATTAAAAACGTTTACTTACGAACAACGACTAGCTTAGCGCCGTACTTGGGGTTGGTGGTGGATCCATTGATATTTACGACATACAAGCCAGATGTTGATATTGGAGGTGTCACTGGAGACGTTTGATATTTCTTTACAATCAGACCAGTTGAGTTGACTCCAAAGAGGTTCGTGTATCTAGCATCAACAACATCGTCGTAGTTTGTGATTGTGTGATTGCTAAGTTCATTCGATGTTGGTGTTAAAACCCAGGACACTCTTGTCGGACTTTTACAAGTCAACATCGTATTCGCAGAACCTTCGTAAACGGCCAGATTTGTTGGAGGTGTCGAACACTGTCCAGAGACACCTAAGATGAAATATCAGTGGCATCAGCATTGAGCACTTTGAAAACAACGCGACCATTTACAATATCTATCGCATATAATCGAGTTTCTTTCAAGCCTACCTCACCCCTAGCGGGATGATCTGTTCGGAGGCAATGCCAGTGCGCATGGCAACGAGAGATGAACAATTGAACATGGGTTTTGAGAAAACAAGAGGGGAAGTTAGATCAAGTAAGTTCAGACAGCGTATTCTAATTGAAGTCAAGGATCGGGACTGAGTCTAACTGTTCTTGGCTGCCCCACTTTCTGAAGTTATAAACTGCTCCTTGAGGAATTGCATAGTGTCCCTGCCAGGGACGTAACTAGGATTTTTCGTTTGGGGGGCTTAAGCCTTAAGTATGACGAATGGTTAAAGTGTAAAAGAAGAAGCGCCAGGACCCTGTATTGTAATAATTGGTCGTGAGTGGCGGCGCCGAAGGCGCGAAGTTGCGAGTGCCGAAGGCACGAAGCCAGTCCCGATTAGGGGTCTGGGGGAGCGTCGTAAGTTCCCCCAGCGGGTTCTGGGGCGGAGCCCCAGCGACCAGCGCATTTTTGGCTGTGTCGACCTCAAATGGAGCTATTTCAAGGCTCTTGTTTGCCAGCTATTTGTGAACGGAAAAGTTGCGAAAACTTTAAGAATAGCCTAAGTCGTTTTTCAGTGTCGCAAAGCTCAAGCTACCAGGATAGCAATAAAAATAAAACTGCTACTGTAAAAGAGAAAGGTTTTGTCTTTACTGTAAGCTCCCCATCGGGGTCTGGGGCGGAGCCTCAGCGACCAGTGCATTTTTGGCTGTGTCGACCTCAAATGGAGCTATTTTAAGGCTCTTGTTTACCAGCTATTTGTGAACGGAAAAGTTGCGAAAATTGTAAGAATAAGTCGTTTTTCAGTGTCGCAAGGCTCAAGCTACCAGGCTAACAATAAAAATAAAACTGCTACTGTAAAAGAGAAAGGTTTTGTCTTTACTGTAAGCTCCCCATCGGGGTCTGGGGCGGAGCCCCAGCGACCAGTGCATTTTTGGCTGTGTCGACCTCAAATGGAGCTATTTTAAGGCTCTTGTTTACCAGCTATTTGTGAACGGAAAAGTTGCGAAAATTGTAAGAATAAGTCGTTTTTCAGTGTCGCAAGGCTCAAGCTACCAGACTAACAATAAAAATAAAACTGCTACTGTAAAAGAGAAAGGTTTTGTCTTTACTGTAAGCTCCCCATCGGGTTCTGGGGCGGAGCCCCAGCGACCAGCGCATTTTTGGCTGTGTCGACCTCAAATGGAGCCATTTTTAGGTAGTCATGGCCGGTCGTCCGTAACTGCATGTATGTCGTCCATGCGGTAGTCTATTTAAATTAGCCGTAAGCATACAACGGCTTGATTTTATTTGGGGGGGGGGGCTTCAGCTTCGTTTGGGGGGCTTAAGCCCCCCAAGCCCAACGCTAGTTACGTCACTGGTCCCTGGACATCAAATGGCCAAAGTTGTACTCATCTAGGCTATAATAAACAAGGCACGAAATCTGAATTATTTAACTACAAACCTATTTCTATGCTACCTTTCTTTTCCAACTTTTATGAAAGAGTACTATATGATCGATTATTCTCTTATATTAAACAGAAGATAGCCTATCTTGTACCCACTGCAACATGGGTTCCAACCAACTTACAATTTCCTTACTGGAGAGGCCTGGGGCCTAACTGAATGAACTAGGCCTATGCATAAACTTGCTTTTCTATTATGCGGTCATATCTTTTACATTGCTGTTGGGAACAATGAATTTGATTTGATTTAAATTTAAACTGAATGAGGAGGAACTATTAAATAGGATAGCAGAGACATATTATAATATTATACTGTTCCTGGTGATCGTGATCTCTCGGCTGCCAATGTATAGGCATATTTATAGCCTATTGAAACTCTTTCCATGTGACGTTCGCTGGCATGCAGTCACTGGTGTCATTTCACTCGTTGCTATCATTGGCTGACGCGTTATAGAATCTCCTTAATAATGCTATGCTATGGGCTTTTGTAAATAAGCAATAAAATGTTTTAAAAGGCCTTAATTAATACTGAGATACAAACGTCTTCTTACCCTGTTCAGACGATGAGAATATCAGTAGACTGATGAGCACTTGAAGAATCATTTCTCTTCGTTCACCGTCAGTCATGTTTATTCTTTTCATATTAAACTCTCACAGGTCGTCGATCCACCTTTCAGATGTGTAAAAAATAACACTTCCAGTCGTCACACTAACTAAGAGCCTTCCACGTAGTCAGTTACTTAGCCTAACTTAGGTTAGTCGCCTTCCAGCGACGCAGTATTATAATACAACATATTAATTTGAGAATGTCAGATTCGGAGTTTCATTGCTTCATAAAATTTATGAAGCAATACAACTATTACCCTTTGATCAATTATTTAAAAATTGATAAAAGACTGACATTTCACCATTACCTCGCATCAATCGACACAGTGTAAGTCGTTTCAATTGGAATACCAACTTAGAGACTGAAGCTTTGTCGATAACGGCCATAATTAAGTATTTGTAAGCATTGCTATTAAACTTAAACTTTAATTCAAATAATATAGCACATTATTTTAGTCCCATGTCTTACTTATCGATTCAGAAAGCAAAGATCTTTACCTTGGTAAATTATGAAGCTAGTAGGGTCTTATCATATAAGTCGGACACCCTTTTGTTCTGATCGAGGTTATTCCGTAACGGAGCGTCACATCTACATGATGTAAAGTTTATTGGATAGCTTATCATCTCATTCAACTAATGCATTCAGTTAAACCTGGCCAATTTAAAATGAATTTGACCAGGAGTGTGCCAAGTACTGCGAGCTGGCGAAATTTGAGCTTTCGGTTTTTCGGGTAAAGTTGGACACTTTGGTTGGTAAACTCGGACAACATAATATGCTTATAGGATCTTATGTTGTTAGAGTCGGACAATCGATAAAATGACCGATTTTCATCAAGATCTGTGCCAAATTTAATTGTAAGATAACATTGAACATTGAAAATAACTGAAGTAAAATCAATCAAATGTCAGTACACTAGCTACACTTGCCTACATTTATTGAAAAGATCGCTCTCAGGGCCTAGCATCAGACTAGCATGAAAACCTATAATAGACCTAGCTGCAAAGCAGACAAACAGAGAAGGCCTATGCCTATATAAAACTCGACTACTTAGGCCTACAAAAACCTATGAAATCTAGATCCATAAAAAAGATTAAAAAAAGAATAAGAACTTTTCTAATAATAATTATTATCTGAAACATTCCTAACAAGTAAAAAATATCATCAGAGACCCCCATATGTCAACGTTTGAACCAAGCTTATTTTACTAAAATTTTCATGCGGATCGTTAACATTGCCATAGCTTATATAGGCCTAGGCATAACGCTACACATACAACAGTTTCCTATTAGCCTTCAATGTCTCTCTTTATTCTTTTTAAACCTTTTTGCCAAATTCAAGCCTTGGTTTTCCTATGAAGCATTAGCGTGAACCTAGTTTTGTCAAAGTCGGACACATCACAGCAGGGTGTAATAATGTTGTCCGACTTTGACACAAGCCTATATGGCAAAGTCGGACAGCAAATAGCTCTAGTTTCAACCATGACACTAATTCAATATCCTTCAAACAAGTTACGCAAACCAGATATTATACTGTAATCCATGTGCTAAAAAGTCAAACTCTTCCTCCTCGGCAATTAAAATTATCATAAAGCCTTAACAATGAATTATGGATTTCATTATGACAGCATGCAAAATGCTACGAATCTGACATGTATCGATAGTAATCGACGTCTTAAAATTAAATCAACGATCCCTTGAAGGTTTTGAAGTTTAAATCATTAGATGGACCCTCTGCAAATACAATCTATGATACTGCCACCTGGTGATCGAAGTCTCGTCTGCGTTGCAGGTCGGAGAAACTTTTGTCCGACTTTACCTGATGTCCGACTTTATGTTAGGTCTCCCTATTGAATTTCGTGAACAGAGCAATCCCGAAATGAAAGCTCTGTCAACAACATTATAGGTAGGCCTAACAGTAGGCTATATATGGACACTTGTTATTGCGCCCCTTTAGAAATGCCACTCAGAGGCGTTCCTGATTAGACCCCAGCGTGAAAACCGAATGGGAATTTTGCAAAATTGTGGGATTTCAGCCGCTGTTCATGCATCTAACCATAAATAAACCGTTACCTTTTGATTATTTAAACATTGTTCGGTTTTGTGCTTTTGTCAGTTTATACTCTCGTCAAATGCTTCCATTCGCTTGCTTGAAGAGCGTATTGAATATTTGTCCCAGTTTCTGCACGACACCATAAGCTTGGGTGAGAATATGGCGTCTATGGCCGCGGGCATGAGTAATAATTTTAATAGGGCTTGACACGACGCCGATGGTCACGGTGTTGGAGTCAAATTCGTAAGGTGTATGGGCTCGGCTTCTCAGACTTCATTTTAGTGCACGTCTGTAGTAGCGTTTTATGCTGCTGTTTCTTGGAAATAAACGAATATAGCCTACATACACTAGCCTAGTTAGCTACACCGGTAAGCGCGAACGGCATTCGTCTGTTGGATACAACGGACTGCGGTTCAAGCCCGGGGCTGGGAGTTGACATTCAGAGATTTCGATATCTCAGGCTAGCACGTGTGGGACGCAGGGGCGCAAGCTCCTGCGGAGCGACCTTGGGCAAGTTGCTTACCCATCATTGTCTGTGAGGAAGGCAACGGGAAACCACATTGCAAAACTTTTCGTCGGTTTTGCAATGAATGCAACCGCTTTCAAAAAATTAGACCTTGGACCTTTTTGTTATTCTCGTGCAGGACTGCGCATCGGGCAACGGAGCTTCTCCGTGATTCTTCACAGTCGATCGCCACCAGCCCATCACGTCAGCGTCTTCCCACGTCATCAAGAAATGCCTCAGAAGAATATTATTATTATTATTAATTTTATTAATATTGTAGCGGAACCAGGGCTGGTCGAACTACCAGGATGACCAGTACCAACCCGTCATCTGGGTGTCGTCTGTCCGTCCGCGGAGTAGGGTTTCAGTTGAAGGCTGAAGACTGACCGACTAATCTTAAACACTTTTATTTGTAGAACAGCAATGCCAACTGCAGATTTATAGCAGATGGCACACAGTTCTCAATAGCTTATATAGGGCCCTACTTTGTGCAACTGGAAGTAGGCCCTATAAAACCTAGACCTACGTAACTTTTCTTACGTATCGTATCTACAACGGTTCGTTATTGCCATTTCAACTTTAAAACCTGTAATAATTATTAAGCCGATTTTTGTTTTCGCGCCGCTTAGGGTGATAGATCTACTGTTTTGAGAAAATATGAGTCTTTTTGCAGAGTCTTTCTTGCAATGAAAGGCGTTTCCTTCATGACATCGTGGACTTTCTTTTAAATCAGCGACATGCAAAATCTACACCAATTTTTACAACCTGTCTGCATTGCGTCAGTATTCTGCCGTTGAACCCAACACGTTTTGTGCGTCCTTGTGTTGTGATCGTGTTGGGTTCCACTGAACATGGCCACCACTTCTAATAATCGGACCCTGGTTGTTCGACTGTATTGTTGAATCCTGACAGTTAAAAAGCAGTCTGGGATTTCAACGTTTATAGAAAAACCCAGTGTGATCTATCAGGAAGAAGGACTAGATGCTTGTGTTAAAGATTGACAATGATGTCAGTAACCACGGGCACACGGTCTAAAAATCGAAATTTACGTCTATTGCTCGAGCATTGACGGTCTTCAGTTCAGGGTAAGATTGAATTCCTATCGAGACTCATAAGACATCATTCTGGAAATTACTTCAATAATTATGACATGTGCACAAAAGAAAATCTGCCGAACTAGATGCTTGTGTTGAAGATTGATAATGATGTCAGTAACCGCACATGTAGGCCTAGTAAATTTGAGAGGCACAGCCGCACGGCTAATCTGTGAACTATTCAGACCTATGCAAATTTTTTAAACGAATCTTAAACAAGATAGCTGTAATACATAGGCTACATGTAGGCCTAGATCAATTTCAAATATAAAACACTTGAATGTTTTCAATAACTATAAAAGTTAAAGTATCTTCTTACAAATTATCTTAAATGTCTCTGACACATAGGCTATAATTATTATTAGCTTATGCTTACACCATTTTAGGTTACGCAACGGCGTGGACACATAAGCCCTAGGCATGTTTGAACGCATGCTACTTAAATGATCTAGGGCCAAGGCGTAGGCCTATCTCTAGACTCTAAATTATCGTGAGTTTTCGTACCGATAAACGGCATTTGAAGAGGGATTGCCAATTCCGTCTGAAGCTGCATCTGAAGAATGAAGATAATCTTGTGATCTGTAGTCATCATCGTCGATAGAAGTTGCATAATCTGGTGTAGGCCTATAGATAGATCTCGTATCCTGTCCCACATAAACCAATCTTGTACCTGGATGCGATACTAGTTGCGTGGAGTTTTCTTGCGGTCGATTTCTCATTTCTTGCTCTCCAGAGTTCTGATGTCCATTATTCTTTTGATTTACTTTACGTCGAATAATGCAAGCGATGAGTATAGTGATGAAAAGAGCAAATCCGGATAATCCTACGGTTAGTCCAACAATAAGGGCGAAAGTCGTTGAATGGTTTATGTACCTAAGGCAGGCGTATTGATATTGCTTGTATCCAAGAGTAATCTGAAATCATAATTATTGACTATTTCATTAGCTACATGGCAGTCGTTTTATTTTTACAAAGTATAATTAGGCCTATGTAACGTGGTCATTTGTTTTAGTAATTTGAAGACAACTGTACATGTATTATAATATTTTATATACATTGGTTTGTATAGACGACCTATTATAATTAGGCCAATTATAATATCCAATCCTCGATTATTACAGATTGTCTTAGGTAGTAATACAACTAAATCATTGCGTGATATTACCGTTTCTTGGTTATTAACCTCATACATATTATCATAGCCTACAAGCAACGATTGAATATTAGGATGTGCACTGTTGTGCAGCATTAATTAACAGGAATAGGCTATTTTGCAACGCTCGTGAATAAGATGGCACCCACGCTTGGTTTCAAGTAGCGCTTTAGGAATTTGGAGGTTACGATTACGATTACGACTGTGCAATTCTCTCTGTGTCGAATGAATTCCAAAAAAGACAACATTATGAATTGCTCATACTGTGAACGGTTTTACTTGTATTGGCGCGCCGTTAAAGTTGAGCATAAACGGATAATAATCTGGACATACCGTAATACTCAGATGTTGACCACATTGTAAGGAATCACTTGCTGTTGGCGATGGTTCTACTTTTGGTGGTCGACAGCTCAGCTGGTTGTCCTGTAGGTCGTCGTTCGTACAAATCTGATTTCCAATGTGGACCACATAGTCTCTCATGCGACAGCCACGCAACATATAAAGTCCCTACAACATACAACTTGTCAACTTGTTGCATATACTTGAATCTACTGTAGCGGAGAGTGCTTCAAGATGCCATTGCCCATGCCAACGAAAAAATTGCACTTTTGTCTGTGTGGATTCCAAGAAAAGAACATTGCTCACCCCAATGCAAAGAGTGATCATTATTGAAACAATTACAGCAACTATAGAACTTAATTCAAGAAGATCAATTCTTTTTCTTTGTCAAAGGTAACCGACGACATATACAATTTATACATTTACTAAGTTGCATTCAAAGTAATTTGAATTTGAAATTAATAATTGAATAATCCTGAAATATGTCGACGGTTACAATTGATGGAGAAATTATTGCATGAAGGAGATACTGTCTTATCGCATCCGCACGTATTACTCGCCCTAGACAATTATAGACATGCATAAAACATTGCTTTTGCATATCGCTGAGTTGGGAGCGACTCTGAGAGTCTCCTGAAGAGGTGCTATATAAATTCCCATAAATAATAAATGCATGCATCGTTTTTAAAGTAAGGCATGAATTCCACAATTAACGCAACCAACCTTCACGTAAATCAGTTCCTCTTCTGACGGATCAAATTCAATAAGTTGCTTTGATGAATTGATTTCCGGAGGTGAGAAGAACAGAAGCTTTGTGTCTGGAAGAGCGTCGTTGATGTTCTCGTATTGCTTGTAACCGTCCAAAATGAATCCAACATAAATGTCCAATTGATCGATTCCATTTCGTCCATTAACTGTTTGAGCGTTTGCATCACGTTTCTTGCGGGACAGAAGCAGCATATGAGAGACTGGAAAGAGTTCACCTATTGGTTGAATGTCTCGCCGTGTTCTGCTAACGCTTGTGTTGTACAATGAGTCCAAGATCTCAAGGAATTCATCTGGGACGTTCAAAGGTGGCATTGGACACTGCATGAAAGTATCATTCCCTGGTGGAACTGTACAGATCTGCAATGCAAATATTGGAATGTGACCCCCATAATTTTTTAATTGTATTCGAATAAGCAGATCAGAAGCGTGCGCATGCTTTGTAGAGGTCTGAATGTAGCCTAGTATAGATAGCAAGCTTGTGTGGTGGATATACACTGTACATTGTAGGTGGCGATGGACAGAGGAGAATGGAAAATCTGTGTTGACCGCAGCTGTGCAGTCCTGCACGGGAAGGACTAAGGTATAATGTAATGGTGGATTTTCTTCTAAAAGACAGTCATTTATGAACTAATAAAAAATCCAAAAGAGAATTATATGAACTTTTGAAAATAAATGACATAGATATTGCTAATTTGCTATTTCTTTTCTCAAAGTTACATCTAAATGCGTGAAGTAGGCCCTATAGGCTACATGAATTTTAGGAAACTCGTTGATAATGGTATCGCTTCGAATCAGTTTGTATATTATATTTTTACCTCCTGCCGAATGACTTTTCAAGGCATTGATAAAATAATTTTATTGTAATGCTTGCGTAACATTAGTTTCTTGACAGGACCAGTGATTACCCTCGATGATGTGGTTGACGATGAGTTTCTATCAGCTGCTCGAGTGTTGACGACCTTCAGTTGGATGATTGGTTTAGCCACAGATGACAGATATCGCCCGAAGACGTCCAACAGAGTGCCACCACTGTTACAGCGCAAAAGTGGTGCAATGTAGACTACTTATCGACAATAATATTTTCTTTGAGTAAACATCATCCTCAGGATTCCTCATCGTATGATAATTCTGGTTGACATCTTCACCACCATCATCATCATCGTCGTCACCACACCACCATAATAATTATCATAGTACAGTTGCCTGCAGATGGAGATTTTAATTTAACTGAATTGCATTAATTAATTATCAATGGACAGCTTTGTCATCTGAAGGCGATTATGGGAACTTCTAATTTCCAATATCCGATGGCTTGAAAGCAACTTACGCATGTAAGAACTAGTTGAACTTATAATTGAAGTGTGAAATACGTACGTCACAATGAAGCTGCTTGGAGAGATGCCTGTAATTTCTGGATTCGGTAAATAAGTGAATGCTTTGCTGAACGACATGTTGAACGGAGTTGGTGAGAATTCGATAATAATAGGCAGATGAGGTTGTCCAATTAGGTCTTCTGTTGCGTTTGGAGTTAACGCGAAGAGTTTGAATGTTGAGCTGGAATTGAAGAGAATTATACATTCGATTTATTGAAAAGTATTTTTCAACGATTTTAATTTAATTCCATATTGCATTACAATGTGTTCATGGAATGACTTGCTTATTTCAACACAAAATTGGTTACAATTTCAATTGCATAAAAAGAATTATAATAGCTTTACAGGGACTGAGTGTGATTTTAAATGAACAATCTGCATATAATGCCATACATAGAAAATACTTCTAATGAATCTTCGATGCGAAAGTTGTCTCCTTATTTTTCTTTTAATTCTCTATCTTTCTTCATGCAGGCTCACTGTGAAAAGAAAGCCTATGCAATATTGAATGCAATTTAAAAAGCGCTCAACCTGATATCTGGTTCAAACAGCACAGCCGTTGATGACAAATCATTTCCAAAGTAAACATCTCGAACACCATTGATGTGTGTTATATTATGTGAGCCAAAGTATTTCGATATATAATCAATGGTTGATGAGTCAATTATGATCGTGATGGTCGTTCCTCCAGCTATCGGTCCAAATACAGGTTCAACTGAGATCGAAAGAGCTAGAATTAGAAAATCATCCAGTAAACAGTTAAAATAGATTAGATTTACGTTGAATCAGATGTGAAAAATGTTGTAATGTAGGCTACTTTACTAAATATACGTCTGATTAAACACACTTTCCTCTTTATAAAAAAGATATTTAAAAGTACGTTGGACGTTGGTAATGATTCCTTCAAACAATATGAGACCATCAGATTCTTCAATTTTCTGTATTAATACATAACCCTGTATTGTGTATGCAGCAACAAAATATATTTTCTGCCTGATATCATGACAAGTTTTTAATGAAAAATTCTCTTCTTCGGTTAAAGCTTGCAAACTAGCCTGCTCTCGTGCTGTAAATTTAAAAACAACTTTAAAATGTGACACATGCAAAACCATAAAAGCCAGATGCAGTTATATTATAATTATTAGATTAGGTTAGATTAGAAGAGCCATGATAGTAGGCATACTGTAACATACGTATCATCAGGAGCAGAGCCGATACAGATTCCACACCGTCATAGCAACTATACGTTCCCTCAGTCAAACTCGACAACTGACGAATGACGAGTATTGATGAATTGATCGATGCATAGAGTGCAAACTGCGGTTGATTATTGTTCGTGAGTAATTGATATCCACTGGAAATCGAAATAGTTTCGCTGCTTAAAGATCCCAACCGAGTGAAAGACCAACTAATGCTGTCTGTCCCATTACTGGAAGCACACTCAAACGTTATGTTGCTTGATCCTGCAACGGCTGACGTATTAGTTGGCCTCTTGGTTAGAGAATCATTTGAATAGCGACCTAAAGATGATTGAACAGAACATCCATCAAAATTAATTAGTCCCTATAGTTTATCCTTAGGCCTATTTAAGCAAGAAACGAATAAAATACACGTTTCACTCCCTGACCCTCCGCACATTAGAGGATGCGAGTACGCACTTGCAAATCCGTCTTCTCGTGCCCCCAGGTAACCGCGGCGCAAATTTTGTCACGTGCGCTGTTCCATAAAAAATTAGGGCAATTCGATTATTGTCACAGGTAGTGGACCTTTTTCGGGCCAATGTCTGCGCGTATTATAGGCCTATACATTGAGGTATTTTTCATTATTAGTGCAGAGAATGGGGATTGTCTTGTTCAAAATGAAATCAATCACGCATTTCGAATCGAAATGGTGCCTAACCTAGGCAAATATCGCAAGAAAGGTAGGCTATAAAATTGTGACTAAAATAATTTCTGACTTTTTGTATCGATACAGGGCTTTTGTATTTTTTTACACATTTATATACGTTTAAACAATAATTTTATACGTTGTTTCTATTAAATATCTATATTTTTACTTGTTTTGGCAATAAAGTAAATTTCCACCGGTTTGAGGCTTCCCATCGTAGGGCCTGTTTGGTCCTTTTTTACCTGATGGCAATAATTGCGAAAAACGATTCACTTCGTGGTGACGTGTCACGAGTCACTTATCATAGGAAAAAGTTTGCTTTGTCTTCATGTGCATTGTAATATGTGTAGGCTAATTGTGCATACATATAAAAAATCATCTCCTAGTAAGTCCTTCGGCGATCTGGATATTTTTTAGCAGTAGCCTATCTCAACTGCGAGTTAGGCATAGGCTACATGCAGTTATTTCGTACAGTGGCGTTCGTGTGACTTGTTAACGCAATTGGTCAAAAACATCTCTCTATAATAGCCCAAGCATACAGTATATTGCTTGGTCCAGTAGCGCAGGCTCGTCCAAACATTTCTAGCTATTAACAAAACATTAGAATCTATTTTCTTATGCTAGATAATTATACGACATGCAGCTTTCTGAAGCTTTTGAATTCGGTCTAAATTACAGGTTTAACAAAACCTTCTCTATTCTCTTATGGTAGAATAATTATTGGCTCAGGTGTGAAAACGTGCTGAACATAATGCTGAATGTAACAGAAAAATATAAATACGTAAATTGTGACCCCAATTATTGTGAGCCTGTGAGGGTGGGTCGAGGTTTATATGACATCATCCATAGTATGGGTTGTATGTCGTTATGCTTGGTCGCATACCTGTCGTCAAAGGCGTGGCAGGTGATGATGCAGTTGAAGTTGGTCCAGCAGATGTAAATGATTTAGCTGTCGATGATGGTCCAGTAGTTTTTGGTGGTTGAATCGTAGATGTAGACGCAGCGGCTGAAGGTGGAAAGACGGTAGGTTTTGACACGGTAGCTGTAAGTTGTTTAGTCGTAGAAATTGATTCAGTAGTCGTAGGTGGTCGATTTGTAGATATGCCCGTTGTCCCAGTAGTTTTCAGCGAAGAAGTCGTGGATATTGGCTTAGTAGTCGTTGATAGTTGAGTAGTAGATATTGGCTTAGTAACTGTTGTTGATAGTTGAGTAGTAGATATTGGCTTAGTAGTCGTTGATAGTTGAGTAGTAGATATTGGCTTAGTAGTCGTTGATAGTTGAGTAGTAGATATTGGCTTAGTAACTGTTGTTGATAGTTGAGTAGTAGATATTGGCTTAGTAGTCGTTAGTTGTTGACTTGTTGGTGTTGTCCTAATAGTAGTTGCTCCACCATACACTGAATAAACCGGGAAAAAACTCAAAAGCTAAATGCGATCATAAGACAGATTATTCATGTATTAAACCGGTTCCAAGCCCGGTTGAAAAAGGAGGAGGGTTGAGGCATGGGGTTAGCAGCCCCATCCCTGTAAAAAGACCTAACGCTACAGAAACGACACGTCGACCAAAGTTTGACTGACAACGAGCGATTGCTATTTATAGGCCTACATGTAGACTATTTGCATATAAACCTACAGCCATACATATGTGAGAAGTTAATAAATCTCGTAAAGTTCTCAGTTCCTTTGCTAACCCATGCAAATAATTCCAAATGATGATTCACAGTCGAAGTCCAACCAAAATCCCGCAGACGGCGCTACACGAATACTGAGACAATCAGCGTGCCCATTAGATGGATAATAATTTGGATATCCACTGTCCCAGTTCGTATATTTAATTGGAAGACCTTTAGAACACACAAACAATTTGAAAAATTGATTAGAATCCCTCGCATCTTACCAGACTATGGTCTATACTTATTGCTAAGAGTAGGCCCTAATGCAAACACAAGTTCAAATGTTTGCTTTAATAATTATATAGGCTAGCTTAAAACTCCTCTTGTGCTTATTGCTTAATCTAGTAGTAGTTGATACCGAAATACGGAAATAAGAAAAGGACTCCAACCAATGATTATAGCCAACGCCATTGCAACTGATAGCCTATAATTGGTGCATTTTGCGTGTAAGAAACAATTGAATAAATTTAATTGTAGGCCTATAAGTTGCTCGTCTTCTGGACATCTAGCATGAGAGTTCAACTGTAATCTCTCTCTCCTCCTGCCCGTGCATTCAAAACATTGCATAAATTGAGAAAAGTTTCATTACAACGACATGGGCGCCCGCAGAAAATTTTGCAGGAGGGGGCAAAACACGATGGTCAACGTAAACAATTTTTTTAGCAGGAGGACAAAAAATGCAAAGTGGGAAGTTAAGAACATGCATGGGTATTTTTCACAGATTTTCTTGGTGTAAATTTCTCAGTTTCACTTTTTAAAATTTCTAATATGAATTGCTTCTTTTTGTAAGGAAATTTGTTTAAAAAATCTAAAAGTATTAGTTAAAAGTAGACTTTTTAATTCTCTAATGTGAAGAAATTTGTTATAAACCCCAAAAGTAGTAGTGATAAAAGTAGATTTTAATTTTCCAGTGGAGTGCCCCTTGCCCCTATGTGCGGGCGCCCATGTACAAAGATCATAGTCGTAAGAAGATCAAAACATGGACACTTTATTTGTGCAATGTCTATTAATTTTAATGTGATCAGGCTACCTGTGTCTTCCCATCTCCATTCAACGCGTTGTATTCCGACCCAATATCCTGTCGCCGACGCGTTTGCGAGCAGAGTTGAGCCAAGCGTGGAACGAAACGTGGTATCGTTAAGTGTTTCAAAAGAAGCCAAGTCTCCTCCTTCGTCCACGCAGTCATTTCTTGCGCTGTACCACGTCAACGAATTCGTGTTTCTTTGATAGCATCTGCCATTCAGTGATTGACCGCCAGCACACCCGTCGGCGTTGCCTGGATGAAACGAAATGATTATTGTTTAGATCGAAAATTCGAAATCTTTAAAATTGAACCAATTATTATTAACCAGTTCTATAGCGAGTGCACTACGAAGGTACGAATTAAAATTAATGGATTATTGAACTGCTGTGCAGTTTTCTTTAATTTTTATGTCCATTTTACATAATACATGCAGTTGTTAAAGATGCTCCATTTCATGACGTCGCTGACAGGTGCGCTTTCCGAAGGTAGCTTATAATTAAGAGATTCAACATCTCGGGCTAGCACGGTCCGTCCACGAGGACCTAACTGACGTGGCGTCCATTCAAACGGGCGAGCGGTGGTGATGGATCTCACAAGATCAAATTCATTTGAAAATGAGCGGGTCGATGCCATAATATTATGGCCGCTATATAAACATGAATACATTTACATTTTACATTGGTCACTCTCATGTTAGCAGTGCATCTATCTGAAATCTCTTACTTGGCTTTTCACAAATGAAAGGTTTTGTGCTGTTGTATGTGCTGGCGTAGATCTTAAAATCGCTCGTTGTCAGGAATCCATAGAAGTACCGCTGACTAGCATCCCGTTGATCTTGAATATTAATATCTGCTTTGCCACAGAAGCAACACAAGTATACGTAGAAACTGTACTGAAATTAAATCATTCTAAGTAGGGTATTATAGCGAACCTGGGATTTTCCCCCTGAGCTGTCCCCCTGGATTTCCCCCCCCCCCAGGGCCATGTTCTGCTCTCGGCTTGTGTTCCCTAGGCTCCGCCTCCCGGCTTCTGTTCCCCGGCTTGTGTTCCCTAGGCTCCGCCTCCCGGCTGGAACAAGCTATAAATAGAGGACGAGAGGGAAGATAGTCGGTCAGCCGCAGAGAGTCAGCCTGAGAGAGTCGTTGTGAAGCCAGTTCGAAGCCAGTCGTTGTGAAGTTAGTCGGTCAGTCTGGGGTTCAGTTCCGCAGTGATAATTAATTAGACAGTCGTTGCGTGCTTTAATTACGTGCTGCTATCGTGAAGAGTTAATAAACTATCGAAAAGAACTCTGTGTCTTCAGTATTTCTCGTGGGGAAAAGACGTTCTTTGACTCTGGTTCGAATCGCCGTCGGCAGAAGTGGTGTAAGTCCTTCGAAATACCACGAAGGCCGAACTTACGCTCCCGGGGAGTGACACGCGTGCCTTACCATATACCGGCAGATCCCGTATTTACGTTACACTGGTACCAGCGGAAGTGGGGTTCTTGACGTTCTGCCGACAACAACCTGAGTCAACCGAGAATGCTGACGGAAGACGATGAGATCACGATCCAGTATCCGAGGCCTGGTGGAATCCGCACGCCACCCGACTTGCCTACGCCTGCAGCCCGCAGATCGACAATGGAGGGACCGCCGGACCAGAACGTTATGATCGAAGTACTCGGTTCCGACGACGATGAGACACCGGCGACGATGAGCTACCGAGAAAGGACTGACCGACTGGCTGCGAGGTCAGAATTGGAGGACCTTGGGAAACTGCTGCGAAGCCGACCCGCACCGATGAAACCCGGACGATTTGATGGGACCGGTTCGCTGGAGTCGTTTCTGGTGCAATTCGAGGTTTGCGCCCGCCACAACAAATGGACAGCGTCGGAAAAGGTCGAACACTTACGGTGTGCGTTGGAAAAGGCAGCGACGCAACTCCTCTGGGACTTCGGAGCGCAGCCGAACGTAAGTTACGAGGAATTGGTGGAACGTCTCCGGCAGAGATACGGGGCTGAAGGTCAGGCTGAAACCTTCCGTGTCCAGCTGTATTATCGTCGTCAACGAGCAGAAGAAAGTCTGAGTGATCTGCTTCACGAGATTCGCCGTCTCGTCGTAATGGCGTATCCTGCTCCATCGAATAAGACGACCCAGATCATCGCGAGAGACTCTTTCCTGGAGGCCATGCGAGACCGCGAACTTTCGCTGAAAGTACGAGAGAGAGAGTCGAAGACTCTCGATGAAGCTTACCGCACGGCGCTTCGTCTGGAAGCCTACCAGCGGACGAACGACTCCGACGACCGGAGAAGGCTTTCCAACCGCGTCAGGGGTACTCAAGAGACTGACGTGAGTACCCAGATCCAGTCTACGCTTGACCGGTTCCTGGAGACGCAGCGAGACGACCAACGTTGATGGCAACGCGAGATGGAGAGACGGATCGACCAACAGTTCCAGGAGCGGCGAGGCCGAGCTCCGACCGACGACGATCTGGGGCGCGACGATCGCCCCGGAAACCGCAGCTTCAGCGATCCACGCCAGGAAGGTTCGAGACAGGGTGTGACCTGCTACAACTGCAACCGAGCGGGTCATATCTCCCGCAATTGTCGACAGCCGCGACGCCCTCCCAATCGCCGTAACGATGCCGGAACGAGTGGAACGGAGGAACCGACGTCACCGGAACCGCCGGTGGCCATGAACCATACGACACGTCCGAGGTTGCCGAACCGTGCCAGTAACAACGCCGTTTACATCCGCGGGACGATCAACGGACGCCAACAGATGTGCTTGATCGACACTGGATCGGAAGTCAGCCTGGTCCCTGCCTCAACTGTCGACGGGTTAGAACTACGTTCATGTAATCGTTCTTTGATGGCTGCTAATGGGTCTGATATTAGGGTCCTTGGTGAGGTCCCGGTCCCCATTAAAATTGGGAGAGGTTTTAATATCCCGACCACGTTTCTGGTGTCCGACCAGATTACCGAGCCCATGTTAGGCATGGATTGGCTCAGGCAACACCGCTGTAGATTAGGATTTGGTGTCGGTGCATTATTTGTTGGACGTAGGCGCATTTCTTTAGTGCGAGGTAACGGGTCCACGTGGTGTCGTAGGGTGATGGTTGCGGAGGAGGTTGTAGTGCCTCCTAAGTCGCAGATCGAAGTCCCTGTTAAGTCTGTGTATGGGGATTCTACCACGGTCGCTCCCGCTTGGATGACGGAGACCCAAGAGGTTCAACCAGGGATTCATCTTGCCCGTGTAGAGGTAGATGCTAGGATTAAAACCCAGGCGAGAGTAGTGGACTTGGTTAATGAGACCCCGTTTAGTGAAGCATTATTAACAGAGGTATCTTCTGAGACCCGTAAACGGCTAAAGGGATTCCCAGTTAAGTCTACAGATATTTCTGCAAGAGATAGTGGGAAAGCGCCTGAGCTTGAGAATAGACTTGAGACAAGAGATAGGTTATTTATGGATCCGCCCATAAGGCGTAAATTATTGCCGCAGAGAAAGTCTGTGGACGGAGATTTGGTTAGTTTACCGCCGGCCCTGGTAATGCTTATGGTTTTTCTGAGCGTGATTTTCAGTGGTTCAGAGTTAGTGGAAGCCGTTCCGATGGTTAATTTAGAGGCTATTTCTGTTGCCCGAGTACGCGTGAAAATTGTTATTGTCAGACACGAGGCCCAATTGCAAATTTATTTGTATCAGGGAAAGAAATTTGTGGGGATCCCTTTTCGGAAGCGTTGCAAAATTCTGCGGAAAGTTATGTACAGCCATCAGGGAAGTAGGGACGAGGGACGGGTCGACAGGTCGACCCGATCCATGGACGACCCGCAGCTATGACCGGGCGGAACCACGCCCGAAGCGGACAGTGCGCAGACCTGCCCGCTATCAAGTTTGATTTGCTGAATGTGCTGTAAAGGTTTAATACCTGAATTGACAGTGTGTAGAAACTTAGTCCATGTCGGGTGGACATTGTTATTAATGTTTGAAGTTGTCCCGTGGAGACTCTTTTACGTGTTGCCGAGTGGCATATTTTGTCTAGTTCACGTTATCTGGTAACTTGGAATCGATAGAGACAGTTGATGATGAGACATTCTGAGAGATCGTGTTTATTGATCGCTTTTAATGATGTATGATCGGGAACATTTATAGAGACTTATAATTGGCCCGTTGGCCGTTTTAGTGGAGCAGTTTTGTTAAAGAGGTCGAAGAACGACCAGGGACTTTATGGACTTGGCCCGTTGGCCACTTTGGAACAGTTGAGACTTTTTGGCCCGTTGGCCATTTTACGCTTTTGTTATGGCTATTTTTCTGTTGTTGAGCCATGTGTTTATTTATATGGGGTGAGGGTTACGATGCTGTATTAATGATAGGTCTATAATCCTGCAAAATCACTCAAGTTAATATTATGCTTTCAGTGTAACCATAATGGTACTGGGCCTATACACAAAATTGAAAACTCAGAGTCACAAAGACAGGGCCTGTGAAGCATAGGCGTAACTTTCTATTGTGACGGTGGTGTCCAGTCACGCCCACTTTTGAAAGTGGGCGTGACAGTCACCACCACTTTTTGGAACTGAAAAAATATTTTTTTACATGTGAAATCATTTGGCTGTCTACCATATAGCCTATAGGCTATTCCTACTTATTAACTCAATGGCGGTAATGCATGCTTATAGAGCTATTCGCAGTGTGTGCTATGTTCCCACGACCTTATTCGAGGCTGTAGGTCTTGAGGAGAGAAGGGGGGAATTCCTTCCCACTCTCTGGGCCTGTTTCAACTTAAAACAATAACGTGATGTATAGTTGGTCGTTGACAGATAAATTTGCTGTGAAGCCGGGGTAGGGATGATTTGATGAGGAATTTGACGCGCGTTATATTACCTTATTAAGCGTGGTCGATCAAAGAGATTAGACAGCGAACATCTAATTAATCTTCAATAGCCTACAGCTGTGTCTGTGACATAATCATACAGATTATAATATAGAGCATTCTGTGTGGTCTTTCTCAGAGAGGGAGGAGACAAAAACACCACATTAGTTCATCTCAGGTCCGTTATGGTTTAGATTCGCTTTCAGTTTTTTTAAAAGGTCTCAATAAGTTCATTATCAAATTCACGTGGAAAATGGATCGATAATTCATGTTAAAGCCTGTAAAGAGACAGCGAAAGGTTAGAATTGTTTATGCATTGTATGGTTTTTCTGTGGTAGGCTGTCAGCTCTAGCCTCTAACTACAGTTACTACAGTTAGGGCCTACAATAATTTATGACTGCCATCCGTCCAGGATTCGACTGGACCGTAATCGGACCTTTGCGTCCCGTGTCTCGGATGATTTTGGTGTAGATATCCACGTTATTGTTGTTATTTTCGCGCACTTAACTATAGTCATGCTGACTTTAACATGACGTGTGCAGAGCTCTACGACTTTGGTAGCTATATAATTGGCAGTTAATAAAATTCTGACTTTATTCTCACTCCAATGACTCGGAAGTTTTAATAACTTACGACTGCATGACTGCTGATAAACTCTTGGCCATAATTTTATGCATCCTTTGTCTTTGCAGTTTATTAACAGTAGTTATAGGTCTATTGGCTAAACAAAATGTAAACATGTACTCTCTCTCTCCTACTTTGCGGGTGACCTAAGGTGTAGGACATGGCCTGTAAATTTGCGTATAGTATATTAAATTCGCGTTAGGAGAAGGAACAGAGGAAGACAAGAGAAGAGAAAAAGGAAGAGAAGTGAGCATAGGAAAAGTCACCACCACTTTCTGGGGGAAAGTTACGCCCTTGCTGTGAAGAGCATCAGTAGCACATTTAGTGAGCCTAATAGGCCTACCTACAACTAAACTCATAGCATCTTTAAATGCTAAAGTATAATTATAGTGAGTAGTGTCAGAGGTGATCAGATGTGATTAGCGATACACATAATCTGACAACGTTCCCCAACTATAATTATATACCAGAACATCATTGTTTGGTTTTATATTTTGCGATGCGAATAATCGGAGTAGGCCTTATAGGCCTACAGCTTTCACATATTCACCCGTAACTGTCAGATTAATAAATCTCAAACGACACGCCTGACAGTGTCAGGCGTGTCATTTGAGATTTATTAATCTTCATTATTTAATGAAAAAGCTGTTCACATAATAATTATTAAGTAGGTAATGCCAAATATCGCCATTAGCGTGTTGCAGTAGGATATACTGAAGGTGCAGATTTTGGAAGTTTTTTGTAGTAGAAAAGTGTAGAATATCAGAATATCAACCTCATTAAAGGCTTACTTCTGCTTCAGCATGGTGTTACATTGAAGACCCACTATAACTCTATATCTGCTGTTGCAGATTGAACATGTCCAGAGCAAAAAATTAGAAGAAAACAGTTTGAACCTTGATTCAAATCGCAAAAGAACAGCAGAATTCGGTTTTTAACCAATTTCTTTTTTAAATAAAAAAAACAGATGGCTCTCGCGGGCCGCATTATTCGGGTCCACGGGCCGCATGCGGCCCGCGGGCCGCGTGTTTGAGACCCCTGCTCTAAGGCATTAGATTGCTATTATTAAACGCTCCTCGTAGGCTACGTCGGTGATATTTACCAATTCATAAAAGAGTATTTACCCGGACATCGATTTCGTCGAATTTCCCGTACGGCCACTGGGGGTTGGGGTTGGACTATAATGATCCACATGGAATTGGAGTGTTAAAAACAGACTTTACCATATGGCTCTAAGAAAGATTGGGGGGGTTGAAACCTCAACTCACCGGCAATTCTCACCCTGTGTATGCTAATAATTAATAACGGGACTTGTTTTTAAAAAATTGATTAATTGCCAAAGGTAATGGAATAAAAAAGATACGCAGGCCTATTATAATTATATACCAAACTAATTATTTAAATTTTTCTCATCGAGCCAACTCTTCGACACAATGTCATCCTTAAATAATTATTGTCATTTATATGTAATACGAACTTTGTTCCAAGGATTTAAATAACACGAAATAATGAAATAATTAACTGTTTAGTTGTTGTCCATTGACCCAGGTCCAAGTTCCAGACAACGGTTCACCAGACTCGATAGGAGGGTAAAGCTTTGCATTCAGTAAGAACAGATCAACATCGTTCACCAATCCATTGGTCAACGCAGTGCTGACAAATTGTTTGGCGTGCTGCTGAACTTCTTTGTTTTGGATTGTAACCAAACTATATCCCTTGGAACTGCATTGATCTTGAGCATAAGTCAGAGCTGTGAAGTTTTGACCGGGTTGCACTGCACCATCGTATAACACGAACGTGTAGTTGCCATATGTCTGGTTAAAGTAGGCAGACACCCGGCCACCGACCAACAGACAGCCTGAGAATAGATGTAGGCTAATATTATATGCATCTCATAATGAATCTAGTTGAGTTTTTAAATACTAATTTGAAGCAACCGACTTGGTATTAGCGTAAGCGGGGTATAGCCTATTCCAATATTTAGTCAATTATTAACAAAGCGGTTTAAGGCCTATAGGTTTATATCTAGGCCTAAGTCAACGTTGATTCCATAGGTGCAATCACGTCCTAAAAGTTGGAGGGACCATAATGAATCACGTCCTAAAGGTTGGGGGACCATAATAATAAAGTTAGGGGACCACTCAAAAGTTGGGGGGACGCGTCCCGTGGGTCCCATAGGGTGGTTGCGCCTATGGTTGATTCCATTGTTTTCACACTTGAATCGGTAATTGATACACAACAGAAACGTTCCTCTCTTGAAAACGCATTTTTACTCAGACCACTTGCTTCGGGACATGCATGCAAACTGAAAGTAGGCCACTTAATATGCAGATCTCAAAGTCACTGGCAAAGTCAGCCTCATGGACCGAGTGTGGCATCGAGCGTCGAAATTACATTGTCTGCTTTATAACCAGATAAGATTAGGTAAGCTTATAAATACGTGAAAATTGTCGCTTTGAGCCCATAGCGATATATCGCAGCATAATGATTAGATTTATGACTCACTGGCACCATTTAAAAAACATAATTAAAGGCGCTATCCCCTTGACTACTTTATATGACGCTCTCTTGGTTTCTCAAAGAAACATTCATCCGCTAAAGAACTGTAGTAGGCCTACTCCGAGTCGGATATTAAAGCACGGTGTCAAACTTAAATAAACCAATGGCTTCCTCTTGCTTTTATAAATATCCACCATGTCTTCTTTTCTTCATTCACAATCGTCTTGGTTTTGCTTCCATGTCAAAATTCTATTTGCCCCTTTGGCCTACATGCAAAGTAAAACTTGATGCAGACCAAATTATTATTAATCTAATAATAAATATTATGGACATTTGTAAAACGCTTCTCACAGCATAGATTTTCATACGCGCTATCAGCGTGACAGGCCAGTGAAAGGAAAACGATTCTGTGAAGGGATGCAGGTGAATTGAATTTATTGCGAGGCCAAGAAATTCCAACTAGATTAGACCTAGGCTACATGTAGATTGGCATTGAAATGATTAATTGATTATGTTCGATAGATATCATATCGTAATAACGCAACCAGTGAAATCCATATAACTATATAGGCCTACAGTAACTGACAGCGCTCGTGAATAAGCTGGTGCCCGAAACTTGACTTTCGATTGGAGCTTTAGAAGTTTGGGGATTGCGACTACAAACCGTGTGCTACATGTAGGCTATAATTGCGGATGGTTATACTGCTATTCTACTCGATTTCTGTGCCAACAAGGATCGAAGTAGACGGAATTTTATTCCATGCAACACAATTTTCATGTCATGGCATACGATAATATTATTATGATGACTGGTTATTGTTTACACTTTACAATGATATAAAATGAATTCACTTACCAATAGCAACATAAGCCAGGATATTCTTACAATCCATAGCCAATGTGTGAAATGCTTGATGAATAACCATGCCTGTTATAAGTGCCGAATCAAGGAAGTAGAATCGTAGCTAATCCCCGTCATGAAAATAAATTGCTACGATTGGTGAGTAAAACTTTTCAGCTGATTATTCATTGCATCAGGGATTTCACTGTATAGTTACTTTAGCTGACAGAATGATATATTATTACAATGTAGCCTAAGTCGCCTCATCCTTTGTAGCGAACAATTCAGGGCGCACTGGCTGTGCTGCACGAGCATATTTGATGTGGAACACAGGAGTAGAATGCTGGGAGGTTTCGACTGAGATGTCAATGACAAGTTCTGAATAGAAATGGGAGTAGGCCTATCAAAAAAACTCGGCTTATGATAATAATCGGTTTTGCTGCATGTTGAAAAGAAACGAACACAAAGAAGACATCTCCACCGATTTCGGTCCTTTATTATGATAACGGTTTGTAGTGCAATATTTCAAGATAGCCTACGTAGGCCTATTACAAACCAACTCGTGATTCCCATAAACTCGTTCTAAAACGATAGCTCAATATGCTTACACCGTCTGATATTTTTTGCGTTTATTATTATGGCTGGGCTGTTTTGACCGGACTATTTTGACCGGACTATTTCGAATGGGTACCTACCATTCCAACGGTAAAACCTGCAACATTGAGCATGATACTCTTTTCGCGCCGTTTAAGCTAATGCTACTTTGATAAGCTATGCAGCTTTTTGAAGAACCTTTCTTGCAATGAAAGGCGTGTCCCTCGTGACATCATGGGTTTTCTTCAATCAACGACATGTAAAATATGCACCCATTTACAACCTGTGTGCATTGCTTCACGTTTTGTGCATCCTTTTGTTGTGATTGTGTTGGGCTGGGAACCCCGGATTACTGAACATGGCCACCACATTTTAATAATTCGTCCATGGTCGTTCGAATGTATTGTTGAATCATGTCAGCTAAACATTGTGGGATCCAAATGCTTAAGAGACAATTCCTTGTAATCTACCAAAAAAGAAGAACTAGGTGTTCGTTTTCAAGATTTATAATGCTGTCAGCAACCACGGGCAAGTGCCAAGTGATCTAATAATAGAAATTTACGCCTGATACTCGAGCATAGAGAGTCTTCAGAGACAAATAGATCTTTCTATTCACTACTATACACTGTCCAGACTCATATTAAGACAATAGCCTACTATTGGAAATTACTTCGAGATGTGCGCACAAATTGGAATCGACCGCGGTTCGCTTAATTCGCATGCATTCCGTTGCATAACCCGTTGTAGGTCTACTGTCTAAAATTACATGTATACTGTATAGACTGTCTAAAATGAAATGTTTGTCATTGAATAATAATCATGCAACATAAATAATTATCATTATGACTGAGAATCATTCGACAAAGATCCGCATCGCTTCGTTTGACTGAAAGCCAATTTGATAATTCTTATAATATTTCACTTAATTTTCACACTTAATGGAGTATCGCTTCCTGCAATACCAAGTTCTTGCAATGACTGCGCACGAGAAAACAGGCACGTGGTATTTTGGCGTCACCTTCTTGGCACAGGTCGTTTTCTAATCCGACTTCTTATTTGGCAAGCATCATTTTCATTAATCCAGCAACAATAATTTTTTTTAAACTATCCAATTTCTATCTAAATAATAAATATATATAATCAAAGCAAGTCCGGTTCAAGCGAGAATCGTTATCAATCTATTTAAGTTAACATTATTTTCATCATCCAACTTTTATTTAGCAACAAAGCTTGTCGTCCATCCAGCTTCCTTAATAGATTAATAATTCCTTTCAAACGAACTTCTATTATTTTAGTCTTCTAATGAAGCAAAGACTTAAATTCATCCAGCTCCCATTGACAGGAACAGTTATTTCCAGAACTCCAGCTCCCACTCACGCAAAGAATTAGTTTTACCAATCCCACTCCCATTTAGGCAAGCAGTCACTCGTAGTTGCTACTATATACCAGCTTCGGCAACTCCGAGTTCTCTCACGATCCCTCTCTCATAGTGCTACTCTGACGCTTGTCCATGCCTTTGTCACCAGTAGAATCGATCACTGCAGTTCGGTACTCATGGGTCTGCCACTTGAACTAATTAGGCGCCTTGAACGAGTTCTTCGTTCGGCTGCTCGCCTCATTGGCCGCATTCCTAAATATTCCCCCGTCTCTGCTTATATGCGTGATGTTCTTCACTGGCTCCCTGTTTCACAGCGCATCTCCTACCGAGTTGCTGCACTTGTCTCGCGTTGCCTTACTGATTGTGCTCCATCATACCTGTCTATTCTTTGTCGACCTGCCTATGACCTTGCCGCCCGTCGAGCTCTTCGCTCTACGACTACGGGGGAGCTTTTGGTTCCTCGAGCTCGCACTTCTACAAGACAGCGCCGAGCCTTTTCTACTGTGGGTCCCGCTATCTGGAATGGCCTCCTACAAAACTTGCGACTTATGCCTAGACTAAATTCACCTGCTTTTTATAAGTCGCTCAAAACCTATTATTTTAGCTGTGGCTGGGCTGGGAGCGCCTCTGAGTAGGTTTCTTGAAAAAGCGCTATATAAATTCACGAAACGAATGAATGAATGAATTTATTTTGTCAATACTTCGGCGCCAAAACGTCCGGCGCCAAAACGGCCTGCTTCGCTAATAATTATGCTCCAGACCTATCGTTAAGCTCTAAATTCTTGGTGATTTTGGTAAACGGCGATTGAAGAGAGATTAAAAATTCCGTCTGAAGCATCTGAAGAAGGAACAATATATCTGCTGTCAACATCGACGATAGAAGTTGCATAACCATCATTTGGTTTATAAATAGAAGTCGGACTCCTGCTCGTGTATATAATTGGCTGTGTTCCTAGTTGTGTGGATTTTTCGTGCGGTCGATATCTCATTTCTTGCTCTCCAGAGTTTTGATGTCCATTATTCTTTTGATTTATTTTACGTCGAATCATGCAAGCAATGAGTATAGTGATGAGAAGAACAAATCCGGATAATCCTACGGTTAGTCCAACAATGAGAGCGAAAGTCATTGAATGGTCTATGTACTTAAGGCAGGCGTATTGATATTGCTTGTATCCAAGAGTTATCTGAAATCAGATAGTCTATTTTATTAGCTATATGGCAGTGATTATGTTTTAATGCATTTAGTAACGAACCGTTTGTGAATAGTGTGAAGACGACTGCACAATGTGCACATATCTTCACACTATTCACAAACGATATATTACATTGATTTATAGAGTCGACCAATTATTCTATTCATGTTTCTTTTATTGCAGATTGTCTTAGAAAAAAATTATTATTATAATTAGGGCCCCTATTACCTAAGTTGTTGCGTGATATTACTTGATGCTACTTGGTTATCAATCTCATTTACAAGCAACGGTCAGATATTTGGCTGCAGCATTATCAGGAATAACAGTAGGTCTACTTTCAAATTACACTATTGCAAAATTAAGACTTTAGTTACATTGATACGTAACCTAATAGTGGTCAAACTAGAATTATACCTCTTCTGAAACTATAGCTTAAGTATTATGCTTGTCGCTCTCTGCTGAATGAAACCAGAAATAAAACAAACAGTGCAATGTGTTGTCTTCTACATGACATTGTATCGTTGGAGCAGAGAATAAACATGTAGCCTAATCTGGACATACCGTAATACTCAGATGTTGACCACATTGTAAGGAATCACTTGATGTTGACGATGGTTCTATTTTTGGTGGTCGACAGGTCAGCTGGTTGTCCTGTAGGTCGTTGTTTGTACAAATCTGATTTCCAATGTGGACCACATAGTCTCTTATGCGACAGCCACGCAACATGTACCGTCCCTATAAACATACAACTCGTCACTTGGTAGGTCTACAACTATTTTAAAATATAATTATTACTAATTCAACGCTAAATTACCGTGGATATTCATGTTACTTTTACATTCGGAATAATTATCATAATATGACATAAAATAATTTAATTATATTCTTTAAATTACTGTAGCTCAGCATGGGAATTGCTTCTCAAACAAGACATTTAGGCCTGGTCAATTAGTTTAACTGTAAATTTAATGTATGAGGTTGCGTGTTTAATTTAGAAGCCATGAACACAACTCCTCACGCTGACTTAAGGCCTCAAAATTGTCTATTGCTGAATGCTAATAATTGCTGAGTTCATATTTTTGATTGGCAACGTATAGCAAGTCGGGACTGAAAATAAGATGTAGGCCTACATACTCCTTAAGCCCTGGTCGTGGCATTGAGCCAACACCATGCTATCTAATCTATAGCGATCGCAATCGTCAGTTCGATTTTCGTTATTCCTTTGTCACACAGACTGGATCAACCGCTGTAGCAGCTAAAACACAAACGTTCACCACATAATTCTCTCTCCATCCCTGGCAAGCGTCGAACTATAGCAGTATTCTCGCATCCGCTCGCAGGTCACACCCGCCATATGCAATCCAATGGGTTGGCAGCGCCTCTGAGAAGGTCTCTTGATGAAGTGCCATACATTTTCGGAATGCATCGTATATCAAATACAGACAGACATAAATGCTGCAAAAGTATCAAAACCAATTAATGCAACCAACCTTCACGTAAATAAGTTCCTCCTCTGTTGGATTGAATTCAATAAGCTGATAAGATAATTTGATTTCCGGAGGTGAGAAGAAGAGTATCTTTGTGTCTGGAAGACGGTCGTTGATGTTCTCGTATTCCATGTATCCGTCGAGAATGAATCCAACATAAATGTCCAATTGATCGATTCCATTTGGTCCAGGAACTGATAAGGCGTTAATATCGCGCTTCCTTCGAGACAGTAGACGACTGTGAGAGTCTGAAATGAGTTCGTCTATTGGTTGAATGTCCCGACGTGTTCTGCTTACACTATCGTTGTACAGTGAGTTCAAGATATCAATGAAATCACCTGGGATATTCAAAGGTGGCATTGGACACTGCATGAAAGTATCATTCCCTGGTGGAACATTGCAGACCTGAATTGCAAATGTCAAATAATATCTCTTAGTTTGTCATTGTGTGAAGCAGGCAGCTAATGTTTATACAATTTTAAATAGCCTACTATCGATGTATAATAATTGTATACTTGTACGTAAAACGAAATGTAATGTCAACACTTATACTTTTCTTTAAAATGACTTGACTTACTTGACTTATCGCCCTGGCGAAGCTTGCGCTAGCATCAGTCGCTCCTTTATAGATAGCCTCCAATCGACCCTGTCCTGTGCTGTCCGCGTCGCCTCTCCTACGGTTAATCCCATCGTCAGACAGTCCTCCTCCATCATATCCATCCAACGTTTCCTGGGCCTGCCTCTTCTCCTCTTCCCCTGCACATACCCCTGCAGTGACACTTTTGTGTATCTCCCGCTCTGCATTCTGATGACATGTGCGAAGTATCGCATTCTTCTTATCTGTATCCTGTCCACAATGGCTCGCTGTATTCTCAGTGTGCTGCGTATTTCCATGTTCCTTATCCTTTCCCTCCTTGTGACCCCCTTCTATCCTTCGCAGACACGTCATTTCAAATACCCTCGATCGTCTTTTATGTGCCTCCTTCAGCGTCCACGTCTCTGAGTTGTATAACAGTACGCTCAGCACAAACGTCTCATATAATTATTCGCACCTTGGTGGTTCTGCTGATTTCCTTTGATCTCCAGATCCTTTGCAAGCTCTGTAATATTCCTCTAGCGAACCTGATTCTTCTTTCAACGTCCTTTTCCCACCCCCATGCGCATCGAAAAATCATTCCAAATACACGAAATTCTCCTTTTGCTCCAGTGTCTGTCCATCCACGTTCAGTCCAAGCTTTGTCTCTTCTTTTCCAAAGCACTGACATTCCGTTTTTTGCGCACTAATGCACATACCCATTTTTTTGCTTACCTGCACTACTCTCGTTAATGATTCCTGCAGGCCCTCCTCCTTCCCCTCTAGTAGTGCAATGTCGTCTGCAAATCTCAGGTCGCTGATCAGTTCTCATCCTATCACTGCTCCCTCCTAGAGACTCCTCCAGTGAGTCCAGTGCTATGGCCATTATCAGTTCCAAGAAGATGTAGAACAACAGTGGTGACAGGACCCATCCCTGAATAACCCCTACAATAGTCCTGAACCATTCTGATAGATCCCCATCTACTCTTACCGCACTAAAAGTATCTTGGTACGCGCTTTCCAACAGTATCACTATCTTTTCCGGGTATCCGTAGTGTCTCATTACTCTCCACGCCCCTTCCTCCACACGCTGTCAGCTGCAGCTTGCCGGACATCCGGTGTTGCGGGATATTCTATCCCCCTAAAACTATTCGGGAGGAATAAATTAATATAGGCTATCCCACCGAATTGAATATACGGAGCAAAGAGTATCCGAGGGATAAACCAATCTATGATTCCTCCATTGTATAATTTAAAATGCGTTTAATTGGTAAATTTTATGGTGCAGTCAAAATTAAAAGTGAATTCCATTGTTTTAGAAAATATTTTAAAAAATTTTTCCCGATCCCTGGTGAGTTGACAAAAAGTTTAGTTTCATTTCCTTCGTACTTGAATTAGTTCCTCGCTGGCGAGGTGTCATCCGTCCATGTTTAGTCGGATCCATTGCTAAGATTTGCAGCATGTTTTAGCGACCGGATGCCCTTCCTGACGTCAACCACAGTTGCCGGCTGTGGACCTAGCAACAGTCTAAAACTTGACAGATGAATATTTCTTGAAATTTAATTCTAAAGAAAATGATGATGACCTTTCTAGATATAGTTGACGTTGACCTATTTTCAGCTGTTCGAGTAACGACGACCTTCAACTGGATGATTGGCCTTGCCACTGATGACAGACTTCGTCCGGTTACGTTCAGTATGGCGCCGCCACTGTAACAAAATACAAGGGTTACAGAAGCATTCGATTTCGTTTGAGTAACCGAATGTCATGATACGAAACATTTTTCGTAGCATAACTGCCCAACCCCTGACAAAGTAAACACTAAACACTCTTTGCTGTGGAGAATTGCTTTAACCAGTATTTTAACCACTCTCCGTTAAATTTTAAAAAATCGCATGCGTTTACCAGATTATCTCAAGATTGGCTATAGGTGCTAGCCTGCCAAACGAAAGGGTTTTGAAGGCGATTGGGTCTATGAAAAAAGAAACTTTAGTTTGGAAAATATACACAAACTTAGAAGTTGGTTATTGCGTATTGACAGTGTATGCACTATGCAATATACATAACGACTATGTGAGTCTCTGTCAAAAAAGATTGAATAGGCGATCAGCCTTTCCCTCTCTTTTCAAGGCCTCAGAAAAGGTAGAACTCATCCTCCCTATAATTATGATACGTACGTAACAATGAAGTTGTTCGGAAAGATGTCTGTAATTTCTGGGTTAGGTAGGTAAGTGAATGCTTTGTTGAAAGTCATGTTGAACGGAGTTGGCGAGAATTCGATGATAATAGACAAAGGTTTTCCAATTGATTCTTCTGTTGCGTTTGGAGTCACCGCCAGAAGTTCAAATGCTGAGCTGAAATAATAATTAATCATTGGTTTCATTGGCTTGCTAAATAAAATTGGTTCTAGTGTATAGGCTACGTTGCACTTTAACATGCATTACTCAGTATTAGAACGAATAGTATTAACGTGAAATTTGATAAAACATTACCGTATATGGTTGCAGTAGCGCCGCATACCCATTGGTTGCTCACTGTTTGTGCTCAGATCTATGCATTAACTTTTTCTCAGCCCTAGAACCGTCCTCGTCAGCCCATATTGGGTCATAAACGCTCCTGAATAGTAATCTTGATGAGGTACTATATAATTCTTCTTTAAAAGTAGTTGAATGAATCATAGGCTAGTTATAGCATTAGGAAAACATTTTTACATCTCGGCATTCACACATAATTATATCCATAAACGCATTACAAGAAGTGTCACAGGTGACAGGTCGATGCATTGTGTGGTTTTTGATTCCGTTATGACACTATGGACGGAAGATCGCTCTTTAGACAATAATAATACTATTAGGCCTATGCATAGATGCACAATGGTTCTTGAATTGAGTTCAACATAAAGAACATAGACTAAAAATTATTCTGCGTTGAAACAGTCAAGTAGGCTATCTTCTAAGTTCTAACCTGGCATTCGATAATAACGTCACGGATGTTGATGACAATTCATTTCCGATATACACGTTTCTGACACCCGTAGTAGGCCTATTTGAGCCAATGTATCCCGAGAAATAGTCAATTGTTTCAGAACCAGTTATCATTACATTAGTTCCACCAGCTATCGGACCGAACAGTGGCTCCACTGAGATCGAAAAACCTAGTTATAGAAACCACGCAGAACTAATAATTAAGTCAACATGATTTCACCTAGTAGTTTATCTCCATAATTATTGTTCATCAAAATTAATTCAATTTTTAGCTTTGTATCTGTTTTTTAACATAAATTTTTTCTCGTCGTGTATGCTGTAGCCTACCTGGATTCGGTGTGACATCCGGTTTAATCAATCAATCAAGTAAAACATCGTCATTTCCCAATAAAACAGTAAACAGTCAGCCAATTTCCTTCAAATTACATTACGCTTAAATGCCCTAAGATGAAATGAAATGACGCTTTAAAAAATAAAATGAAAAGCAAATTTAAAAAAGCAAACCACAATAATATAATTATTCTCAACCTAATTACCTGAAGTCGTGGATGTCATCGTTAAGATGGAAAACGACGAAGGAGATGATGTCAGTGGTGGAGGAGAAGAGGTAGTTGCAAGCGGTCGACTGGAGGATGAACGGAGTGGAGTTGTGGTTTCTGTCGTAGAAGTGGCAGTTGTTACAATTTGCGAAGTCTTTTCGGTCGATGACCGAGTAATTGTTGTCGGTGACGTTTTGCCAGTCGGTGTAGGAGTAGTTCCCGCTGATGAAATAGTAGTAACATGTGAAGTAGTTGTGGTTGATGTTGTAATAGCTTTTGGTGAAGAAGTAGTTCCTATTGTTGTTGTAGTTTTGAGTGGAGTTGACGAAGTAGAATTTATAGATGAACTAGTTGTTGTGGTCGGTTGAGGAGTGGTTGTGGTACTTCTTGTTGCTGTTTCGCTAGTTGTATCTTGTACGCTCACTAAAACAGTTTTCAATTTACCTATGTCGGGTCAATATGCAATTATGCATTTGCAATCCAATTTTGCAGCCTTAGAGCGTTTCTGAATAGCTCGGATGTGAGAAGCGCTTTACCAATGTTATATTAGATTAGAAAACAATAATAATTATATGTGATTAGAATAGGACACGCTTAACCCTTTCAGACCTGAATTACCTTACGGTTTAGGGTCGAAAATATACGTATTCCATATTTACCCACCGTCAATCGATAACCGATAAAATCAATAAGCAGTTGCGCCGCGCAGAGATATGTCCACTGGAATGGACAGTGGGTCTCAAGTCGTTAAAACCGCACTGCATTTATGAAATCGCAGAGGTTAACCCTATACCCCCACTGTGTCCATTCCAATGGACAGACGGTCTGAAAGGGTTAAAATAATATAATGTCGAGGTGTGTTATGATTTTGAAGTTTGATCACATTTATGATTATTTGCATGAGCATTAAGGTTGATAGTGAGGGGCATGATGTCTATTACAAGAACCCACATCAGGCGTGATATTAATTTTAAGATCACTTTGATTCAGGGCAATTTCGGGAAGGAGTGAAATCATGTTGCAACGACTAGCGTATAGAATATTAATAATATGTTGAGAACTACTCACCGTTTGTCAATGAAGAGACTATTATTATGAGACTGAAATACGTCAATTCCAAAATCACTTGTCTGTAGTTCTTGCACATCATCTTGAATCAGTTTCGTTGTATGCCTATAACTGGAAAAGTTAATGAAGAAATGAAAGATAAAGCTGGAGTAAAACCTAGCAAATAGCCTAGGCTAAGAACAAAACAGTTTTAAAATCGGGATTTATAAACCAGTTTTAAGCTTGGCCTACATGATCTTTGCGATCGGCCTCTAGAGGTGATTTCATGCTTCCTTATCCCCGCACAGCCACAAGGCATGCAGCATAGGGCATTTTCGGTCACTGGACCTTCCGTCTGGAACTACCTTCCCTCTAACCTGCGTTCCCAACCTCGGAAAATGTCTGGCACTTTCTATAGTGTGCTCAAGACTTTTCTTTTCGACCGGGCCTGGGTCGGGAGCGCCTCTGAGTAGAGCCCTTGAAGATGCGCTATATAAATCACATAGATAGATAGACTACAAAATTAAGTATTATAAACAACACACCTTATCCTAAGGAATTAGGCCTACGCATAGTTGAAATTCTCAAATTCTGAGACTAATAGCTTCATAATCATTTGCAAAACAACACACGACTTACTTGGCAATGTTTGCCTTCAGAGGCATACACTTAAGCAGATCCACCAAATCAATTCTGAATTTTCATTTCTATTACGTGTGAAACACACTGGCACGTCAGGTGACCTAAAGTCTACACTGTAGGCCTATTTTAGAAGATACCACATAAACTTACGTCTCTTTTTATCATTCATCACAAAGCATCCATCAAATACGGCAGCTTGTTGATGAAATGGTCAGAGGTGTCGGCCTCATCCGAGGCGATTACTGTGTTACAGTAGGCATCTTGAATAAGTCGTTCACTCAAATTGCTCTACAATTATTATGGTTGCAGTTGCGCCGTCGAGGCGTGCGTGCACTTCTGAGTTTTGTAAGAAGGGCGATATCAAATTGCAGTTGTGCTGTATTATTATTGTATACAGGTTCTGTAGACAATGCGATCTCAGCTGTCAAAAGGGAGAAAAAGGAAGTGAAATATTATTGCAAAATATTTGTGTGGCCTAAGGACCTCGATATTAATTTTACCATCTGCCAGTAAACAGAGCTCCGTAAAGCTTTAGATACTTAGTCGGCCGTTGTGTAATGTGTAGCCATGCGTTGATAATGCTCGTCGTTGCGACGCGAATCTTTTGTCGGACGACTTTCTGCCGTAGCCTATAATAGCCAACGTAAATCAGTTACCGCACGGGCGTAGCTTTCTATCGCGACGGTAGTGTCCTGTGAGCAGTGATATTTTTACTTCAGGACATAACTTTTTCGTCTTACTTCTATTTCAGTTCGGACGTCCTTAAGTTGAGATCTAAATCAATGACATTTTGTCCTGAAGATAGATAGGCCTATATTAATTTGAATGAAAACAGTTCACTGTCTAGCTCTAGCATATACTATAATAGGTTATTCAATATTCATGCATAGACTACTTAAAATAGATTAGCCTATAATAGTAAAGACGGATGAGCTGACAGGGGCTTGCGCAATGTGTTCACTGACAGTCCATACTTACACAATACACATTACACACTACACAGGGATAATGTTATGTTTGGCTTCATAATTAATTAATTAGAGTAAGTCATTCCTTTTGTTATGGTCTGTAGGCTACTTGACATTAAGATTAAATAGAGTGGCGTGTACTGTATTTCTAGCCGAGATAAATGTGCAATAGAGACCCCTATACCCAATAACTATAATTATAGGCCTACGCCTATTATATTGCACAGCACTTAGTCACGCGTGAAGAAGCATACTGGTCATCTAGATTTAATAACAACCAGTATTCAATAATAACCAATGCCCAGAAGGCCGTGGCATAGCACAGATTTGGGCAATGTTGATCGCTATTACTGCCCTTTTATGAGGTGCTCAAAATGCGCCAATGTCCTAGGACTATTAAGTCTTGAATTTCATGAACCGCTAAATCTCTGTATTCCATGCAATCCATAGCATAAGCTTTGACTGTTGGAAATGATCTCAATCTACAAATTCAGGCATAATTCGCTCCACTTGAAAACCAAGCACCAGAACTGTTGTCCAACGACCACTTTTTCCTTGTTGGTCTCTCACACTGCGAACAACTCAGATTAGTGTTCACTGCGAGAGACTGTATAGATTAATTAATTATTATTAGATACAATACAATATAGAGGCATACAACGGCAACAGTTTATTGATGAGCACTATGTAGTCAGAGGGGTCATCCAAAAGAGTTATTACTGTAGATCGAAAGCGGTTGTAGCCCGACAACCAAAATGACCAAGAGTAGGTGAATTTAGCAGCAGCATTCTACTGAAGATGTTAAAATAATGTCGTTATTGCAATAAAAATATTACAAGTTATACCAGAAACAGAGCCGTAGTAGGTCACAGCAATGTGTCAGAGTTATTCTTTAGTGGTATTTTAAAGGTGATATGGGAGTGCGTTAATATAAATTCTCAACAGTTAACATAATCTTACTCTGACAATGCAGACCTTTACCAGACAAGGAAGGTGAGAAGGTCATGCGCGTCATTCTGTCATAGGTACAAGACGACCTTCGCCTGTCACCGACGCATTGCGATCGGACTGAATATTATTGAAGCAGACATTAAAGAAAGCATACCCATGATATCCTACACACTAGTACACAGACGATGAATCACGATCTAAAAAGTTTATTCGTGTGAATTGCTGCTAAGCCATGCAAACGTCAGGCGTGTCCTTTCTATACGCATGTCTAAAAGAATCTTTTGTGCGATGCAAAGTATGTGAAAATCATTGCCATCGTTTCTTTTCGAGTCTCTATAATTGTTCAGCCAATGTTCCCATGCAGCGATTTTCGGCTGGCTTGGATAGAATGCAGTTGAGTTGTCAGGCAATGGCAAATCGGAAACCCTTTCATATTAATGAGGCGCTGAACGCCAGAGTGGCCGAACATATACGTGGGGTTAGGACACTTTGGTGCTGAACACCTCATTTCAGCATAACCATCATTCAGTCCAACATGGGATATAATGGATGGTTGGAGATATAATTTCGTAAAGCCCAAAGCATCAGTCGATGGCACGCACCTCCAAAGCCAGATAGTAAACAGGTTCATCCAGACTATCAGTCATTAGATACAAAGATGATGGATAATGGGAAATTTTTATCTTCCACATGAGCCTCAATGCGAGCCAAACCAGTAGAATTGGAACCCATATCAATCATATCATTATGATGTTTTGTACACCCGTAAATAGCCAGATTGACCACCCATCAGTTGTACATGTACAATTTGTACATGGTCAATTAAATTATTGATTAACTTTAGAGATTTTCTAATCGGAACAGTACAACAGAATGTAAAATGGATAGGCCTACTAGTACTGGTCTATTGCAACGGTAATGATGGCCTCGTTAATATATTTTGAACATTGGACAATGAACAGTTTAGAACACTTTGACTTCTCCTGTACCTTGCACAAGGATATCATTGGGTTCTCTCAAATACGAAACTAATGACCAAGTTTTCGATTAAATTGCATTTTATTAGTTATAGCGTTCTCCAATCTTCGATCTACATAAAATCAAAGCACCATTTACCCGGCTTAAGAATTTCCAAAAAAATTAATATCGTCTTATAATAGCCTGCAACCGTGATAAAAACATAATGCATAATTATGTTAATAGGTTAAAATTCAATTGTTTTCAAAATTAATATCGTCTTATAGCCTGCAACCGTGATAAACAAGAAAGAGATAGTTATGTTAATAGGTTAAGATTCAATTGTTTTCTTTCGTTTTCGTTTGCAGCATGCAAACTAGCCTGCTTTTGAACAAGACTCTTTGAACTCCAGAGCCTTTGTTGCGATCCATAGATACATGATGTTAATTGGTGCATCAAAAGTCACTTCGCATTGATAGTTGTCATATCATCCACCCCCACTTCAACTAGTGAACGAAAACGTGAAAACAAGCAAATATACTAGAGCATTGTCAATATTTTTAAATTGTTACATCATTACATAAGCTTATAATAATACTTTTAAAATTTATAATTCATGCAAATAACCGAAAACTTCGATTAAAAGAAACATTGAAGAGTATTATTTGGAAGATATCGTGCAAGTTATGATTGCAATTTATATTTGTGGATCAATTAAGATACATTTTTGTCTATGAATGCAACTAGTTTTTCATTAATAAATTCAGCTAGTAGGCCTATAATAGAATGATGAAATTGGTGTCGTTTTAAAGAGAACTTGTTTCTCTCTACAATGATATAATTATAGACTCAAGAAGTGAAAATCCGACTTAAGTCTGGTTTTGTGCATATGGGTCACAAGAAGTCTGTTTTGAATGTGGGAATTTGAGATGATCTAGTGTTTAATCAGCTCGATGAAAACAATATTTGGATAGACATTTAGTTGAAAATTATCTGAATATCACCCATACTCGAAATGGTGCACGTTTTGTAGTAATCCGGAGCTTTGTTAGAGACCCCCGAATAAGGATCGTAGTCCGGATGGCTGAAGGTTGTTGCACACTCGTAGGTTGCATCGGAGTTTGCATTCACGACGAGAGTTGACGTTGCAGTGATTTCTGTCGGCGATGAGTTTATTGTGAAAGTGGAATTGGTCGGAGGAATCGGTTGACCATTGACCGACCAATTCATTATAGCATCGATTGGATGTTGTCTACGGCTGCCGTAGAGAATTGTACAAGACAGTTGTATGACATCATCCGATTGCAACTTTGTAGTTGACTGCGTAAAGTTTGATGAACATATCGGATCAGATCCTGTCGAATGCATCCAATAAATAATTGTTAAAGTGGATTTCAAATTTTGAGCATTACCGGTATCTCATAAAATTACATAGAATGCATGAGCAACGATTGCAGTTTTGCTTAGTGTTTTTTTGTGAAACCGAGCTTCGTGTTTTACGGTGGCATGGCCGGAATACTGCATGGATCATAATATTTTGATCCAGTTCAAGCATTAAAATTACTCAACTTTTATTGGATCTCAACAATAATTTTGGAATTGCTTCGTTGTTATAGAATATATAAAGTGATCACTTACTAATGACAACCAGCTTATGTGCAAAAAATGATTGAGTGTCACGGTCGAAGCATTGGTAGTCTCCAGCCGTTGAAAGGGTCGTTCTTTCCGACGGATATATAGTTGCATTGAAGATGACTATGGTGTTGACTTCTGTTCCGTGTGAATAATCAATGGCAAACGATTCATTTATAGGAAACTTTATTTCGCCGTTGCGTACAAGTATATTTGTACCGAAAGATTTAGTGTTACTGAATGGAGCGAAGTACCATTCCATAACAGCGCCTCCTCTGCTTGTACAGGACATCGTCGTATTAGTCGCTCCCTCGTATAGGACGCGATTCAGCGGAGCCAAATAAATTGATGCAACTGTACCTAAGAAAAAAAGTTTCGTTAAAACACGCATGCGCTATTATTGCAAACCGATTCAAAATACCACACGTAGACTGTCTGTGATTAAGGGAAGATTTTAAATCGGTTTTCTCTCATGGTTAACACCCAAACTTTCTTCTTCGTCTACTTGCAAACCAATCGTGTGGGGCATGGTGGTGTAGTGAGTATGTTCGTTACCTTGTTGCTGGAGGGTCGCATGTTTTAATCCACCTCAAATCGCTGCGTAGAGACCTTGGGCAAGTCCTTCACTCGCAATAATCACTCTCTGCGCTTCGGCGTGAAACTCCAGTAGCCTACAATGTCCGCGCTGCAGTCGTTAGCGCCTCTGAGTAGATAGCTTGAAGGGACGCTATAATAAAGTGCACAAACAAGCAACAAGGTACCCCGAGTCTCAGTGCAGTTCCAGGCAACTGTACAGTAACGGTGCCTTCTTTAGGAAACGGGCAACAGGAAGCAAGAAGTCAAGCTAGCCGAAACGTGGGAAAAAGAAGAGGAAAAGAGCAGTTAGGCCTACAGTAGGCGTAAAGAACGAAAATAATCGGCCCAAGTGAAGAGCTCTCAAAAACCTTACGTGATAGAACAATTATGAGAACACCTTCGTGTTCAGCACGTCAAATTCTACAGACAACAGTCAATGTTTTTCGGAAATGAACAACAAAGTAAAAAAAATCCAGTGTAATAGCCTACAATAAGGTGTAACACAGAGCAATGTAAAAATTACAATACATTAAATATGAATTGATTAGGCAGACAATAAAATGTTTAGCAAATGAGCCTAATTAGTTATTCAGATATTACCCTACACAGCTGCAGCTGCGGTGTCGTTATTTTAGGAACGACAAAACTCGAATGTACTTTCAGGATCACAAAGAATTGACGTTATAGGCCTACACTTACTGGTAGAAGTGGATGACGTCGTTGCTGACTCTGTGGTCGGTTTACTGACTGTAACCAGAATTATGGAGACAAACGCAATCATTATTTTGTGGGATATCAGTAGGCTACTGAGTACATCGTCCGACTCATCGCGTCAGAAAGGTCAGAAAGAAGACCGGCTAAGAAACCAATCTCCTTCGATTCTTCAACTAAGCTTAGGGTTTACATAAAAAATATTCGATAACGAAGTTTAGCCTAAAACGTTGTTTTGACTCCATGTGTTTTGCGATATTTCGCCTGCGATGAATTTCGAGCGATTGAGCGTTAGATGCTCACGCAATTTTTAGCAATAATAATACTGTGCGTAGCAGAGCATAGTGTCATCATTAAGTCTAACGCTCACAGTTCATTCGAGAAACATTTTGATCGAGGCCGTACCAACGTTGGACTATTATAATACAGCGCTATGCATAGATCTAACTATCAATTTTGTTACTGGTTTCAATCTAGTTGTTTTTACGGGATACCTGTTCCCGCGCAATTACCGGTCACCGCGGGTACTGACGCCATAAATAATTAAAAATGGAAACATTTGAAGTAGGACCTAATCAAAGGAATAGCTCTACACTGAATATGGGAATTTAAGATGTCTGACGGTTTACTCAATTTTCTGAAAACAATATTCATACGGTTTATGACATTGTATAAAGTGTATTATAGGCTAGGTTATTATGTTGAGAATTCTATGAATATATCAGTCTCACTCGAAATGGTGCACGTTTTGTAGTAATCTGGAGCATTGTTGGCGACGTCAGAATAACGATTATTTGCCGTTTTGCTGAATTTCGTTGCACACTCATAAGTTGCATCGGAGTCTTGACTTACGACGAGGACTGATGTTGCAGTGATTTCAGTCGGAGTGGAGTTTATTGTGAATTTTGCATTTTCCGAAGGTATTGGTTGACCATTGACAGACCAATTCATGACAGCATCGATTGGAAATTCTCTGTATCCACCGTAGACGATCGTACAAGACACAGTCGACTGAGTTAAGTCTGATGAACATATCGGATCATTTCCTGTAGAATAGAAGTCGAATAAAGTTAAGTGGATTTCTGGTTTTAAACACAATATCTCTATAATTATGATAATAAAATGGCGAAAGTTGCTGCTTTTGTAAATACCTGATATGCGTTGGTTTCGTGTTTGGCTGTCACATGGTCGGTTCAATGGAGTCGTGGCATGGTGGCTCTTTAATCAAAATTTAATGTCTCTCCGTTAAGAGTTTAGATAACCCGAAACCTGGATGCGTCAATGATTGAAATTACTGAATTAAGGAAGTTTGTACTTACGAACAACCACCAGTTGGGCTGCTGTAAACGTTCCATTAGTTCTACACTGATAGAATCCAGTCGTTGAAATTTTCGCTCTGCCCGATGGAGATATGGTTGCATTGTAGATGACTAAGGTGTGAACATCTGTTCCTTCCACATGATCAACGGCAAACGAATCATTGAAAGGAGAGATGATTTTTCCGTTGCGTGTGAAAATTTTGCCACTTGACGATCCAACGCTGGGGTATGGAATGATCGACCAATCCATGAAACTCTCTTTGTTTTTACAGGTTATCGTTGTATTAGTCGCTCCTTCGTATACGACGCGATTCAACGGAGCCGAAGTACTTACACCAACCGCACCTAAGAAAATTAATAATGTTCTTCCCATTTAAGCATTTTAAGCGTTTTTATAACAGATTGCAAAAGCCGCACGAAGTCCAGCGGCGAGTAAATAAAGATGTTTTAATTTGCATTTTACGTCTGTTGGGAACTCCTGAGCTAATATTCATCAGTGATCAATACCTATGTTGCCTACAGTCCACGGGCTCCATGTCTCTCTGCGCTCCATTCCTTGTACCATATCGATTTATTATTTTCAGATCTCAGTCAGATACCTATAATTATAGGTCGTACTTAGATCTACTGCTCATGGTGTTCTGTCTAACAGTACGCTGACCAGGCTACATCTAAGTTTACTTGCACTGAACGGCGTCAAACGCCTTAATGATACGGAATATCTGGTTGTCATCAAAATAATAGTTAATAAAATAATTATTTCAATTCAAATAGGGTGTGGACTCGGACCTACACGCACATCAATGTACATTGCTTCTATTGCTGCTTCCAACTTTCCTCGCTTCACCATTTTCTAATAATCTTTGTTTAATTAGAAAATGAGATAAATCAGGATGACAACCACCCCGCCCAGTTAGGCCTACACGTCAAAGTACAATAAATATGAACAACGCCAAAATTATTGGGAACAGGGTTCAGTGTTGGGCCCTTTACTGTACGTTCTGTTTACAGCTGGTATTAGCTCCTGGTTGTCTGCATTGTGGCCTCCTGCACCAGTTCTATGCTGACGAAGTGCAGGTCTATGCTCACTGCCTTGCCACTGATGCAATGTCCACTGTATTTTTAGTGTCCAATGCCATTGATGCTCTCTGATCATGGATGACATCTAATCGTTTGTTACTAAATCCTTCTAAAACTCAGTTCATCTTGTTTGGTACTCGCAGGCAATTGGTGTCAATTGACCTGAACCTAATATCAGCAACTTTCCCTGATATCTCGTTCTCTCTCACAGTACGAGACCTTGGAGTTACTTTGGATCAAAAGCTAAATTTCTCAAAGCATATCAATTTGGTCACCCGTAGTTGCTACTACCAACTTCGGCAACTCCGAGTTCTCTCAAGATCCCTATCTCATAGTGCCTCCTGCACCAGTTCTATGCTGCTCGCCTCATTGGCCACATTCCTAAATATGCTCCCGTCTCTGCGTATATGCGTGATGTTCTTCACTGGCTCCTTGTTTCACAGCGCATCTCTTAGGCCTATAGAGTTGCTGCGCTTGTCTGACGATGCCTTCTTGGTTGTGCTCAATCATACCTGTCTATTCATTGCCTTGCAGCCCGTCAAGCTCTTCGCTCTGCGGCGATGGGGTAGAGTGTTTTTGTTCCTGGAGCTCGCACTTCTACAAGACAGCGACGAGCGTTTTCTATTGTGGGTTCCGCTATCTGGAATGGGCTCACACTATCCTTGCGACCTATCCCTAGGCTAAATTCACCTGCTTTTCATAAGTCGCTTAAATCGCTGAGCAATTATTGTGAGCGAAGGAGTTGCCCAAGGTCCTTACGCGGCGAGGTGGATTCGAATCTCAAACCTTCCGGCCTCAAGGTAAAGACGCCACCACTAGGCTACTGTAACACCACCGCGCCCCACTTCTGGTTGTGTGTTGAACGTCCTGCGCTGGTCCCTTCATGTTATCAGTCATTCGCTGCTCTAGTGAGTTATGTGTTCGACTGTGACATGGCGGTAAAAAAAGAAGATGAAACACTAAGGACACATAATGAGGTAGAGAGGAAGTTGCCTGAAAGAGGGGCCTAGAGGGGGCAAAACAAGGCAATTTACCATAAATTTGGTTCAGCAATAATCTACCTCGTTCGCGGTCACCGAGTAGGCGACGTTTTGAGAAAGAGGGTGGCCGGCTATCAACACAGGGCTCGTTAATCAACTGGCAGAGGGCCCTCGCCGGGAGCCTCCCTTCGCGATTGCGCCTTCTTCTTCTTGCCCAACCTGTCGGTGCTCTTTCGCACTACGCTGCACCAGGCAGCCATCAAACCATCGCCACCGACGGGGAATACGGCACGCTCCCTAAACTCAGGCGACCAGTGATTTGAACCACGGCCATTCCAGCGGTCCTAACCCGAGGATACGCCAAGACAACTTTCCCATCTCGTCACCGATGAATCTCACTGGGATTTGACCAACGGACACACTATCGGGCAGAGTCGATCTGAAGACCCGGGAGTGATCAATACCAACAGCGGCCAAAACTCTCACCAACGTCAGTCAAGATAGCCTACCACACAGGAGAATCACGCGAAAACGCCTCGTATGAAATACTTAGCGATCACCTTCAGTGCATGCCTCACAGGATAGGCCTATACTGCAATCGCCCGCTAGGCAGATCACGAATACCGTATCACTCCCTGAGCCTTCGGTCCGCAGACAGAAGCTTGAACCCCGTGAGATCGATGACAAGGAAACAACCCTGAAAAATCGTCACCGAAAGCTCTTACAACCGAAAACTTTAGCTTCAGCTATAAATCAGGATCGCCAACGATATTGTCTTTGAATGGCCATTGCCAACACTGTTAGGAGGACAGACGAACACAACAGAAATCACTATCAACGAGTCACAGTAGGCCTACATGCAGAGTAGTCGACACTTCTACTCTACGATATTAGCTATGCGTCCTGAGGCAGGCTTTATTCCAGGGGCAAACTGAAACCGGTTTCCCACACTTAAATCTACGGGAAATGGTTACCTAACGGGAGTCATAGTTACTCCCGCAAATTACTGGAAAGCTACTAATACCGTTGCATGCCATCTGTGGCGTGTCCGCTACACTACATGTATGTATGTGATTCACCTTTTGTCGTGAGTGTAGCCAAAATGCAAACGCACATCAGAAGAAACTGGATCTGCAGCTTCATAGCCATCGTGTAATATGTCTGTGAATATTATTCAGCCACCGAACTAACGCTTGGACCGATGCAGCAACTCTAATATAAGGCGCCGACTCGCAGTAATTGCTTATAGACATTTTGTTAACGAATTCAATAAAATCTAATAGGCTACGTGTCTCGTAGCATTCAAATTATGCGGAAGTAGATTTTGTAGGCTTTCAAAAACATGACAACAGAAGAATAGAGATGGATTGTATTTCATTCTGGTTTTTGATTAGTTGAAGCAATTAAATTTATCTTCAAGCAATTTTGATTTTGGCAATGTATTGACTTTCAGAATAATATTTTCGCTGTCAGTCATAAACCTCGTTGTATTAAACTATATCATACGCTTAGATCTTGCTTGAAAGCATGCTCTGACGTTCATAATATAATTATAACAATACCGATTTGTCGTCTTTGCCTTGCAGCCTATTTATTAGAGCCATCATTCTGCAATTTTAAACTTTGCCAGCAATAGCAGAAGGAGAATAATAATATTTCAAAATGAAATAGTAAGTAAGTAGGCTAAGTAAGTATGTGCTTTATTGAGCCGCCTGCAAACGCACTGCGGCATTGTATGAGAACAGAACATAGCGTGTACATTCATAGTCAAGGCCGTACACAGAGGGTGTTTTGGGTGTTTGAACACCCCCCGAAATGGAAAATGCAGAAAAAATGTATTGCATTTTTTAGTTCGTGATGCGAAAACCATGAAACAATGCCATGAAACCCCCCCCCCTTCCACAAATGAAATAATAGAAAAATTTAAGTTGATGACTAAAAAAGGTCGTCAGAAAATTTTGCCGATAAAAGTGGAAATTTTTCAGGAAATTGAGCCTCCCCAAAACTTAAATCCTGGCGCCGCCACTGAAAACACCCCCGAAATAAAACCCTGGCTACGGCCTTGTTCATAGTATTGTGCTATTTGTCGCTACATGGGTCTAGCTGCGCTAATAATTATTATTATCGATCATACGCATCTCTGAGCAACACATTATAGCCTATCTAATATCTTTAGTTGTCTCATTGCATGCAGCGACATCGTGTGTAGTCCAGTGATACCGCTCCTTGGCTTTTTCCCAAGATCTTGGCTTTTTAAATCGTATCTTGGGATATTGGCTTTTTTCACAGGAACTTGGCTTTTTTACTTGGCTTTTTTTCTGCCCACTAAACAACAATAATGTTAGCAATAATCCACTAAATAACAATAATTTGAGCAATAATCCACTAAATAACAAAAATCTTATCAGTAACATAACTATGGCTCCATCTACTGACTAGTATTAATTTTATCCGACTTATTATTATTATTATTATTATTATTATTATTATTATTATTATTCTCTGAACTGTTTGCTCTCTGCATATTAGTTATTTGCGACGTCACGTGCAATTTCGCGAGATTCCACGCAACATCGCAAATAACTTGATAAAGATAAATGATAAGTTGATCACAGATACTTATATATATATATATATATATATATATATATATATATTCGTTTAATAGAGAAAAACAGTCTGACAATAACGCAGAAATGTTAACGTGAGTGATAATGAATAATTAAAGTTCAGTTAGATAGTGTTGGAATAAGCTAATAAATATTTTTATATAATGATCATGAAATAAATTGAGTCATCTTTTGGTGGGAGAGTATGGTTGTGTGCTCTAGGTCTTAATTGGTGAGAGGGGGGTCGGAGTGGAGGTAGAAGTTGGTGAAGAACATGTTTGGGGTTGTGAATAATGGAGAAAAGGAGTTTAGCATCATTAATAACAATAGACGTTAATCTTAGAAATGCAAACAAGTCAGCTATAATGACCCGCAAGATCACACCAAAGCACACACAAATTTCTGAACTCAAGAAAACAACAACTAAAGTGAAGATGACGTTTATTTCTCAAGACTAGCGCACTATGTTCCAAAATGTTCTTATTATGTTAGAAAATCAGCGAACAGAACCAATTATTAACAATTAACATACATGTACATTAATTTCAGGATTAATGTTATGCAAAATTCATAAACATTACAATGAATCAGATAAAAAAAATGCTTCTGTTGAAAAAATTAGGTGACATATAGTCCAAAATTATTAACTTGGCTTTTCTTGACTTTTTTTAAGACCCCATCTTGGCTTTTCTTAAATTTTGGAGCGGTATCACTGTGAACCTTCCATAACAGTGATGTTTAAGTATTTGAGAAATTGACGCAAAAAATCAATTTTCTAAATTTTCACTGCTTTTGCGTAAGTAGGCTACACATTTACGAATCTGCCTAATTTTCTCTTTAGCCTTATGCAGTAAAAATTCGTGCACTTCATTTTGGATTCATTTATAGTTGTCTTAATGGTTTTATCTAACTCGTAGGCCTAAACATTGACCTCGTTAAATAAAATGGCGTCAGTAGCGAAGGACTCGAAAATTACAAGAAGCCCATGGGCGTCCTGAATGCACAGGAAGCATAGAGATTGCAAGAAGCTTATGGGTATTGTATACTAAGCATATAGATTGCAAGATGCCCATAAGCGTCTTGGATGCCATTAGCAAATGACCAAGTATCGGTTCCTACAATGACACCACCCTCTACTCATCAAGATTCTGAGCCTACAAATTTGCCAGTGTTTATTGAAGAATATATGGATATAGCCTAATGTAGGAAGTGTAAGGGTTGGTGTCATGAAGTATAGGCTATAGGCCTACAGATCGATAAAATATCAAGAAATTCGTATGTGACTTTTCGTTAGCCTGTGTTTAAATTGAAAAAGACAATAATGACTTACACCATGAGGTTGGAGTTTTTGCTTCTCGTGTTTTGATTTAGAATCTTTTAGTCTTGGTTAAGTTTGTTTAGCGTCATACACTTTATTGGTTTAGTCTAAAAATGCATGATTACAATACCACTTGTTTTATCAATTTCCAATGCTCCAAGAAAAGACCAAGATGCCCGTCCTATCATGGGCGTCTTGTAGTAAGACGCCCATTTTGGAGGGCTTTACATTTTAACAATTTACACAAATGATCTTGTTGAATAATGTTTTAGAGTTCCTGTCACTGCTTCGTTAATGATTATCCTTTGCATTAGGGTCAGACATGTTTTTCTCTTAGAATCACACAAAAGAAAAGTGCAATTTTCGTTAGCATGGACAGTGGGCATCTTAGAGCACTTTCCCTCTTCCCTAGTAGATTGAGTTTCCACAGTGAGCCAGCGCTGCTTTGCCGGGCACTAATCTGTTATTATTTGACCTTTCTGTATCCCCTACTATGGTTCCTGCTTGATTTGTAAAAATACAAACTCCGAATGTTCGCATTTTTCTTCATTGTCCGACTAATTATCGTCTTGTGTCTGCTCATTATGTTTTCTATGAATAACTCGGGTGATTCCCAACCCTTAACCAACGTTTGAATGGACGCCACGACATTTAAAATGTCCATGTATTGAGATTTAAAGTATATTGCGAGCTGAAAAATTTAATAGTTGCATTCACCTAAAAAAATTTAATTTCCCCAGAACGTTCGGAATCATTTATTCGGAAGATAGACCTAAACACAAGTCTTCTGACGCATAGTAGCGGCCATAGAATAATTAGGCTATATGTGAAGCGACGGTTTGCGGACGGTTCGTTGTCTGTTTCGTCAAACGTTCAGCGTTGGTTGAATGGCTAAGTGCACTGAATGCACTGTGGCCAAAATCTTCTGAATTTTTTTTTGAAGAGAGCTTGGAACTTGCGTCTGAACCAACCTTGGGTAGAAGAGGATTCTGTGATGTGAGTTCAAAATCGTCGAAATGTCTTGGATATTCTTCATTTGCACTTACATTGCTGACGGATCCTTGTATTCTCTTTGAATAATAATTGAAGGGCTTGGAGCAATAACAAGGTATGTCGACATACCTATGTCTTGCGAAACAGTATGCCAGCGTGTCCGGAAGACAGTAATCTATCTACCCTGTGAATTTTGCACAGATCTGAATATAATTGAGCGTCATTTCGCAAAACAAAGTTATGTCGACATAATATGTTATTGTTCTCTGGCAGATTTTGTCCATATCTCTACTGCAATATCCCGGTATGACGACATACATGGTCTTGCTTCTTTTCAAATTTTCTATTAAAGCCAATGCAATAATGAGGTTTGTTGACATAACTTATCATCTGCATGCTAAATCATGCACAATTCTCGTCTGTGTAATAGAAACAGTTTGGTGCAATAACAAGGTATGTCGACTTATACCATATTATGTGCGGTAGCCTATCGCAGATGCTAGAAAACACTTTTGTCGACATAACCTGTTATTGCACCAGAAATGATACTGATGACTGAGTGTTCGCGATGCAATAACCAGATATGAAGCAAAATGTAAAAATAATAATAATAATTTCATCTTTCGCATTGAAACATTTACAAATTTTGTTAAAGACAACTTTAAGGTACACATTGCTAAAATAAGCTTCTTGATATGTCGTCAAATGGCTTAGATACAGCAGTTTGAAGTGGTAAATCTTTGAAGTCGATTTCCCAACATTCATGATTTTCGACATACCTTGTTATTGCTCCAAGCCCTTCAATTGTTTCTTTGCGATTGTGGATAAACATCATTGTTATGATGTGCATTATTTGCGTCTGAAGCAAACCTTGAAGAAACAGGATTCTGTGATCTGAGTTAAAAATCGTGGAAATGATTTAGAAATCCTTCATTTGCACTTACATTGTCGTCCGATCCTTGTGTTCTCAGTTAATTATTATATCCGAGCAAATGTGGATAAGCATAAATTCAGCTAAAACCAAGAAGATTGTCATCAATCCGGCTTCCATTTATAGATTAATTTGTGCCTGCCAAAAAACTTCTATTAGATTTAAGCTTCTAATGAAGCAAATACTTAGTTTCATTCAGCTTCTATTGATACGAATCGTAATTTCCAGAAATACAGCTTCCACTGACGCCAATAATTAAAATCCCATAAAAATATTATAGGCAAACACTTATTATCGTCAAAATACTTCGGCGCCAAAACGTCCTGCGCCAAAACGGCGGCGTCAAAACGTCCTGATTAGCTTATATAATGCTCTAGAGTCTAGACCTATGTTAAGCTCTAAATTCTTGGTCATTTTGGTAAACGGCGTCTGAAGATAGATTGAAAATTCCGTCTGAAGCATCTGAAGAAGGAAGATAATCCTGTGATCCGCTGTCAATATTGTCGATAGAAGTTGTATAATCGTTAGGCCTATTTGATACATAAATAGAACTCGCATACGGTCTCGTGTATACAATATTTGGATGTGATTCTAGCTGCGTTTCTTGCTCTCCAGAGTCTTTTTGTCTGTCGGTCTTTTTATTTGCTTTACGTCGAATAATGCAAGCAATGAGTATAGTGATGAAAAGAGCAAATGCGGCCAATCCTACGGTTAATCCAACAATGAGTGCGACAGTCTTTGCTGCTGAACGATATGTGTACTTAAGACAGGCGTATTGATATTGCTTGTATCCAAGAGTTATCTGAAATAAGATAATGGCTATTGTATTTTTTTTATTACTAAGCTGGTCTATATCATTCAATGAAAGCAGTTTTTTGCGGGTCTCATCGAATCTAAGTATAATGTATATTGTAATAGCGACTCTTCAAGAAGCTATTCGGAGGCGCTCCCGACTACAACACGGACACTGAATCGAAGTTTCACGCCGAAGTTCACAAGCAACTGAGTGTAAAGAGTTCCTAATGAGCGGCTTGAGATAGATTAGAATCCGAAATCTTCCGGCTCCAAGGCACAGCAAATACCCTTGCACCACCTCTCTTCACAAACTAGCAACTTGACTCACAACGATTGGTTGAAACGTTGAAGCATAAACTGGAATAGTGTGGCCTCTTGTTGCATTGAATAAATACAATAACTAATTTGGACTACATGTATATTGTCCAAGCGCTGTCAGGAATAACTTTCAAATTACAATATTGCAAAATTAAAACCTTAGTGATTGCTACGTAGCCTAATAGTGGTCAAACTAGAATTGCGCCTCTTCTGAAACTACAGCCTAAGTATTATGCATGTCGCTCTCTGCTGAATGAAACCAGAAATAAAACAAACAATGCTATGACTGTGTTGTCTTCTACATGACATTGTATTAGCTCATCGTTTGAGAATAAACTGATAATCTGGACATACCGTAATACTCAGATATGGACTACATTGTAAGGAATCATTTGCTGTTGACGATGGTTCTACTCTTGGTGGTCGACAGCTCAGCTGGTTGTCCTGTAAGTCGTTGTTTGTACAAATCTGATTTCCAGTGTGGACCACATAGTCTGTTAGGCGACAACCACGCGACATGTAAAGTCCCTAATAGAATAGACATGCAATTGCAATTGGTTTTAAAACAAGATGACTATGGCATCAATGTGGCTGACAATTAATTTTAGTCTAAAGTTAGTGATCCAACTTCCTTTTTAATTGTATATTTGAATGAGGCATTATTTATGTTTAAATCGGCCAAAAACAATGGTCAGCTGCTAAAACATGAATAGCAATTACAACGCTAACAAAAGTTAAATAGATACAATTTACACATACATTTCATATTATATTGTGCGACCTGGTGGAGGACCAGTAACGCGTCCGCTCACAGAGCGGAAGGTTGCGGGTTCGACTCCGGGTAACGACCGTGGGCAAGTTGTTTACGCACACGTGCCTCTGTCACCAAGCAGTATAATTTGGTACCGGCGTAAGCTGGGAAGTAAACAGCAAGTCCTGCGATACACTGGCCCCGTGTCCAGGACCTTGGGATTCGTCCATTGTTGGCTCAGGGCCATGGAAAAGGAGATGAGCGCCTCCCTGTGTTCCTCATGGAACGGGATGGGACTTTACTTTACTTTTTTACTTTCATATTATAAGGCCAAACCTATTTAACTGACCTACTCGAAACGAGGTGGCCTGACAAAATGTCGCCAGACAAAATGTCGCGGACACAATGTCGCGGACAAAATGTCGCAGAGACAATTATAATGTCGCAGGACAAAATGTCGCCGACAAAATGGCGCAATCATAAATGAGTAAAACACTTTTTTATTGCACAAATCGACTATTTAAAAAAACCTTGAATGAACTTGTTAACAGTAATGTCAATTGACACACATTCCAAAAAATGTCAACGAAGATTGTCCGCAAAAAAATTAAAAGCTAAAAATGTGCGAAATTACTCTCATTCCATGATTCTGTGAAGTTACAAAGACAGCTACAATGATGTTCATATTAAATGTGTTAACGTAGGCCTATACGAAGATTTAGCCTACGTGATGAATGGCAAAAGCATCAATGAAAAAGTACAAAAGTGTGCCAACACACTCTGAATGGACCACATGATGCTACTCTAAAGCTACAGTGAAATTAATATTCAAGTTGTGAGTGTCTCTGTAATTGTCCAAGAATGATCATTGATGCTAATACAGCATTACAACAGTTCATACAACATATTCAAAATTCTGACGATGTCACCCAAGTATTGAATGGATTCTCTATTTGCGTAATTTATTTTGGGTAGAATGTATATGTAGAATTACAATTAATTATCAACGACATTTTGTCGTGCGACATATTGTCATGGAACTAGACACGGAATCCCTGAATAGGAATTGAACAACAGGCCGAATCTTTCGGGTAACTGGCCTTCCATGAAATCAAAATTCGGTCTACTTTTATAAAAGCACAATTAAATCTGCACCTGCTTTCGAACTCTTTGCCTCTTTTCTTTACAGTTTAAAATATGCATGTAGGGCTTGTAGGCTCTAAAGGATCCCCGAAGTAGCTTGCTACTGACAAAGCTACAGAAATTGTCTAATTTACAATTGCAACAAGGACCAAATATCGCACTACCATAAACGGCGATAGATTAGTTACATAGACATAAAAAGGAGCCAGCTAACTCGAGCGACTAACCTTTATGTAAATCAATTCATCCTCGGACGGATCAAAATCAAGTACATCATTAGATGAATTGATTTCAGGAGCCGAGTAGAAAATAATCCTGGTGTGTGGAAGAGCGTCATTGATGTTCTCGTAGGCCATGTAACCGTCCAGAATGAATCCGAGATAAATGTCCATTTGATCTGTTCCACTCCGAACAGTCAATGCGTTAATATCGCGTTTCTTGCGAGAGAGAAGAAGACCATGAGAGTTTGAAGTGTGCTGATCTATTTGTTGTATGCTTCTGCTACTTCTACTTTCGCTAGTGTTGTACAATGAATTCAAGATCTCCAGGAAATCATCTGGGATATTCAACGGAGGCATTGGACACTGCATGAAAGTATCATTCCCTGGTGGAACTGTACAGACCTAAATTGCAAATGTCAAATAATACATGTGTAGTAGAGGAAGCTGACAGATAATATAGTAGGCCTGTATACAGAGGAAATGAATGATAGATAGAAAGACAGACAGACGGAATGATAGAGAGTGCGGGAGTGAGTGAATGATACACGACATCTGGACGAGACAGAGCAGACCAGTTGAGCACAGAGCGGAGAGAGGGAGAGACAGAGAGCAAGAGGACAGACAGACAGAAGGACAGAGATCAGATTAACTGCATGCCAGTGCAGGCAAGGAGAGCAGACACCGATGTGTTGCTATAGCAACGGAGCAGGAAGGTCGCTAGCAACCAACAGCATCAAGCCACGATAGGCCAAAAGAGTCAGGACGGTATATAACTCTGAAGTCAGCGCTCAGCGGTCAGCGGTCAGACGTCGTCGTTGTTACAAGAGAGATCATCATCATCAGATTTAGCATTAGTAAAGTCAGATTGAATTCGTTAGTGCAGTATTGTCTGAGATTCGTAATTAATTATCAGCGTCGTTATAACGAATACTGTCTGTGTCAATCGATCTGCTTTGTGTGAGAATAAAATATGAAACATCATCAACTAGTTCCTCTCATCCCGATCGAACACTTGAACTAGCCAAGCGATTGGGCAGCACTATACATGTACATGTATCTCATAGTTGGTCATTGTGTGAAGCAGGCAGCTAATGTTTATACAATTTCAAATAGCCTACGGTACTATCGATGTAGTGTATACTTGTACGTAAAACATATTGTAATGTCAACACTTATACTTTTGTTTAAAATACTGGTTGAGTTTTTTGCAAATTAAAGCACAATGCTGAACTACAATAATGATGTGCCTGAATAGTCAATACGATTCTTATGTCTCATTAGTAGCGATTAACAATGCAACAGAGCGTACTGAAACTACTGTATGCTCTGCGCCAGTTTTTCTCAAAGTGGGTTAAGCGGGAAAGATGGTTAAATACATTCTTATTAGGACTGATGATAATGATTGGATGCGGTACTTATTTAATTTTCATCCTAATTCTCTGCAATTTCCAAAATAGTGTAGTCTAGCCTATGTGTATTAAAAGTTTATACATTTTTACCTTATTATCTACTACAGTACTGGCTTAGTTAGCTACACCGGTGAGCGAGAGCGGCATTTGTCTGTTGGATACAACGGACTGCGGTTCACGCCCCGGGCTGGGAGTTGACATACAGAGATTTAGATATCTCGGGCTAGCGCGAATGGGACGCCATGGCGAAAGCTACTGCGGAGCGACCTTGGGCACGTTGCTTACCCATCATTGTCTGGGGGGAAGGCAACGGGAAACCACCCCACTCATCTCATCCCCAGGGGCGTAAAAGCCAATGAAGCTGCCTTCGGACAGAGAACCATCATCATCATCATCATCATCATCATCATCATCATCATCATCATCATCATCATCATCATCATCATCATCATCATCATCATCATCATCATCATCATCATCATCATCATCATCATCATCATCATCATCTACTACAGCGTAATGGATATCAGATTAGCTGTTCTTCATTATCTTAAACCTGTCAAAGAAAATCTTCGTGAAATTTACTTCTAAGTAAAATATGATGATGACCTCTCTAGTTGTAGTTGACGTTGATCTGTTTTCAGCTGCTCGAGTGATGACGACTTTCAACTGGATGATTGGCCTTGCTACTGATGACAGACTGCGACCGGTTACGTTCACTAAGGTGCCTCCACTGTAACAAAATACAAAAGTTACAGAATCAATCGATTTCATATGAGAAACTGATGCCATGAAACATTTGAAACATTTGCGAATCATGACCATCTTGACAAAGTTAACAAGCAATGTATTCCTCTGACCAGTATTCTAACCACTTTCCATTTTAAGAAAATCTCAAGATTGGCCAGAGGTGTTAACCTACATAAAGAAAAAAGTTCATGATGACGGTTTGGCCCAAAAAATGTAAACTAAGTGTTTGGAAACTATACATGGTCTTAGAAGCTTCGTAAGTGACCGTGCATACTTAACGACTCCAGCTGTGTCAAAACAATATGATTGAAAAGGTGATCAGTCTTGTCCTCCCTTTTCAAGGCTCTCAATATGATGCGTAAGCTTACGTAGCAATGAAGTTGTTCGGAAAGATGTCTGTAATTTCTGGGTTTGGCAGGTAAGTGAACGCTGTGTTGAAAGTCATGTTGAACGGAGTTGGTGAGAATTCGATGATGATAGGCAGAGGTTGAAGAATTGATTCTTCCGTTGCGTTTGGAGTCACAGCCAGAATCTCGAACGGTGAGCTGGAATATAATCATTGTTTTGATTGGTTTGCTAAATGAAACGGTTGAAGTCTATGTTGCACTGCATCGTGCAGTATTTGAACACCTCTCTGATCCTATTTCCGCCTCTCTTATCCTATTTCCCCTCTCTTATCCTATGGTAACTCGACCCGGACCACCACGGACTACTCTTACGGACAACCCTTATGACTCAACGCAGCGCTCGTGAATAAGCTGGTGCCCCGCGCTTGGTTTTCCAGTAGCGCTTTAGACATCTGGAGATTACAATTACGAATAGGATTTGCGTAAAATTAGAATTGATTTGATAAACCATCATATAAACATGTAGTTGCACTAGGTTAAACAAAATGAGAGAGGGTCACATTCCATACACTGCCTAGAGATGCGCCTTATGAATAGGGCTTGCTCATATTTATACATACATGTATGCATACATGTATCTATGCGGTTTATCGTAACCTTAAAACAGTATAGGCCCTACTCTTCGGCCGATGCTGGTTCCTGAGCGCTACTGTGTAGTACCCATGAAGGCATTGAAGGGCCTATATAAATCTCCATAATGAATGCATGAATGAATAATAAAATAACATTAGGCTTATACTTCGCATCGCAGCATTCACAGAGATATACATAAACGCACTACAAGAGGTATCAGAGGTCTATGCAGTGTGTGTTTCTTATCCGTTATGTCACTGTGTCACTCTCTAGACAAATATGCATGGTTGCATCATGGTTCTTGTATTATGTTCAAAATAAAGAACTGTAGAGAACGGGGGCTGGGCGAAGACCCAGGATGACCAATACCAACCCCGGTCGTCAGGTACCCTTGCAGTCCGCGGAGTCAAACTTTAGCGGTAGACTAAAGATTAGCCGACTAGGCTTGAACACGTTTTATTGAAGAATCACGGTTTATTGCAGAATCACGGTTTATTGCAGAATCACGGTTTATTGCAGAATCACAGATTTCACAGTACGATTTATGTAGCGCCACGATCAGAGAGCAGTAATTGATATAGCGCCCAGATTCGGAAAGTCAGTTGCAGCAGAAAGTGAAATGTCAGACAGCAACAACAGATCGGAATGTCAATAGCAGCAACTTCTGCAGCGCAAGAGTCCGTGCGTCGTAGCAGCTTCGTCCGTCAGCTAGGTTACGGTAGTCAGGCACCGAACCCCAGTCATGTAGAGGGATACCTGAAGAGGCCGATGTTCAAGCTCGAGGCACAGCTTCAGGGTTTTACCCCCTCTACAACAGTATCACTCAACAAGCGTTTTACCGCTCATCAAGCCAGATCATCAGCCAGCTACTACGCGTTTCACGGCGTTCTTCACCAGGCCATTCGTCTGCCCCGAGCAAGCGTACGAGCGGACTTATATACCCTGTATGTGTGCTGAAGATGTAGATGTGCTGAAGATGTAGATGTGCTGAAGATGTAGATGTGCTGAAGATGTAGATGGGCTGAAGATGTAGATGTGGGCTGTAGGCGGCGTAGGCTAGATGAGCTGAAGATGTAGACGTAGGCTATAGGCGGCGTAGGCTAGATGCGCTGAAGATGTAGAAGTAGGCTATAGGCTAGGTATGCTGAGCAAGTAGATGAGCTGAAGATGTAGATGTGCTGAAGATGTAGATGTGCTGAAGATGTAGATGTGCTGAAGATGTAGATGTGCTGAAGATGTAGATGTGCTGAAGATGTAGATGTGCTGAAGATGTAGATGTGCTGAAGATGTAGATAGGCTGAAGGTATAGATACAGAGCAGGGCAGACACACATACAGACACCCATACAGTGCAAAATCTCTACACGGCTCCCCCAAAAACAGTCCCCAATTCCACTTTGGGGAGAAAGGAGCAAGGCACTGTCCCCAAAATTTGACTAAGCATCGGTCTACTGCAATGTCAATAATGCGCGGTCAAAGTTCAATGCACGAAATATTGTTCAGTTCAATACGAATGTTCAAATAACGTGCTACAATCCGATTCATTAAAGCACTGTTCATAGCAGGACAATCGCACGACCGACCGTCGTTCACCAAGAAATTAAATCCGAAAATAAAGTGCCATCGCACACAGAAAGTCACTTGTAAAACTAATCGTCCGTAAGCATCGACATGTTAAAATAAGCACATCGCTCCCAAGTTTCACACATAAATTCACATAATAAAGCGTTTCACATGGAAAGTCCTTCACACAATAAGTCATTAGGTCATTATGCACGACAAAGTTTCGAACGCCGTCCATATTCACCTTTGAAAGTTTCTCCAACAGAATTGTTCCGGCAGAGTTCCGTGAATTCCGTTCCGCAGTTGTGCGCGTGGATTCGAGCGCAGACGAGGAACTTGCGCGCTGACTTGCGCGCACGTAAAAGGACCTTGCGCGCAGACTTGCGCGCACGTAGAAGAACCTTGCGCGCACGTAGAAGAACCTTGCGCGCTGACTTGCGCGCACGAAGAAGGAACTGCGCCGACGATGCAGAGGAACGTGCGCTGACGAGGAGGAAGCTTGCGCGCAGACGAAGAGGAACGCCTGCGGACGTAGACTCGTGCGCCGACAAGGATTCTTGTGCGCACCGACGACGAGACTTGCGCCGTCCGCCTCAAACTCCTTACTGAAAACGGACTGGTCGGCGAGGATTGCGACGAGGTCGGCTTGAACCGGTCGTAGTTCCGTCCGGGTCTCCCTCGTAGACATCTCTTCCTTGCGCCTTCTTATCCAGCGTCCTGTCTCGTGGCCGATTGACGGCGAAAGCTGTCCCGCCGCCGTTAGCTTCGGCGGGTGTGGCAGACGATTCCGTTGTAGGTGAACGCTTCCAACGGTGACGTGGCCGACGGCTTGGAGGAGCTGTGGCATCGTCTGACACCTCGATAGCTGGTTCATCGGTCATCCTGGTAGCTGGCTCACTCCACTGTCCCTTCGTCCGCCAGTAGCAGTGGCGGAGTTTGTCGACATGGGACACGAAGGGCTTAGCCTTCGGCGACCTTTGGAGGAGATAGTTGACCGGACCGCACGCCTTCTGTATCATGTAGGGACCCGTGAAATTACGCTGGAATTTTGGGCTACGACCAACAAACTTCCGTGGACTGAAGTAGTAAACCCAATCGCCTTCTTCGAATCTTGCCGGCCGTACTCGCAAGTCGTAGCTGTGTTTTCGCCTCTCAGCGTTCTTTTTAAGGCTACGAGCCTTCTCAAATCTTTCGGACAGTTCAGCCACGTAAAACAGACCAGCGGGTCTCTCTCGAATCAGTCGAACAAAATCCAATCGATATCCTCCGGGGTCAAAGAGCACAAGTCCACGATTCACAATCAGCCTACAGGTAGACAGACCGTTCCTATTCACATGAGCGAGACCAATCGTTCTCTGGGGACATCTATATCGCAAGTCAAGAGTTCTAAGACACCCAGCATGAGAAAGGGCATCAACGAAGGCATCGGTTCTAGGAAAAGGATAGGAATCCTTCCCTGTCAGATTAGGCCTAATAGATTTGCCGTAACCATTACGAGACCGTAAAGATCTATCTATCTTCTTGGCGAGCACCACATTCGCAGAACATTCACCAAGAGCAGGTTCCACAACACCAGTCGACAACATCTGATCCAGTTGCGCATCAATAGCGGCCTGATACGGAAGCGGCTGCCTCCTCAAGGGTTGTCTCACAGGACGAGAGTTTCCGGTGTCAATCCTGTGCTGAAAGATCGTGGTCCTACCCAAGTCATGGTCCGTGGTCGAGAAAATCTCTTCATACTTGACCAACAACTCCTTCAGTCTCTCCTTTGTTTCTACCGGAACATCCTCAGAAATCTCCTCCATCAATTTTTCGACCAAACGAGTTTCATTAGGGGAATTCGTCTGTCGTTCCGCTTCCTCCCTTACCTCAACCTCCACGGGGTGTAAGTCACCCAACATTTGATCGACAGTCAACATAGCAGGATATTCATTCAAGTTTACGACCCTAATACACGCCCTATCAGCATCGTCATTCATCACAACTCTTGCCACCTGCAAACCAGGTTGAATTTCCTTAGACTCGGTCATCCACGCCTGGGCAGAGGTTGTCAAATCCCGATATTGCGTCTTACAAGAAACATCGCTCTGGGATCGAGGAAGAACTGTTGTCTCCTCTGCGACCATAACCCGGCGACACCAAAGCGAGCCATTACCCTTAACCAGAGGAATGCGGCGCCGACCAATGAAGAGTGCGCCCTGACCAAAACCCAAGCGACAACGATGCTGCCTCAACCAGTCCATCCCAAGCATTGGTTCGCCTATCTGGTCAGAGACAAGAAAACCCGTATCAATGGAGAACCCTCTGGAAATCTTAATCGGAACATCAATCTGACCCAAGACTCTAATCTGCGTTCCATTAGCAGCCAAAAGAATGCGGTTACTAGGCTGGAGCGGCAAACCATCAACATCAGCAGAGGGAACCAGGCTTACCTCCGACCCAGTGTCCACTAGGCATGTTCTTTGCTGTCCGTTGATCGTTCCACGGATGTAGATCGCGTTGTTCGTTACGCCCGTCGCTCTGTCTCTCGTCGTATGGTTGGTAACGGTTGTTCCATTCTGCTCGGACGTCGGTGGGTCCGAGGTGGCTGCGTCGTCACGGCGGTTGAAGAACTGCTGGCGCTGGCGGCACCTGCGAGCCACGTGACCGACCCGTCCACAGTTGAAGCAGGTTATCCCGCGCCCGGGACTACCTGAAGTGTTCCCTTGCGAAGGAGGAGGAGGAGTAGGAACGGTAGATGGAACCGTCCGTGGAACCGTCGGTTCGGGACCGAAACTCGTCCGATACGAGCCTCGAATCTCGTCCAGCTGTCGGCAGATTCTTCCTTCCATGTCCTGTTGCCACTTACGCTGCGCCGCGAAGAAGCTGTCCAATTGAGACTGGAGCTGTCCACCGGCGTCGACTTCCTGAGACCCTCGCACTCGATTGGCTGGTCTCCGACGATTGTCCAAGTCCGCCGTTTGCTGATACGCGGCGAGGCGTAGAGCCGTTCGATACGCCTCGTCGATGGTCTTAGGTTCGCGTTCTCTCACCTTCAGGGACAATTCCCGGTCGCGGATCGCTTCGAGGAAGGCGTCCTTCGCAAGAATTTCTGTCGTTTCACTGGACGGCACCGGGTAAGCAAGGACGACGAGTCTCCGGATGTCGTGAAGCAGATCGCCAAGTCTCATCGGCTCTCTGTCGGCGATAATAGAGTTGCGCTCGGAAGGTCTCAGCCTGACCCTCCGACCCGTAGCGTTGACGCAGTCTCTCGACGAGTTGTTCGTACGTGACGTCCGTCCGGGCCCCGAAATCCCATAACAGCTGCGTTGCTGCCTTCTCCAAGGAACAACGGAGGAAGTCGACTTTATCGGCTGCAGTCCATCGGTTGTGTCTTGCGCACACGTCGAATTGTGCCAAGAACGATTCGAGGGATCCGGTTCCGTCGAATTTTCCGGGCTTCACAAAATTCCTCTTTTCACCGACCATGCGACTGACATTCTCCATGACTTTCGACTCCAACCCGCTAACGTCTCTTTCCGCAATCAGCATAGCTTTTCGATCCTTCTTCGGCGCATCGTCGAAGTCGATTTTCTCGAGGAAACGGCTGGACTCGACTTCGTAGTCGACCAAAACGTCCCTTCCTCGTCCAGCGGCGGGTGACGAAGTCGTTGGGAAGCCAGCAGCATTTCCGTCCGTTCCACCAAACACTGAGTTCCACATTGCTGCTGTTCTGTCGAAATTTCACCGGCGTCGTAGAAGTGCTGCGAATTCTGGAAGCAGTTTGAAGCAGTCCCACGAATTTTTCAGATCACCCCACTTCTGGACCAGTTTGTAGAGAACGGGGGCTGGGCGAAGACCCAGGATGACCAATACCAACCCCGGTCGTCAGGTACCCTTGCAGTCCGCGGAGTCAAACTTTAGCGGTAGACTAAAGATTAGCCGACTAGGCTTGAACACGTTTTATTGAAGAATCACGGTTTATTGCAGAATCACGGTTTATTGCAGAATCACGGTTTATTGCAGAATCACAGATTTCACAGTACGATTTATGTAGCGCCACGATCAGAGAGCAGTAATTGATATAGCGCCCAGATTCGGAAAGTCAGTTGCAGCAGAAAGTGAAATGTCAGACAGCAACAACAGATCGGAATGTCAATAGCAGCAACTTCTGCAGCGCAAGAGTCCGTGCGTCGTAGCAGCTTCGTCCGTCAGCTAGGTTACGGTAGTCAGGCACCGAACCCCAGTCATGTAGAGGGATACCTGAAGAGGCCGATGTTCAAGCTCGAGGCACAGCTTCAGGGTTTTACCCCCTCTACAACAGTATCACTCAACAAGCGTTTTACCGCTCATCAAGCCAGATCATCAGCCAGCTACTACGCGTTTCACGGCGTTCTTCACCAGGCCATTCGTCTGCCCCGAGCAAGCGTACGAGCGGACTTATATACCCTGTATGTGTGCTGAAGATGTAGATGTGCTGAAGATGTAGATGTGCTGAAGATGTAGATGTGCTGAAGATGTAGATGGGCTGAAGATGTAGATGTGGGCTGTAGGCGGCGTAGGCTAGATGAGCTGAAGATGTAGACGTAGGCTATAGGCGGCGTAGGCTAGATGCGCTGAAGATGTAGAAGTAGGCTATAGGCTAGGTATGCTGAGCAAGTAGATGAGCTGAAGATGTAGATGTGCTGAAGATGTAGATGTGCTGAAGATGTAGATGTGCTGAAGATGTAGATGTGCTGAAGATGTAGATGGGCTGAAGATGTAGATGTGGGCTGTAGGCGGCGTAGGCTAGATGAGCTGAAGATGTAGACGTAGGCTATAGGCGGCGTAGGCTAGATGCGCTGAAGATGTAGAAGTAGGCTATAGGCTAGGTATGCTGAGCAAGTAGATGAGCTGAAGATGTAGATGTGCTGAAGATGTAGATGTGCTGAAGATGTAGATGTGCTGAAGATGTAGATGTGCTGAAGATGTAGATGTGCTGAAGATGTAGATGTGCTGAAGATGTAGATGTGCTGAAGATGTAGATAGGCTGAAGGTATAGATACAGAGCAGGGCAGACACACATACAGACACCCATACAGTGCAAAATCTCTACAGAACGTAATTATTATTCTGCGTGCAAACAGTCAAGTATCTTCTTCTAACCTCGCATTCGATAATAACGTGACGGATGTTGACGACAATTCATTTCCGATATATACGTTTCTGATACCCGTGATATTTGAGTCAGTGTATCTCGAGAAATAATCAATTGTTTCTGAACCAGTTATCATTACATTCGTTCCACCAGCTATCGGTCCGAACAATGGTTCCACTGAGATCGGAAAACCTGATTATAAAAACCATGCAGTAATAATTAAGTTAGTTTGGTTCCACCTAGTGGGTTGCCTATTAGGGTGGAGTGAAAAAAAAGAAATTGATATTTCAGAATCGGCTGGGTGTACAAAAGTTGTGTACTGGGCACAGTAGTTTGGGTGTAAAATATTATTGGATTTGGTTGGGTTCTTGACGTGCCCCAACGCCCCCCCCCCAAATTACGAAATGGCTCAATTTCGCATTTTCATCCTAATTTTGTTTATATTAACAATATTTTATTTTTTGCTACTGTGATTTTATTACGGTGATATCTTTAGATATTAATCTACATAATGAAGGGACAACTCCAAGAATGGCAGCCAAAAAGTCGAAAACAAGACGAACCAGTAGGCATCCATGGAGTCTTTGAGATTCCTACGGAATTGCTTCAAACTGTGTTTCCACACAAGACGACATGCTGAATAGGGTGGAGCTACAGCTATGGGCAAAATATTTTGTGGAGAATCAAAAATTTGCAGGAGGGTGCATAACTTGTGCATAGATGGTACTAGCGTCAGGATAAAATATCGCGCCTCTATAGTATAATGTCTGGAGGCGTCCCAACTCTCAAACCGATTCCAATGTAACAAAAAACTTAACTGAGCTAGGATTGGTGAACTACATTCAGACTGCACCACAATGAGTTTTGTAATAATGATAGAATTTAAAAAAATATAAATAGGGAGTTGGTTGAAAGTTTGTTCACAAGTTTAATGTGCAGCCTACCTGTTGACGAATACATTTTGGTCGTAATTGGAAGAAGAGTAGTTGTTGCAGATTCGTTTGCTGGCTTTGACCCAGCAGTTGTTGTAGATAAAGTAGTTGTGTTCGGTGGACGAGCAGTAGTTGTAGGTAAAATAGTTGTGGTCGGTCGGCGTGTACTTGTTGTAGGTATAGTAGCTGTGATCGGTGCACGAGTTGTCGTTGCTATTGAAGTAGTTGAGGTAGGTGAACGAGTAGTTTGTAACGAAGTTGTAACAGTCTGTGTTGTATTTGAAGTAGGCCTAGTTGTTGAAGATAATATCTCAGGAGTTCTTGATGTCGTTTGTGAAGTGTCTGCTCTTGGGGATTGCGTTGCCGCCGTTGTCATTGTCTGACTGTTCGCAGTGGTAGCACTACACACTGCAAAATAATATTGTTTTGTCGACTGTGAATAATCGTGAACATGGTCTATGCAACGAAATCGTTTACGTGTCAGACGTCATAGCCTCCTGACTGTTGATAGCTATTATAGTGTTTGTAAAGTATCCTACTACCGACGATGTATTTATAGTGTCTTAAATTGAATACACTAAAGCATTTCCCCATGTTACCTTTTTTGATTCTGTCCGCGACTTGGGTGTTATGCTTGATGAAGAACTTAGTTTCTCAAAACATGTCAACCAGCTGACTCGTGGCTGTTACTACCAAATTCGTCAGCTACGGGTCATCTCTCGCTCCTTATCAGAGGACTCTGCTGCTACCCTTGTTCATGCTTTTGTCACCAGCCGCTTGGACTACTGTTGCTCTATTCTGGTTGGTTTGCCTCTATTATTGATATCCCGACTTGACCGTGTTCTTCGGTCTGCAGCCCGGCTAATTGGTCGAATCCCCCAATATGCCTCCGTTTCATCTTACATTCGTGATACTCTACACTGGCTCCCTATCTCACAGCGCATCGAATACAGAATTGCTTCACTGGTTTGGCGTTGTCTCCTTGGCTGTGCCCCGAATTATATGTATGAACTCTGCTGTCCAATATCTGTTGTCCTTTCTCGCAGAGCCCTTCGCTCTGCCTCTAGCGGTAAGCTTTTGGTCCCGCGTGTTGAAACATCAACCTGTCAGCGTCGTGCTTTCTCGGTTGTAGGTCCTTCTGTCTGGAATAGTCTTCCGTTGCAGATGCGCCTGCTGCCTAGGGTCGACTCGTCAGTGTTCTACAAGCTCCTTAAGACTTTTTTGTTTCACCGTGGTTGGACTGGGAGCGCTTCCGAGTGGATTTCTTGACGAGGCGCTATATAAATTCTTGAAATGAATGAATGAATACATTGAATAGGGCCTACGAATTGAATCACTACATGAAGGCTTTGTCGCGCCTGAGATCGCAGCTCTCGAGGTTTTCAATTCGGACGATTATTAGGGTTGTACCTCCGATGGAGATTACTATTAGGCCTATACACACTTTGTGCTGTCTGATGCATCTGTAATTAAAATATTCTTAAGGTCGTCGCGGACTGCAAAAGGACTTTATGGACCGCACGCTGCATGTCTGCGACCACTAGCCTAAGCCTAGACCAGTGGTTCTTAACCAGTGTTCGACCGAACCTCTGGGGTTCGCTGAGCCAGTGCCAGGGGTTCGGCAGAGGTCCTCTGAAATATATACATAGTCAGTGAAAAATCATTTGCTATTTTATTTTTCGACTTTTATTTAATAAATTTTGTTTGAAATAGATTGGCTACGAAGCCTTATCTCATGAAAGTTAAAGCTGTTCATCATGTTGACCTTAGTTATGTCTTACTGCACCTCCCAATAATTAGCACCGGCAGCCATCTTTCTGTGACGTAAGGTATTACTGATAGGATATGTAATGTTTCTTCGTTTTCTGCAGAAATAGCATCATACGACATAAACTAACAGCAACTACTACCCTTTTCTTATATATTTATACCACAGAGTATGTCGAGCAAAAAAGAAAAATTATTGTTCAAACTTTAGGGGTTCGGTGAGTGGTCATGGATTTCTCTTGGGGTTCGACGCCCTCGAAAAGGTTAAGAACCACTGGCCTAGACTGAGAATAAAGTCGACAGTTGTTTTTTGCCTATGCTTAAAACTAATTTGACAACGCGGGGTTGTAAGTATATCTGACGATAAAGATTATTGATCAAATACTGCATGGTCTAATAATAACAACAATAGGCCTAATTATTATTCTGATGATGACGTTTCTGTTATCAGCGAAAATGCTAATTATCTATCAACTCTAAAATACGACACTAGTTTCAATGGTGTCGTTCGCTCATTTGTTCGGTTGCGTGACTGAAACTAACCTTGCATAGAGCACGATTCGTTGAACTCCGGTGCATTTGTAGCTACAAATGCAAATTGGATGTCGGTTGGTGCAGCAAAAGTCAGTTCGCATGTATAGTTCCCAGGATCGCTACTGTTCGTTGCAATGGTTGATGTTGCCTCGAACACATACGCATCAATCCTCGTCCTCTGTAACGTATACGTTGCCAAGTATTCTTGGTTGAGTTTCCAGGTAACAATCGGATAGATCGGATGAACAGTTTCGTCGGCGTAAATGATGCTGCACGATACGTAAGAGGAATAATTGAGAGGAATGCTGGCGCATAGTGGACCTGACCCTGTGAGACAAAAACTGTTCGTAATGAAACTCAGGTATTGATTATTTTTTTTCTTTCAAAACATTAAAAATTGCAAAATTCCTGTTTTCCAACAGCAGGTTCGTAGTCGACCGTCTCAATAATATATTGGTAAGGGGTATTTCATAAGATTTGCAAATATACAATCACTTTACATTTTGAAAAAATCTTCGTCAGTTTCATTTGGAGCAAGACAATAAAATGATAATTTAAATACAAGATTTCTGTTTATGAAAATAATGGCATTACAAAGCTGAGTTCAGAGGAATGCTGCAATGGAGAGATCGTTTGAGATATCGAGGGTAAGTATAGGCCTACCTGGTGTAGTCGCTTGTATTTTATTGTCACTTAGGCTAAAAGGAGTAAATTCCCCAACAGTTACTGTTGAGCTCCAACCGGGTTTATAGAAGAAGAAAAAAACGTAAATACAAGCCTCTAAAATAATTTTTACGTCAAACATGCCAAAGCCTGTATAGGCAAACAGCAGTAATTCATATTACGTATTCACGTAAAATAGTTCTATCATGGTAGTTCATTTACTGCAAGGAACCAGTTTCAAATAATAAGGCAATGATTCATGAACATAGTAAAGGAATTTTGGAACGAAGTCGTTTACCATTCTTCAATGGAAGGCTAATTGCATTTGTTTCGTTCAGTTTGATTTGTAAATTAAATGTGTGACCTAGAAATAGGCCTAAAATGTGTGAATAATGACAACCAAACAGACGCCAAGTTGCTTGATTGACGATTGTCAATCATTAAGATAATGAAGATTTCAGCCAAAGAACTTACGAGCGACAAGCAACTTGGCGTCTGTTTGGTTGTCATTATTCACACATTTTCTGATGTAGGCCTACAGTAAACTGCACCTAGCTGTTGTATTTGGATTTCAAGAACTTTATTCTCGCGAGATGGACGAATGATTGAATGAGTGAATAAATCATTGACGGCGCCAGCTGCTATGGCCTACGGTTTCGTAAGGTCGCGGCAGGGTCTGGGAAGCTATTTGACAGGTCGAAAAAGAAATGAATTATTATATGAAGCCAGACCAGACCCTATAACAGGGTGTGCGGGCACAAGGCAGCACGCAATGAGCAGGTTCCAAAGCAAAAAGCTGCGTTTGAGTTGGATTGACCTTTTGACTTATGCACCGATCATTCGAAAGTCATTGAGTTTGTACTGATTACCGTTATTTTGTATGTGTTTGAAGCTTTGTCAATAAACGGCTTACTTACTTAGTTTGTTTCCTGCCAATACGATATTGGCGATATCATGCGTTGGCCTATTAAAATAACTTAAATTAGAAATAATTGGGCTAATGAACCGTGGGTGGAGTTTGGTTTTCGTTCTTGGTGGGCTAAAGAATTTGAGCCTTAGTTGGGGGGGAAAAATTTCCTAGACCCAAAGAAGCTGATGACCTTTTTTTAGTCATCGAGTTGAAATCACGTATTTTTCCGGTCCAAAAAATTGATGACCTTTTTTAGTCGTCGGGTTTAAATCTCATGAATCATACTATTTTGCGGGCCCAAAAACGTGATGACTCTTTTTACTCATTCGATTGGATTTTCGTTCGTGAACAGAGCAATTTTCCCCAAAACATTTTTCAGCTGCAGATCGTCTGAGGGTGCTAAGCCCGGGAAAAGATACCATTTCCATGGTAAAAAAAGCTGAATCCGGGCGTTCTTGGGGGTTAGCCCTCTAACTCCTCATAAACTCCGCCCATGTAATGTACACAAAATGCAAATCAGGCACTTAGAACATAAGCTGCTAGTAGGCCTACATGCACGTATTTGCTACGACAGCAATAATATATATCGTGTTTCACAATTATTTTAATTTTAATGGGCTACCTAGTACCTAGTCTAGATTAGCCTATCTGGCATATATCTTATGAACTCATTGCATAGATGGATTGAAACGGCGGGTAAGCCCTCCTATTAGATGACCGGGAAGAATGCGAAGCAACGGCTGAGTGGGCTCGTCGGTTGGCGATTCAGATAATATTATGTGCGGTGGACCAACTTACTTAACTTCCGCAGTAAGCTTATCCTTCGAAGATATTCAAAGAACATCATCCAAAGCATTGTCGCTGAAGTCTTCTACTTTTTCAACATTAATTTTATACAATCATCGTTTAGGCCTTCGTACATCCAGTAGGCCGAATTCTCTAACATTAAGCCTTTCGCCTTGAACTGAACTAAAGTCGAAATCAGTCACACCGTTCTGCTTAATCCGCTTTGCGCTCGATTTATTTCCGAAGAATTTCTCAATGTTGCAGCGTCTCATTTTTATTTGGATAGGATTTATTTTTTCACATTTTATTTTAATTTTAAGACAGTGATGTAGCCTAAGTTTTGCGAAGCGACAAACAACCGACTATAATAGTCCTAATCATGGGCGCCCGCACATAGGGGCAAGGGGGTACTTGCCTCCCCCCTCTGAAAAATTGAAACCTATTTTCTAACTACTACTTTTGAGTTTTTAATTTTAAAAAATCGCATTAAAGCTCTAATTATACGAATGATGCACACTGCGAAAGTCATGAATCTACGTTTAGATTGTTCTATAGAAATAAAAACACTCCTAATTTTCTGTCTTGCATTTTCAAGCTTTTGCTAAACACTGTAACTATAACCATTGACTTTAAACCCTCCTGTGGGAGCCCATGCAAATGGTATGCCTAATTTTGCCTATCCATTCTGGCCCATTTGATTGGAATCTCGCTGTAATATAATGCAGCCTTAACAATTTCAAAAAATTAACAGTTATCAATAAATAATAACTTTAATGCAAATATTTCTCATCAGCACACTGAAATTGCGTAAAGGAGATCTGCTTATTGACCAGCATTATTCATAGATAAAGTGTAATATATAAAATAAGCCAGGCTGCATTTTGTCCATTTTGCATACTACCAGTACAGAATCTAGGAAGGTTACGCTGTAGCAAAAACTTGGATAAGGGGCTCCGGTTATCACACTTCGGGATTTCCACCCAAAACTGTTCAAAAGGATTGATACCCCTTTTCATCTGATCAACGGATCATTCACCTTCTTAAGCGACACCCACATTAACAGCCACTCTGACCTTCTGGCTGCCGGACTAGGACCTCTTTCTGACTGCCCTTTGAACAGCATTCTGACTCGATGTTGCGCTTTTGAATTAACTGGTGCCCTGCGATTGACTTTTGAGTGGCGCTTTAGAAGTTTGTAAATTAAGATTACCATATAGAACTAGCTAGAGAAGCACTTGGCCATTGAAAATTGACATGTGTTTTTCATTCATTTATTCATTCAATCATTCTATGGGAATATTTTGCATCTACTTTTTTCACACTATAAGGAAACTATTCATATTAAAAATGATGTAGGCTATCCACAAAAAGAAACTGAGAAATTTGCATTAAGAAACCTCTTTAAAATATACCCGTATTATTAATTTCTAGTTTCATATTTTTGCTGCTAAACAATTTAAGCGTAACCATCGAAAAAATATTTTGCCCCCTGCAAATATTTCTGCGGGCGCCCATGGTCCTAATTGTTTATTTTTAGTTTTCTACAAATCTCTGATAATAGGTTTGATTCATTCATTCATTCATTTCAAGGATCTATATAGCACCACTTCAAGAAATCCACTCAAAGGCACTCACAGTTAGGGTTACCATGCGTCCGGGTTTCAACGGACACGTCCTCTTTTTTGGCCCCTGTCCGGGGCGTCCGGGCGGTTTTTGAGAAATATAGCTTTTGTCCGGGTTTCCCCCCGTCCGTCCCCGATCGATCGATCTTGCTTACTTGTCGGAAAAGTAAGTCTTTTCCGTGTTATATACTATTCCGTTCCGTGAACTAAACGCGCGTTCGAGCAATATTTAGGTCAATGGTATGATTGTCATTGGTCTTCCGGTTCCTGAGGCGGCTTTTTCAAACGAATAAATATATAAACGATAGGTATACTGATCTGGAGCGTCACACTGTACGGAGCAGAGACCTGGACGATGAGAAAGGAGGATGTCAAACGAATAGAAGCGTTCGAGATGTGGATATGGAGAAGGATGGAAAGGATCAGCTGGACAGAACATAAATCAAATGAAGAAGTACTGAAGAAGGTGGAAGAACAAAGATCCTTGATGAATACAATTAGAACAAGGCAGAAGAACTGGATAGGACATGTACTGAGAGGCAACTCCTTGCAAAGAGACATTGTGGAAGGCAAAATGGAAGGGAAGAGGGGAAGAGGAAGACCTAGGGAAAAGTTCTTGGACTGGATGATGGAGGATGGATATGGAAAACTAAAAGAAAAAGCACAACATCGAGAAGACTGGCGTCGTTGGGCATCTGGACCTGCCGAGAGGCAGCTTACCTAAAGAAGAAGGTATACTGAACATAATTATACTGGTAAATAAAATAATAGTTTTTCTCAATTTCACGAAAAAAGTCGTGAAGAACGTGACAAGAATTTAAGAGGATTGCGCGGAAAAGAGCAGAGTCAGCTCTATACAATAGAGTGCGTCAAAACTAATAAAAATCAGTAGGGAGGAAGCTTGAACGTCTCAATTTTCTTAACAGACCGTTAAGACGCTTTGCGCTCCATGGCATCGGCCCACAGCAAATAAAATATTATGCTAACCTTGGCAACCTAAATTTGCTCAAATCCGGACGATTCTGATGATAATGACTCATTGACTCAAGATGATATGTCACTACTACTGTTTTGTGAGTTGGTCACTGTTTTGTTTCTGTGTACAGTTAGTGATAGTAATAGGCCTATACTGTGTACTGAACTGAAGTACTGAACACTCACTCAATAAGAACAATATTTTATGTAGTCTAATGTTACTTTTTTGTACAACACTTAACGTTGGCGTAGTAACAGGAAGCTAGAAGCCGACTACGGGATGGTACCGGATGAACATTTTATGTGTCCTCTTTTTCCTCTGAGCACCCTACTCACAGTCCAACCACGGTGAAACAAAAACCTTTTAAGCTTGCATCATAGACTTATTGACCTACTATAGATAAGATCAGAAGTCAAAGTAGTTAGATCTAATAAACGCACTACAACACTAGTAATCTTGTGGGAGAGGAAAATGTTGATTTTTTCATTTGAAACGCTAAAGTAAATGTAAACAAAATTAATATTAAAAAATTCCAAAGTTTTTGTCAGATCACTAGGCAGGTTGTGAACAAGCGCCACCACTGGAATTGATGAATTATCATTAACCGGCATCCAACCTGGATACTGAAATTAATAGGGTCTAATTAAAATGCGAAGAAAATCAGCCAAATTACTTACGAACGACGAGTAATTTGGCTCCTGTTCTGTTAGGATTATTGGCACATTGTCCAATATATAATCCAGCTGTTGCGATTGGAGTTCCATTTGTTGTCGCACTCTTGATAACAAGACCGGTCTGGTTAACGTCGTAGAGACCAGTATACGTCGGATCCCTAGCACCACCGTAGCTGATTATAGTGGCAGTGTTCAACTCATCTGAAGTCGATTTAACTTTCCACGATACGTTTTGAGGATTAATGTACAGATCCATTATTGTATTCATCTGCCCCTCGTAAACGGCAATGTTCTTCACATTATCCAGACATTGATCGCCTACAAACAATAATTATAAATCTCATTTGGTCAATATTCATCTCAGCTTGCATACGTCACGCTTTGTGTCTGCTTTATCAAACCGTCTACCGAGTAACAGAAGGACGTAAGTCGAAAAACTTCGAATGGAGATAATTGAGTTAGTAGTTTGACACTCTGTATCAAATCAGCTTTATTTTATAAGTACGTGTTTGGTTGGTGACTAGACTTTAAAAACATGCAATTTTTAGCATACACCTTTTAATTTTAATGAAACACTCTTTAGCTGCAATATAAGTTCAGTGGCGGAGAATTCGCCCCCCCCCCCCCCCAATTCTCCTGGCCGGAGAATTGGGAGAGACGAAGGAGTGGCCGATGAAAAGAAAAACAGTTGACGACCTTTTTTTAAAAAAATTTCCTCACGCTCAATTATTGGGGGGGACGAATGCATGGGCCGTCCCCTCCCAACCACTACATTGGGGGAGGGACCATCCCTCTGTCCCCCTAGGCCTCCGCCCATGTATAAGTCACTTACGCCCTTTTGATTGTATATCACGGCAGTATGGACAGAGACTTACGCCCTTCTATCGGCCATCCTTATCACTGTGGATACAACACTTACGCCCTTCTGTTTCTTCAGAAAATGTCCGCTATGTACTTACGCCCTTCGATTACTGCATTGTACATAGGTATGCACATGTCACTTGCGCCCGTTTCCTAATCCACATCATAATATCATACCGGAAGAGCAAAAAAAACAAAGAACATGAATTTTTTAGATTTCTGTCAGTTACGCCTTTCTGTTACTCGGTAGACGAAACTTTCATTTGCCTTAAAGAACACCGTGCGTTGTAAAACGTTTCGATAGCGGTTTATAAGGACTAGTCTTCATCCTGCACTTTTTCATGAATTAAACGAATATAGCCTATATACACCGTGATTCAATAAAAACTAAGCCAAATTGTTTTACATATATCTCTAATGTCTGATAACATATCAAGCTAAAAGTTTCCAAATATTTAGAGCATTGGACCAAGAATATGGTCCCAAAATTTCATGAGATACAGTTGAACGGATAAAAAGATATGAATATTTAAACTTCATATGCCGAAATTGCAGTTTACAAGCAATTTTCTGTCAGATTCAATAAAATGTTTCCTTATTATCTCTAATGCCGGACGATTAATCATTCTAAAAATTTCCAGATATGTAGAGAATTGAAGTACCAATATGACCCCAACAGCATGGTTTCATTATTTAATTAAAAAACATGCTCAAAATGTCCTCCTCCTGCTTGCACGCAAACCTATAGGCGCTGGCGCCATGCATTGGGAAACGGCATCGTCGATTATCCTCGGGCTGGTGCTGTTCTGTTGAAAAAGAAAACAGCCTTCTGGGGCTATAGATTTCTGATAACAGTTGGAAGATGTTGTGACAGCAGAACATTGCGATAATATACTCCGTTAATTTTACACCAGGATCCTTGAAGACCAACAGTTTTTGTCACATCGCAAAGCTTCTGATTACTGGAAGTCCAAAATCACGTCGGCGGGCACAAACCAGCGTCAAGTGTGGCAGTCAGTGAACCAGTTGCTTGGCGAGCGCAAATCCACTGCGAGTGCTGCGTCTTTCTCCGCAGCTACCTATCACGACTTCATGGACAATAAAATAGCGGATATCCGAGCGTCAACATCTGAGGCAAGTGAAGCGACTTTCACTAATCGCCCAACTCCAGGCATGTGCGAGTTCCTCCCGATTACCACAGAAGACGTAGTCAAAGTCATCTCTTCATCACCATCGAAGCAGTGCTCTCTTGACATACTTCCAACGTGGCTAATGAAGGAGGCGACTCCGCTGCTGGCGCCATTCATCGCTCGGATGTTCAACAATTCTTTCGCCATCGGGCGTTTCCCGTCTAAATGGAAGCACGCAATAGTCAAGCCACTCCTGAAGAAAGCTGGAGCCGAGGAATCGTCGCCTGCCAACTTCAGACCGGTCTCCAATCTAACGTTCGTTTCAAAAGTACTTGAGCGTATTGCCAACCATCAGCTGATTGAGTACCTGTCTGCATCAAATCTTCTTCCTCGGTTTCAGTCTGCCTACAGGCGTGGCCATTCCACCGAGACTGCGCTTCTAAAAGTCTTCTCCGATCTAGTCAATGCCATCGACTCAGGCCAACTGGCGCTGCTGTCACTACTTGACATGTCGGCTGCATTCGACACAGTCGACCACGACATCTTGATGCAGCGACTGTCTAGTTCATTTGGAATCAAGGACAGAGCGCTCAGTTGGCTTGAATCCTACATAAGAGGACGCACCCAATCAGTCCATTTGGCAGGAGAGGAGACGGAACCCAGGCTGGTCACCTGCGGTGTTCCACAAGGATCAGTGCTCGGGCCTCTCCTCTTTGTACTGTATACGGCCGACTTGGAGAGAATCATAGAAGTACATGGATTGCTCCACCACTGCTATGCGGACGATACACAGCTTTACTTCTTCTGCAAACCATCACAAACAGCAGAACTGAAACAGAGAGTGCTGCTGTGTATTGAACAAATTTCGAAGTGGATGGCATCCAACCGTCTAAAGATCAATCCCTCCAAGTCGGAGTTCATATGGTGCACTACCTTCCGACGCCGCCATCTACTTGATGGCAGTACTTTCAACATCGGTGACTCAGAAGTTCACCCAGCTGACACCGTTCGCAACCTTGGAGTTCAATTTGACAGCTGTATGACGATGACGGCCCACGTGAGCAACTCGTTCGAGGTTGTTTCTACCAACTGCGACGAATCAAAGCCATCCGCAGATTCGTCCCAACCTCAACGGCCGTCATATTGGTCAACAGCTTCATTGTCTCCAGGGTTGACTACTGCAACAGCGTACTGGCGGGTCTTCCGGCTTGTCAGCTGGAGCGGATCCAGTCGGTGCTCAACTCCGCTGCACGCATTATATACGGTTGCACACCATCCGATCATGTGACTGACCTGCTGCGCGACAACCTGCACTGGCTGCGAGTCCCCCAACGTATTCAATACAAGCTCTGCCTAATTACATACAAGTCATTACACAACCTCATGCCTGAATACATCGCCGATTTCTGCATTCCAATCCCAGACAATAGGTTACGATCGTCGGCGAGGGGCCTGCTGCATGTACCAAGGTCAACCACGAGGTTTGGTGAAAGCTCGTTCTCTGTGTCGGGACCAACCGCATGGAACAGTCTTCCTAACTACGTGAAGATGGCACCATCTGTGGAGACATTTAAATCCAGTCTCAAAACTTACCTATTCAAACAATCGTATATTTAATTGACAGTAGGCTAACATGTTATCCTGTGTACAGCGCCCTTTCCTTCGGCCTCGGCTGAGCTACGGCGCTATATAAATCGTCTTATTATTATTATTATTATTATTGGGAACTATCAAGCATCCAAACCGCAATGAACACCATAACAGACTTGCTGAAAACTGAAATTCTGGAGATGACGTTTAAATATTCATAGCTTTCTATCCGTTCAAATTTATGACATGATATTTTGGAATCCTATTTTTGGTTCAATTGTCTAAATATCTGGAAAGTTTTAGTATGATTAATTATCAGGTATTGGAGATATAAAAAAACAGTTTAGCTTACTTTTTATTGAATCTGACAGAAAATTGCTTGTAAACTGCAATTTCGGCATATGAAGTTTAAATATTCATATCTTTTTATCCGTTCAACTTTATATCATGAAATATTTGAATCGTATTCTTGGTCCAATTCTCTAAATATTTGGAAAATTTTAGCATGATATGTTATCAGGTATTAGAGATATATGAAAAACAATTTGGCTTAGTTTTTATTGAATCACGGTGTACAGGGTGCGGCGGAAAAAATACCCCATTACGAAAATCGAGATTTCTCAAAAACCGCTGAATATTTGGTTATAAAACTTCGCCAGTCTATTCGACACATAATTATCTATCTACAACTTGTCTAAATGTAATGAAATTCGAATCATGAACACCAAAATGGTGCAACTCTGAAGTGAAACAGTGTTATTTTCGTTTCAACAGATCAATTTTAGTGACAGAAATAAATAACAAAGTAACGAAGCAAGCATGCAGAAATGCAACAAAGTTCAGGGTTACTTATTGTTATTGACAAGATTAAGCCAAACTGTTAAGTTTTGAGCAATGAATGTTCTAAGTGAACACCGTTTGCTTTTACGTAAGCCTGCAGACTTTTTTGAAAGCCCAGCACAGTCTTCTGAATGGTCTCAAGTGACAAAAGTCAATCCAAATGATTTGCAGCGTATTTTTCAGTTTAGAAATGTTCTTTGGCTTTGTGGTAAGTTTGTTGTAAGTCTCAAGCATTGCACCACAGACATAGCATAGTTGAGTGGGTTCATATGATATGAACGGAGTTTATCAGGGGCTAGGGGGAGCTAAGCCCCCCAAGAAGGCCCAGATTCAACTTTTTTACCATGAAAATGGTATCATTTTTCGGGGTTAGCCCCCCTAAAAAGGCCCAGACTCGGGGTTAGCCCTCCCAAGAACGGAAACCAAACTCCGCCCATGTTCATATCTGGGGAATTTGGCGGCCACGAATCCTTGCCGATGCAGTCAAGACAATGACTTGTTAACCAATCTTAGGACAGCTTGGCGCCGTGAGCGGGCTCTCCATCTTGCTGAAAAGTGAACTGATTTCCCAAGACAGTGTGACAGTCATCGACAAGCTTAGGCAAAAGATTCTCCACGTAGTATGCCTACTTAGCATTGCCTTTGTAAGCGTCCTTCGCCCTCATAGCTGACTCCTGCAGAAACCATCAATGTGGGGATAGAACTTGACTCTCTCGACCAACAGACGGCTTGGATGGATATCGGCTTTTTTCTTCTTCGACCAGACACAGGCCACACAGTTGTTTTGATTATTAATTGGTGGATTGATGTAAAAGATATTTTCATCGGTGAAGAACACGGCCCGCAAAGCGGAAATGACGTATTTATGATGGCCAGTGATACCACTCCTTGGCTTTTTTCCCAAGATCTTGGCTTTTTCAATCGTATCTTGGGATATTGGCTTTTTTTCAAAGGACCTTGGCTTTTTTACTTAGCTTTTTTTCTGCCAATTAAATGACACTAATCTTAGCAATAATCCACAAAATATCAATAATTTAAACAATAATCCACTAAATAACAATAATCTTAGCAGCAATAATACAACTATGGCAGCGGCTCCATCTACTGACTAGGATTTATCCGATTTATTATTATTATCTGAACGCTTATTTCTCAAAACTAGCGCACTATGTTCCAAAATGTCGTTAGTACATTGTTATAAAATCAGCGAACGGAACCAATTAGGCCTATTAACAATTTAACATACATTAATTTCAGGATTAGGCTAATTATACATAATTTCATAAACATCAGAATTTATCGGATAAAATAGCTTCTATTGAAAGAAAATAGGTGACTTATAGACCATAATTATAAACTTGGCTTTTCTTGGCTTTTTTTAAGATCGTATCTTGGCTTTTCTTAAATTTTGGAGCGGTATCACTGATTATGGCACACCGCAGGCTACTTTATGTAAAAATATGACTTTCTGTTTCGTGAATGCCTTGTTCAGTTGAAAAAATGCAGGTCTTGCTTCTGCCTGATGTCATAATCACAAATATAAAGATACTGACATAAAATTTTCAGAAAATATGCAAATATATGTTACGAATACGAATGAAAATATTTGTAAGAAAATATTCAGCGGTTTTTGAGAAATCGCATTTTTCCTATTGGGTGTATTTTTTGGCCGCACCCTGACTTTATATCTGAATCATACATTCTGTATTATAATTTATTAGACCTGTGGACACTGGATATAGACCTTGGCCATGTGCCTGTAACTGCATCATAAGACCTTATCAGATCACATTAATTTCAAAACATGTCTAGGAGACGGATTCAAGAAAGCGCTTTTGTTGATTCTTTATAACTAGCAGCATGGGCGCCCGCACACAGGGCAAGAGGGACACTTGCTCCGCTTGGAGAATTGACACTTAGGGTAGAGTGGGGCAAGAGGGGCACCTTTTTAGAACAAACGGTATATCTTCAAAACTATGTCATTCAATGTCACAATTTTTTCAAGGCACGTTGACAACACTTAAGGCTAGCAGAAAAACCTTCAAAGTTGACTGTAATAAGTAAAATATATCTAAAAACGTTAAAGACACAAAGTTAAAATTTTGACACTCTTGCCCCAACACTTGGGGCAAAAGTGGCATACTGCTACAAAGGGAACATTTTGACACTCTTGCCCCGACCATTGGGGCAAAAGTGGCGTACTGATACAAAGTGAAATTTATGACACTCTTGCCCCGACCATTGGGGCAAAAGTGACATATTAATATTTATTGCCTGCTCATGCCAAATTGGTGTGGTAAATGTGACAATGTTACGGCCAATGGTGGTTAGGCTATCTTAACTATTTATGCTGTATTCAACAAAAGTAATGTAAACTTAAATAAGGCTGTCAGTCATATTTGAACTCTTAGCTAACAGGTTATGTAATACAAATTGATAATTAAGGACAATAATCACACTTAAACTGCTTGTCGTCAGGCTCAATAGGTGCACAACTTTCGTGGGACCAGTTCTTGCATGCTGAGCATTGAATCCAAGTTTCTTCGGGTGGGTCTCTGTAAAGCTCTCTACAATCAATGCAATAGAAGCTAGTGCCACTTTTCGCAGTAGCACTCTTCTGGTGCTGATGCTTCTGTTTCTTCTTCTGCTGATTCTGCTTCTGTTCCTGTTGCTGTTGGTTCTGCTTCGGTTTCTGCTGCTGCGTCTCTTTTTTTCGTCCCTGACTCCTCAGCTTTAGCTTCTGACACGTTTTCTTTTCCGTAGTCTCGAGCAGATAAGAAGGACGGCCAGCAGTCTTTGCGCATTTCTTTTTAACAACTTTTAGAACCTCGCTTTCATTAGTCTGTTTAAGATTAAATTTTTTAAGGAGCGGCCTTTTAGCATGTTTCTTCCTTTCCTCGAGCATTACTTTATAAGGTGTACTCGTGAGGACACAAGAGCTCTCCGCTTTGCGTTTAATCCCTGCTTCGCGGTCTATGTGAGGATACGGACTGATGTCCAGCACTGACACAGCTTCATGTTTGTTGATAGTTTCAGATGGACAGCCGAGTTCTAAGTCCTTAAGCGGTTGGTACTGTTCTTGAATACCGATACTGACTGGCTCGGACGAGGAGGCAAGCTCCATGTCCAATTCTGGTTGGCTTATCTCGGCTTCATGAGTGTTGCTAGTTTCGGATGAACAACCGAGTTCTAAGTCCGTAAGTGGTTGGTACTGTTCTTGAATACCGATACTGACTGGCTCGGACGAGGAGGCAAGCTCCATGTCCAATTCTGGTTGGCTTATCTCGGCTTCATGAGTGTTGCTAGTTTCGGATGAACAACCGAGTTCTAAGTCCGTAAGTGGTTGGTACTGTTCTTGAATACCGATACTGACTGGCTCGGACGAGGAGGCAAGTCCCGTATCCATTTCTGGCTGACTTAGCTCATGTGTATCAGTTTTTTCCAATGGAAAGCCTGTTGGTGCTTTTCGCTGATTTCGGCTATGCCATGTTGGAGCACGTGGTAAGGCAGGTCGAAGATGTACGGAAGTTGGCGGTCGATAACCTGGTGACTTCTTGCTTATTTCAGACTGTGCAGCCTCAACTATGCGCTTATTCCCTAGGCCTGATCTTAATGTTGCTAGGGTCACATTTTAAGTTCTCGCTTGAAGATTAGCCTTTGCTGTTGGCCTACTTTTCTTGTTGTGGCAATTTTTTGCTGTTGAAGTGGATATGGCTGACTTTTGCATTGAGCTTGTAAGACCGTCTGAATGTGGCGCTGTGGAGTCTAGTGATGCGGATGGTTCTGTGTGATCATTTGAAGTTCTCGCTTGAAGATTAGCCTTTGCTGTTGGCCTACTTTTCTTGTTGTGGCAATTTTTTGCTGTTGAAGTGGATATGGCTGACTTTTGCATTGAGCTTGTAAGACCGTCTGAATGTGGCGCTGTGGAGTCTAGTGATGCGGATGGTTCTGTGTGATCTGCGACTTCAATTGAGCTTCGTGGTACTCCGTATTGCAAGAACGCCTGACGCTTTGACAACTCACCACTAATTACTCTGTCCATATGACAGCCCGCATGGTTTCTTCTCCATAGCTTGCTCGATCTGTTTTGCGTACGTAATTCCTGACCATTGCGACGCCAATATCTGAATAAAATTTCAAATATTCTAAAGTGTTTGAGTTTAATGAGTTTCAAAATAAATTTAAGAAAATTATAAGGTCAAATCTCTAGGTGCCACTCTTGCCCCATGTTCTGGGGCAAGAGTGGCATGCCGTGGGGCAAAACTGGCAGGTGGTGTGCCACTTATGCCCCATAACCATGCTTCACTTTGGCGATCATTTTCGTTCCGAATGGATTGAAATGCGATGCACGATGATGTTTCATTAAAAAGAAGAATGCCAAATCTTCTAAATAGCACAATACTTGAACGTCCCTTACCTTTTACTTCAAAGCACGGTCTGATCAAAGATGACCTTTAAAAAACTCAAATTCTACGAAAATCTTAAAAATTGGAACAGAAATAGTTGCGGCAGATCTGCTGCAAAATGATGTTTTCCGCTGAATATCGCGTCACATCCGCTTATTAAAACGCAAGGTAAAGTTTCTACGGCGGTGGCCGTTTTCTCGTTAGTATGGGGTGCCACTCTTGCCCACAGTGCCACTCTTGCCCCGGTCTCCCCTATTTTTTAGTTACTCCTTTTTATTTATTCGCGTCAGATAATAATTATTAATTATACTAATAATGGACAGAGTGAAACTAATACATCTGTGCTTAGAAATCTCTATAAAATAAGCATGCTTTCAATTGCAATTGTCAGCCTTGCATTTTTCAAGCACTTGCTAAAAACTGTAACTATGATCCTTGCAATGGGCTCCACCTATAACTGTAAAATTTCGAAATTATTACTTCTGGCCAAGATATGGGCAAAAAAACCGTAGGATATTACTTTACAAGGCCCACCCTGTATATGAAAGTGTGACACCAAGAACCTTGACTACATCCACTAAATAATTATAATAGGGGAGGGCAGTTAGAAGTTTTGGAACGGGGACGCCTAAAAATGTCCTCACATGAATTGCTATGATTAAGGCACAAGGTACAATTTCAAGCCCACTCTGCAATGTAATAAAGTTCAGCATTAGTAGCATCAGTGGCGCAACTAGGGGGTGCTGGGGGTGCTTGAGAACCCCCCAGGGCTATAAGGGTGACCCAAGCAATTGTTTCAAATACAATGAGTTTTTTGTGGGTGGGGTGGGGGTAGGGGATCTTTCGGTATTTCAGTCTTTCAGATTACACAATCAAGCAAGTTCCTTCCTTCTTCTGTATTATAATTAGGGTTACCATGCGTCCGGGTTTCCCCGGACACGCCCTCTTGTTTGGCCTCTGTCCGGGGCGTCCGGGCGGATTTTGAGAAATGTAGCTTTTGTCCCGGTTTCCCCCCCGTCCGTCCCCGGTCGATCGATCTTGCTTACTTGTCGGAAAAGTAAGTCTTTTCCGTGTTATATACTATTCCGTTCCGTGAACTAAACGCGCGTTCGAGCAATATTTAGGTCAATGGTATGATTGTCATTGGTCTTCCGGTTCCTGAGGCGGCTTTTTCAAACGAATAAATATATAAACGATAGGTATACTGATCTGGAGCGTCACACTGTACGGAGCAGAGACCTGGACGATGAGAAAGGAGGATGTCAATATTTAGGTCAATGGTATGGTTGTCTTCCGGTTCCTGAGGCGGCTTTTTCAAACGAATAAATATATAAACGATAGGCATACTGAACATAATTATACTGGTAAATAAAATAATAGTTTTTCTCAATTTCACGAAAAAAGTCGTGAAGAACGTGACAAGAATTTAAGAGGATTGCGCGGAAAAGAGCAGAGTCAGCTCTATACAATAGAGTGCGTCAAAACTAATAAAAATCAGTAGGGAGGAAGCTTGAACGTCTCAATTTTCTTAACAGACCGTTAAGACGCTTTGCGCTCCATGGCATCGGCCCACAGCAAATAAAATATTATGCTAACCTTGGCAACCTAAATTTGCTCAAATCCGGACGATTCTGATGATAATGACTCATTGACTCAAGATGATATGTCACTACTACTGTTTTGTGAGTTGGTCACTGTTTTGTTTCTGTGTACAGTTAGTGATAGTAATAGGCCTATACTGTGTACTGAACTGAAGTACTGAACACTCACTCAGTAAGAACAATATTTTATGTAGTCTAATGTTACTTTTTTGTACAACACTTAACGTTGGCGTAGTAACAGGAAGCTAGAAGCCGACTACGGGATGGTAGGCCTACCGGATGAACATTTTATGTATCCTCTTTTTCATCTGAGCACTTATGGTTAGTGATGTAGCTTTTCTGGAAAGATATTTTTCCGGAAAGTTTCCGGAAAGTTTCCGGAAAGTTTTCGGAAACTTTCTGTAGACCGAAAAATACATCTGACACATAATGTCACATTTTCCCTATCAGAAAACATATGAAAATTTGAGTTTTTAAAGTTCCTTTTATTGGCAATGTGGGAAATGTTCACCTTAAAGAATTAAAATGACCATTAAATACTTTCATTAGCAGTTCAGAATATCTGACAATTTACATTTTGGCAGCTGCTTTGAGCCTGCTCAATTATTTCTTTCACTGTGCTATTTAGGATTATAGGCTATTGCAACAGTTAAATGGTGATGTAAATTAGCTGAATCCTTGAAAGTTAGGAAAGAATGTAAGGAATTTCAGAAGTAATAAATTAAAGAAAATAATTATGGACAGTAAATAAATAAATAAGGTTACATAAGATAATAAAAAAGGCTTTTCCTTAGTTCGTGCATCGCTTACTCAAGGCAACAATTCATAGATAGAAAATTTAAACCAAAACATATTCTTTGCTGCTTACCAAGAAAAGCAGATTTGAAAATAGATTAGTCTCACACTGCAATGGCATTGCCAATAACATCATATTTCAAGCATAAAATAATTGTATGTAGGAATTAATCTGTTGCAGTACTTATTAAAACATTTGGTGTCTATAGTGTACTGAATCAATTGCTTTTTTTGTTTCAAATTTTCAGAAGTAAAAAATAAGAAGAGTTAGGTGACCAAATCATAAAAATTTTCTTCATAATAACAGTGAAGTCTGATTGCAATTAATTCTTAAATGTATTGTCGGTGTGTACACTAAACAGTAAGCAATAAGTGTTGTTTATTGAATGAAAAAATCAGCAATGACTAAATAATATAGCTTACAGTGATTGATGTTTAAGCATATTTATGGATATAAATTGTTATTTAGTAATATTGTATTGATGGAAAAATATCGGAAATTTTTCGGAAAGTTTCCGGAAAGATACGTCGGAAAGTTTCCGAAAGTTTCCGGAAAGATATGAAACTTTCCGAGAAAGATTTCCGCCTCACAACACTACTTATGGTAACCCTAATTCTAATCTTACTCAAATTCGTGGTTCATTAGCACTAGATTTCAGTGTTTAGCTGGTCGACCTGGTGTTAGCAGCTGCAACATAAGACTCCTATCAGACCTCGTTTACAAAAAGAACTAGGCTACATGTAAGGTTCTTTGTGGTTCGCAACTCAAGAGAGCGTTTTTGCTGATTCTTTGTGGTTCGCAACTAGGCTACTAAGTCTTGTCTTCCACAAACATATAGAACGGTTTCGTGGCTGAGATGAAGCATGTTCTAACGACAAAATAATTACGGTCTAGATCTACTTACCATTAGCCAATGAACAGAATAATGTTATCAGACTGAATGTCAACTCAAGAATCATCTCTCTGTTCTTTTCGTGCATCATGTTGAATTAATTTCGTTGTAACACTGAAATAGTTAACGAGGAAAAGATAGATGAAGCTGGGTTAAAACATAGGAAATAAGAAAAACTGTTTTAAAATCATTTTCAAAATCATTTTTAAATTTAGCATGCCTGCCGCTAACAAAAAAGTAAGGATCACTACAATTATAAAAATTATCAACAGTCAACATAGCATATAATCTTAAGTAATAGGTCTATGTATAGATCAGTGGTTCCCAATCCATGGCCCGCGGGCCAAAAGTGGGCCGCCAAGCCTAAAAATGGCCCTCATCTCTCCAAGAATTAATTATGTATAACTCATAGGCCTATATGAATTTTTTTAGCTTGGACACGATATAACATATATTATTAAATATTTCCGATTATGAATTATTTCATTTTGACGTCTATAAATAACATCAAACATTCCATTTTGATTCATTTATAACAATTTTATATGCTTTTAGTTAATTAAATTTTAGCCTTGTGGCTGCCTAATGTCCTTCAACTAAGAAAAGTGGCCCTCGTGTCCTACAGCTTAGAAAAAGTGGCACTAGTGAACAGACTAAAAAAGGTTGGGAAACCAATGGCATACAGGGTGCGCCAAAAAAAAGACCCCTAAGATTTTTGTAATTATCTTTCCCAAAAGTAAGAATCTCCAAATGAAATTTTACAGGCTTATAGACAATTTATAAATACACATGATGGCCAGATTTCATTAAAATATTTCAAACACAACACAAGTTATGCCACATTTAAAGAGGTCACCCATCGTTTTTTGACGATTTAAAGACGTAACGCAGCGAAAAGTAGCAAAACACGATTTTATTAAGTCCCATCTCAAATAATTGTTATCAAATAGCCTTCATATTGCCAGATAATCATTATTATTACTATTTAAAAAGATAGGGCCTACAAGGTACCAGCGTAGCTGCACGTCACTGAGAAGTCACTTAGCAAGATGACAATCAGGTTGGTGAATAAGGAATCTGTCAGATTAATCAACAGGTCAAATAAATCACATAAATTTATATAGCAGGTCCATCAAGAACTTTGCAAAGCGACTCGAAAGAAGTCTTTGGCACTATTGATGGGCACATTGAACACAAGTTATGAAGCACTACAATGTACCATGTTCATTTGACAACAGTTATTCTTACTTTTGACCAAAATATTGGCAAAAAACCTAGGGGGCTCTTTTTTGGCGCACCCTGTAGGTTGTTATCAAATTTTGGTTTTAAAGGCTTCATAATACCGTTTAGCTATTAAAATTGTTAAATAATGTTAAAAGTCTTTAAATTGTTAAAATTGCACATGTAATTAGGTGTCCTTGTTAGCGGGATATTCATCCCTTCGGGCCTTCCTTGTAGCCATCCGATTATGTGAAGCATCTTGTATTGTGACTATTTTTATGGTTGAACGTTACATAAAATGAATTGAATTGAATTGAATAATCACTTGCAAAACAAAGCAGGACTTATTGGGTAAAATTGTCTACCTTCAAAGGCATAGTCCACGCTGTGGTAGATCACCCAAATCAATTCTGGGTTTTCATTTATATTGCGAGTCAAAACACGCAGGCGGTGCTAGGACAAAATGTCCCCGGACAAAATGTCCCGGACAAAATGACCCGGACAAAAAGTCCCTGGACAAAAAGTCCCCGGACAAAATGTCCCAGGACAAAAAGTCCCCGGACAAAATGTCCCTGGACAAAAGGTCCGCGAATAAAATGTCCCCGGACAAAAAGTTCCCGAACAAAATGTTCCTGGACAAAAAGTCCCCGGATAAAATGTCCCCGGATAATATGTCCCAGGACAAAAAGTCCCAGGACAAAAAGTCCCCGGATAAAGATGTTCCCGGACAAAATGTCCCTGGACAAATAGCCCCTTTAAAAAAATAAAATTGCACGTTCTTTCACGAGTCTCCTGTATTTTGACAACAGATATGTGTGCCAAAAAGACTTATTGTCAGTATTATTAGATCTATAAACCTTCTATTTAGGCCCTGAGATTTTCTAAATGTTTTAATCTAATAAAATTCCGATCAAACAAATGGCATGTTTGGAAATTTGCAAAAAATAGCGAATACATAACGAAAGAAAATAAATGTCAAAATATTTACCATAATAATGATTACAAAACGTAAAAAGTTAACCACTTTAGTAGGCCTACAACCAAGCAAACAAATTTTGTAGGCAACTGAAAAGAAGCTTAGTATATCTTTGCAAAGTGCCAGGACTCCCACTGTCTCCCAGGGCTGTGAACACGGTAATCCTGGGTGATAATGTGGCTTCCACGGCCCGGACACTACTTGTTCACGGGTCGGAATGGACGCCAGCCCACTTTTCCGTCTGTAAACACACGAGTCACGGTCCTGTCTACCTTCAGTGCACAACGGTTGTTCGCCGTACCTGTAATCGCAGTCCCTGTCTAGAAAAGTCAGAGGTCAATCGCTCCTGTAAGAGAGAAAAGACTATTGAACTCTGCGTTGGAGTCCGACTCTAGCTGTCTCTTTCGTGGTGATCGAGTGGGCAGAGCGTGACTACAAGTCTATACTTTATCCAGATAAGCGGAAAGTGTGACAAAACGCCAAGGCTGGTAGGTCGTGTGTCGAGCAGCGGTAAAGATGCCAGTGACTTGTTGGCGATCCAGCTCCACACATCGGTTTATGGCAGTAGAACCAAATCCCACGTAAGCTCCTGGGTGTCCTATGGGTCTGCACTACTGCGGTCCACATGAGCAGAAAGGCTGCTGTTATTCAGACTTGATGTCATTGACTGGGTGACTAATGTCTATCCGGAGGCGTCGTGTGTCTTTGATCGGCAGTCGTGAATTGATGAGGGATTCTTCACCATGAATCACTTTTCCGGGGACTTTTTGTCCGGGACATTTTATCCGGGGACTTTTTGTCCAGGGACATTTTATCCGGGGACTTTTTGTCCGGGGACATTTTATCCGGGGACATTTTGTCCGGGGACATTTTGTCCGGGGACGTTTTATCCGGGGACATTTTGTCCGGGGACATTTTATCCGGGGGAGATTTTGTCCGGGGACTTTTTGTCCAGGGACATTTTGTCCGGGACTTTTTGTCCGGGACATTTTGTCCGGGAACATTTTGTCCGTCCACGCACGCAGGCATATCCGGTGACCTTTACCAGTACAGTGTAGACTGTAGAGACATCAAACGTACAATGCAGCCATTTCTGCTTAAAATAATGCGTGATGTTTTCCACAGGCTTTCAGCCTCGTAATGAATATCATACAGAGTTGCAGCACTTTGTCAGAGGTTGCCTGACAGTGATCCGTCCTACTTGTATGATCTCTGTCTCCGACTTAGCCTCCCATCGAGCATTACGCTCTTCAGCCAATGCTGGTCCCTCGAACCCGCTCTTGTAAACCAGACAGCGTCGAGACTTCTCGGTTGTTGGCCCGTCCACATGGAATGGGCTTCCGCTTGCATTACACTAGTCTTACTGCCTCAGAATAGTTTACCTGCTTTCTACCAGTTACACAAAATCTATCTCTTTAGCCGTGGCTAGCCTGGGAGCACCTCTGAGTAGTCTTTTATGTAATCTTTCGAAATGAATGGAAGAATTGATACACTTACGTCTCTTTATACGCCTGAGTTGGCTACATCATTCATCATGAGGAATTTATTAGACTGTTCGACCTGCAACGCGGAGAGTATGGGTTCGATCCTCGTTCGAGACGGTTAGCCTACTGTGTACGGTATGGATCTTGGATAAGTTCTTCACTCACAATAATATTATTGGTCTACAATACAATATTGCAGTGTCGTCGTCGTGGCATGGTCACTTCTGAGCTTTGTAAGAATGACGATATATCAAATTGCAGTCATGTTGCATTGTACGCGAGCTATCATGCAGAGCACGAAGTTTGGACAAAAAACGAATAAAACGGAACATGAAATATTACTGTCAAACGAATAGGGCCTACCTGCTCTTAGGACTTCTGTGGTAGGCCTAGCCTACCTGTGCAGAAATGAATTATTATACTTGCGTCTCTTTGCAGACCTGAGTTGGCTATGTCATTCATCATGATGATTTTTTTAGACTGGTGGACTGTAACGCGGAGAGTACGGGTTAGATCCTCGTTCGAGAGGGTTACTGTGTAGGGATCGTGGGTAGCCTAAGTCATTCACTCACAATAACTTTTGGTCTGCAATACAATAATTGCAGTGTCGTCGTCGAGGAATGGTAACTTATGAGCTTTGTAAGAAGGACGATATATCAAATTGCAGTCATGTTGCATTGTATACAGGCTCTGCAGAGCATGCAGTCTCAACAATAAAAACCAATAAAAAGGAAAATTAAATGTATTATTGCCTGCCCTTAGGATCTCTGTGGTAGCCTACCTGTGCAGTTATAGTTATTCACTGCCAGTGAACCTCCGTAATGCTCAAATACTGACGTGGCCGTGGGGTAACCATAAAATATTATGTGAATTAAAGGCGTTGATGAATCAATGCTCGTCGTAGCGACGCGATTCTTTTGTCGGACGACAAGTAGGCTATAGGATAATACGAAAATCAACCTCCATCATAAAATACAGCTCTCTATTGTGTTGGTGGTGTTGGTGGTGGTGTTGGTGTTGGTGGTGGTGGTGTTGGTGGTGGTGGTGGTGGTGGTGGTGGTGGTGGTGGTGGTGGTGGTGGTGGTGGTGGTGGTGGTGGTGGTGGTGGTGGTGGTGGTGGTGGTGGTGGTGGTGGTGGTGGTGGTGGTGGTGGTGGTGGTGGTGGTGGTGGTGGTGGTGGTGGTGGTGGTGGTGTCCTGTCACCACCACTTCTAACAGTGATGGTGATTGTCGCCAATACTTTTCGGTCCTGGAAAGAAATATATTAATGTTAGTATTTCGCTGTCTATTATATTAGACGGCTATTCATGCATAGGCCTACTTAAAATAGGTCAAAGCAAAGACGGCTGAGCTGATAGGGGCCTCCACTTTGTGTTCACTGACACAGTTAGTGCATACACAATAGGCCTGCAAGGTCTATGTTTGGTCTCATAGTTAGGAAAAGTCACCAATTTCATTGTTGTCTGCAGGCCTACTCGACACTACGAAATAGATGGCGTGTACCTGTACGTCCTGTAGTATATAATGGCCAAGACAAAACACGACAAAGACTTACTCATTGCATACGGGTGCAGCCTTGACCTTCTGGATTTAACAATAACCAATATTCAATAATAACCAAGGCTGTGCCATAGCTACGGGCTTAGACAATGTTGATGGCGATCACTGCGCTTTTATGAGGTAGGCCTACTCAAAACGCGCCAATGTCCTCCTAAGTTTCTCTTCTGAAATCATGCTAAGAATCCGTTAAAACTGTGCTTACCGTGCAATAATATATTATTCATAGCATAATAATAAGCTTTGAGAGTTGACCAAGATTGCAATATTCAAATTTCTACGCTCAATTCGAAAACCAAGCGTAAGTTATGTTGTCCAAAACCCACTTTTCTCTCTGTTGGTCTCTCACATTGGGATCACATTAGATTAGTGTGCACTGCGAGAGGATTATAGCTAATAAATTCATAGATAGGCCTACATTATTACAATAGAGTCTATAATAATAATTTTTTTATGCAACGGCAGCCGCTTATAATTCAAGAGCACTCTCCAGTCAGAGGGGTTATCCAAAAGGTTACACTGAAAGCGTTGTAGCCCGGCTACTAAAGGATCAGAGGGGGTCAAGAGTAGCTGTTAAGATTATGTAACATGTAGAAGTGGCATTTTATTGAAGATGAGAACATACAAACGATAATATCGTTATTGCAATTACATGTAGGTTAATAATATAATATTTATTATTAAGACAATCAGATGATTCGTGGAGGTTGACTAAAGTTATACGAGAAACAGAACTGTCGCAGAGCATAGCAATGTGTCAGGGTTATTTTTTGTGTAATTTGACAGGTGATAATTATAGGAATACCTTAATTAATATAAATTTTTCAGCAGTTAACCGAATCTTACGTTGACAGTGAAGACCCTATTTGCCAGAGGAGGAAGGTGAGAAGGTATAGCCTACTCGTCATTCCTTTCCAAGGCGGCCTTTGCCTGTCACTGATACAATGTCATTGCAATAGGACTGAAAATGACATTTTTAAAACCACAGCCAGAGCCAGCACAGACGAACAACGATGATTCAAAGAGTCTTGCTGAAAACTTGCACTCATCTATACAAAATCAGACGCTTCTTTTCCATGCGCAATATCTAAAAGAATCTTTTGTGCACCTCAAAAATCAGAAATAATTGTCATCAAATTTTTGCGTCTTTGTTGGATTGGCGATAACAATTGTCAGCTGATGGCGCCTTCAAAGCCAAGGAACAACCTGATCCATCCAGTCAATAGATACAAAGGCACAACTATTCATGGGTAACATGGGAATTTTGGGGGGTCACAATACGAGCCATACCAGTAGAACAATTATTGGAGCCCAGACCTTTTGGATGTTTTGTAGATATGTTTTATCTTCTTTAAAATTAGAAAGACTGACCATTGACCAATCAGTTGTACATGTTTAATAAAATAATCAGAGAGTCTATTGAATTCAAGTGTTTTCTTAATTGGAACAGTAGAACTAATCTTGTATACTATAAATAGCCTACTTCAGTAGTAGATTGATTTTCCATAGTGAGCCTTTGCTGCCTTGCCGTGCACTAATCTGCTACGACATGTATTTGACCTTGCTGTATCCCATATAATCATGGTTCCTACTTTTATTCGTAAATGCAAAATCTGAATGTTCGCATTTTTCTGCGCTGTCCGATTAATTATCGTCTCGAATGTTTCAATGAATTTACCGGATGAGTCTCTACCCTTCACCATCGCTCGTCCGTTTGAATAGACGCCACGAATTTTAAAATGTCCATGTTTTGAGATTTAAAGTACAGTGCTAGCTGAAAATAGTTGCATTCATTTACAAATTTTCCTAAGAACGTTCGGAAGCTCTTATTTGGACGGACATAAAGTCAAGTCATCTGACGCATCGATTGTAGAACAATGTAGTAGCCTAACTATAGATGTGAAGCGACGGTTTGCGGACGTTTCGTTGTCTGTTTCGTCAAACTTTCAGCATTGGTTGATTACCTAAGTGCTCTGTGGTACAAAACTTTTGAATTCTTTGAAGACAGCTTGGAACTTGCGTCTGAAGCAAACCTGGCAGGAACATGATTCTGTGATCTGAGGGAAGGAACAGGATTATGTGATCTGAATGAAGGAACAGGATTCTGTGATACGAGGGAGGGAACAGGATTCTGTGATCTGAAGGAAGGAACATGATTCTGTGATCTGAAGGAAGGAACAGGATTCTGTGATCTGAGGGAAGGAACAGGATTCTGTGATCTGAAGGAAGGAACAGGATTCTGTGATCTGAAGGAAGGAACAGGATTCTGTGGTCTGAGGGAAGGAACATGATTCTGTGATCTGAAGGAAGGAACAGGATTCTGTGATCTGAAGGAAGGAACAGGATTCTGTGATCTGAGGGAAGGAACAGGATTCTGTGATCTGAAGGAAGGAACAGGATTCTGTGATCTGAAGGAAGGAACAGGATTCTGTGATCTAAAGGAAGGAACAGGATTCTGTGATCTGAGTTCAAAATCGTCGAAATGTCTTGGATATTCTTCAGTTGCACTTATATTGCTGACGGATCCTTGTATTCTCTTTGAATAATAATTGTTTCTTTGCGATTGTGGATAAACATTCTTATTATGATGTGCATTATTTTCGTCTGAAGCAGCTCTGGAAGAAACAGGATCCTGTGATGTGTGGTCAAAATCGTCGAAATGATTTAGATATCCATCATGTGCTTCACTTATATTGTCGTCGTAGTCGTGTATTCTCTGTGAAATATTAGATCCGAGCGATTGTGGATAAATATCATTATTGTACTGTGTTGTTTGTGGATCATGATTTGGATTTCGGAAGAGCCGAGTTCCATCTCTTCGATATCTGTCAACAGGTCTACGCTGACTTGCTTCCTTCTTTCTACGGCGGCTACGGATGCAGATAATGAGCATGGTTAGAAAAAGAGCAAATGCGGCGAATCCTACGATTAGTCCAACAATGAGAGCGAAGGTCTTTGCTGCTGAACGATCTGTGTACTTAATACAGGCGTATTGATATTGCTTGTATCCAAGAGTTATCTGAAATAAAATGATGGAAATCATTACTGAACTGGTTTATATATCATTTAATTTCAGTTAATTAATTGAGCAGGTACATGTAGATCGTCGTTCTTCTATTTGAAAGCTACACAAGCAATTCTCATATCCTGCCTATACACTGATTTATGATGATGATGATGACGATGATGATGATGACGACGATGATGATGATGAGTTCCGAAGGCAGCTTCATTGGCTTTTACGCCTCTTTGGATGATATAGTGGGGTGGTTTGCCGTTGCCTTCCTAGTTCCTCACAGACAATTGTGGGTGAGCAACTTGTCCAAGGTCGCTACGTAGTGGCTTCAGGTAGATTCGGTCTCAAGGCGACGAACTTACCGCTACAATCCGCGTCTGACTGATTTATATGAGCGACCATTAACTTTATTCGTGCTTCTTCTAGCACAGATGCTTTTGCAGATAGACAACAGCTAGAGCACAGTGTAATGCATTGCGTGATATTACAAATTAAGCCCCCTGTGGTTTAGATGAGATGAAAACGGTTTTGGTAGCAGCCTCATAGTATCTACAGTATTATAATGTATCTGGTTTTAGCGCTTTTTCAAGATGCCATTCAGAGGCGCTCCCTACTACAACGCGGACACTGAATCGGAGTTTCACGCCAAAGTGCACGAGTAATTGTGAGTAAAGATCTTGCTTAGGGTCCCTACTGGCCCGCTTGAGATAAATTCGAGCCCGCAACCTTCCGGCTCAAAGGCATCGAATATACCCTTACACCACCGCGCTTCACAAACTAGCAACTTGACTAGCAACGATTGGCTCAACCGTTGAAGCATTAACACGAATAGTGTGCACCTCTTGTTGCATAGAATAAATACATAATACATAATTATAACTACGTGATTAAAATAATAGACTATTTAGTTATGACATAATACGAGCATACCGTAATACTCAGATGCCAATCACAGTGTATGGAATCACTTGGTGTTGACGATGGTTCTACTTTTGGTGGTCGACAGCTTAGCTGGTTGTCCTGTAAGTCGTTGTTCGTACAAATCTGATTCCCAGTGTGGACCACATAGTCTGTTAGGCGACAACCACGCGACATGTACCGTCCCTAGTATAACAGATTTGCAATCAATTGCAGTTGCATCACAAACAAGATTATTGTGTCAGTCAATGTGGCTGATAATTCAGTCTAAGTGTCCTTTAATTTTTAAATTGTACATTTGTGGCTTTGAAATAATTCTACAGAGTCTACACAATGATTAGCCTACAGCAATTTGTGTGAATCGTTTCTCATAGCAAAGCTAATCAGAAGCGCGAAACCTATTATACACAACGATCTGATAAGCATGAATAAATCGTATAATTATATTTGACTTTTGTTAGCATTATAATGACTTATAATGTTTTAGCAGCTGTCTTTGTTTATTACTTTGTTTGAATCATAATGTATCCTATTTAACTGACTGAGTGGGGAAAGGATTGATACTAGTAACGGAATCCGTGATCATTAATTGCAGAACAAGTCGTGTGTTTCGGGAAACTGGCCCAGGCGCCTGGAACAGCCTTTCAGTACCAACATCCAATTAATTCAAAACTTAATCTACTTTAAAAATACAAATAAAGCTGCACCTGGTTTCGAAATCTTTGCCTTTATTCTTACAGTTGACAAAATGCGTGTAAAGCTACTGAAAATGCTACAGAAATCGCCTTAATGACAACTGCAACAGGACCAAATAATTATCGTATTGCATTAAACGGTGAGAGATCAGTTACAGTGACAACATGACATTGTATGTTTAAAGAATGCCAGCTAACTCGAGCGACAAACCTTTATTTGAATCAATTCATCGTCGGATGGATCAAAGTCAAGTACATCACTAGATGAATTGATTTCAGGAGGTGAGAAGAAGAGTATCTTTGTGTCTGGGAATGCGTCATTGATGTTCTCGTAGGCCATGTATCCGTCCAAAATGAATCCAAGATAAATGTCCAAATGATCGATTCCATTTGGTCCAGGAACTGATAAGGCGTTAATATCGCGCTTCCTTCGAGACAGTGGAAGACTGTGTGAGTTTGAAATGAGTTGATCTATTGCTTGTATGTCTCGACGTGTTCTGTTTACGTTTGTGATGTTTACGTTTGTGATGTACAATGAGTTCAGTATCTCAAGGAAATCATCTGGAACGCTCAAACGTGGCATTGGACACTGCATGAAAGTATCATTCCCTGGTGGAACAGTGCAGACCTGAATTGCAAATGTCATCATTATAATCTCATAGTTTGCCATTCTTTGAAGCAAGCAGCTAAATGTTTATACAATTTTAAATACCATCGATGCCTACTTGTACGGAAAACATATTTTAACGTGAATACTTATAGGCCTACTCTTGCTTAAAATACTGGAACCTTGAGTTTTCTGCAAATTAAAAAAAATGCTGAACTATAATTATAATGTCTGTGCTGGTAGCGCCTCTGAATAGTCACATACGATTCTTATGTCTCATTAGGAGCAAGCAACAAAGCAACAGAGCGTAGGTTTACTGCATGCCCTACGCCGGTGTTTCTCAAAGTGGGTTCCGCGGAATCCTCCGCGGATAGGCGCAGAGGTTCCGATAAAAGATGGTTCCATACTTTCTTACTAGGAGTGATGACAATGAAGGGATACGGGACCCATTCAATTTTCGTCCTAATTCTCTGTAATTTTCACAATAGTGTAGTCTAGCCTTTGCTTTATTGTCTTTTACAGTGTAATAGATATCAGATGAGATGGCCGTTAATGTCTTAAATTCGCCAAAGGAACATTTCTTGAAATTTAGTTCAAAATAAAAAATTAATATGATAATGACCTCTGTAGTTGTATTTGACGTTGATCTGTTTTCAGCTGCTCGAGTGACGACGACCTTCAACTGGATGATCGGCCTTGCCACTGACGACAGACTGCGACCGGTTACGTTCACTAAAGTACCGCCACTGTAACAAAAGACAAAGGTTACATAATCAATCGGTTTCATTTGAGAAACTGATATCATGACTTGAAACATATTTGTAGTATGGCCCTATGAGAAAGTTAACACACTTTGCTGTGGATCAATTGCTTTAACCCGTATTTCAGTCACTTTCCATTTTAAGAAATCCCACGAGCTTACCAGAAAATCCCGAAATTGGCCAAAGGTGTTAGCCTACCAAAATAACACAGTTTATGATGACGGTTTGCTCATAGAAATATAAACTCATGTTTGGAAACTGCCCATTACATGGTCTTAGAAGCTTCGTAAGTGACCGTGCATACATAACGACTCTGTGTCAAAACAATATGATTGAAAATGTGATCAGTCTTGTCCTCCCTTTTCAAGGCTTCAGACTCTCAATGTGATGCGTAAGCTTACGTAACAATGAAGCTGTTTGGATATATTCTCTCAATCGTCGGGTTCGGCAGATAAGTGAAGGCTGTGTTGAAAGTCATGTTGAACGGAGTTGGTGAGAATTCGATGATGATAGGCAGAGGTTGACGAATCGATTCTTCTGTTGCGTTTGGAGTTACAGCCAGAAGCTCGAACGGTGAGCTGGAATATAATTATAGCTAATCATTGGTTTTATTGGTTTGCTAAATAAAATTTAAAAAATAAATAGTCTATGTTGAACTTTATCATGCAGTATTAGAACGAATAGGATTTACGTGAAATTAAAGCAGATTTGATAAAGCATCAAAATTAATGGCTGTAGTAGGTTAGACTCACTAAGTTAAACAAAATGAGATAGGATCACATTCCATAATAGCCTACACTGTCTAGACTCTAGAGATACGCCTCATACAAAGGGTTTGCTCAGATCTATGCGTTTTATTGCAGCCTTAGAACCATCTTCATCAGCCGAGGTTGAGTCGTGAGCGCTCCTGAGTTGTAACCTTGAAGGGGCGCTACATAAATCTTCAAATTGAATGTATGAATGAATAATAATATAAGATTAGTTATATATTTTTTACATCGCAGCATTCACACAGAGATGCCCATAAAAGAATTGCAAGAATTGCCATATTAGGCTAAGCGTATGGATTGTGCCTTTTCTCCGTTACAGGTATGTCAATATGTGGATCAATTTTTAGATAGCCTAATAATAATGCCTAGTTGCAATCTGGTTCTTGTATTATGTTCATAATTATATAGAACACAGTTATTATTCTGCGCGTTAACAGTAAGTATCTTAATCTAACCTGGCATTCGATAATAACGTCACGGATGTTGACGACAATTCATTTCCGATAAACACGTTTCTGATACCCGTGATATTTGAGCCAGTGTATCTCGAGAAATAGTCAATTGTTTCTGAACCAGTTATCAATACATTCGTTCCACCGGCTATCGGACCGAACTGTGGCTCCACTGAGATCGAAAAACCTATTTATAAAAATAATGCAGAACTAATTAAGTTAATTTTGTTCAACCTGGTAGATTGCCTATTAGTTTATGTTTCTCAAATCTCTATTTTGTAGCTTTGTTTTTCATATTTATATTTTCACTCTTCATCTAAGCTGAATTCCAGTTTGATCAATAAATAAATGAAGATCATAAATCAATCAATCAACCAATCAATTAATCAATCAATTGTGCCTTGCCCAAAGTGTCTTTGTGATCTTGCTTCTCTTTGCCACATCGCTTGAGCTTTTTGTTCTGTGCGTCAGAACCAACATGTCACATTCCTGATCAGTTGCCTGTTTAGGACCTTGGAATGGATTTTTGACCATGAGTTGGATAGGTCAGAGATCAAAAGCATTTTTTTCATGTTTTCAAAAAAATGTTTTGCGCAACTTCCTTAAACGCTTCGTAATCGTATAAGGCAAAACATTTTTTGGGAGTCAACTGCAAACCTGAATGTTGGATTAATTACGGTACCTGCACAAAGTGCAGCCTGAAATTACCAGAACCAATAAATTCAGATTAGATAGAATAGAATATAATAGAATAGATGAGAACAAAATAATGGAACATAGGCCTACTGATCGTCATTAACAGAGCCGAAGTAGATTCCACACCGTCACTGCAAACGTAAGTTCCCTCTGTCGCATTCGACAGTTGACGAACGATGAGTATTGATGAATTGACGGTTGCATGAAGTATGTACAGCTGATCGTTGTTGCCGAGTAATTGATATCCATTGGAAATCCAAATGGTTTCGTTGTCTGAAGAACCACTCGGAGTGAAAGACCAACTAATGTTGTCTGTTCCATAACTGGATGCACACTCCAATGATACATTCTTTGATCCAGGAACAGCTGCCGTATTAGTCGGTCTTCTGGCTAGAGATTCAATCATGTGATTACCTAAACGTTGCGTAACAAAGCATCCATCCCATAAGCTACAATAAAGCCACAGCATTGATGCCGCAGAAATTACAACATAGACATAGGCCTACGCGCACATAATTATTTTAATTTTCAAACCTGAGAAGATCTACTACATTCATGCGTAATAAATTGTAAAGAATTGAGATGGTTGTTTGCTCTGCCTGCTTAGTAACACCATTCAACTCATCATCCGTAATCTCTCGTCCAAATGTACGAAGCTTCACTTCATAAATCTTGCCTAACCACGTCTTCGGGCATTTAGACTTCTGACTTTAACATAATTTTTTCCTCTCAGAAGTACTTTAGCTATGCATTGGCCATGCATTCAATTTGACCCCACATCAAATTTTTGTATATGCCCATTCAAACGGGAGGCGGTGGTAAATGGAGACCTCGCACGATCGACTAATGCAACCAACGATTAGAATTTATAGAGATCAAAGAAGTGTGTATGGAAAATTTAAACCATTGATTAGTGATGCATTCATATCTCATTAGATGTGAATAAAAATGAGAAACAGTCGAATGATTCCGCAAAATAAAACGTTTCCGAGGGACCATTCTCTTGTTTTTGTTTAATTAAGCATAATCGTCGTACCGTAATAATTATTGTTCTAGGCTTTGCAATAATCTGCAGCAAACCTCTCTCAGTTGGGGCCTACAATGTCATGTACTTCTTGTCTGCTTGCGTTTGCATCGCGTGTTCGTCATGTATGTTTCAATGAATGCTTAGTTAGACGTGTCGAGAATTTATTGTCGTTCTAAACAGGAATGTGACAAAATTAGACACACAATGAACGAAAGCAGAGATGTGAAGACACCAACACGCGCTAAAACGAGCAGTGTCTATACCATTCCACAGAAAAGCTTGAACATTGATAGTAAGTGACTGGCATAAGTCGCTACCGTACTCAAGAAAGAGAGCAGATTGCTCTCTTAGAGTAAAGAGGCAATATTCAGGTTGTCCGGTAGAAATTGAGCACCAAGGCTCGAACAGTGTACACATAGTCTATCAGGGGCAGATCCAGGGGCAACTCTGGCCATGCTCCTCCATTCAGAAATGTCCATAGAACGTGGCACCCCCATTAGGATTCACCAAGCTTATGTTTTCCACAAATCTGACTCCGTCTTCCAATTATTTTTGAATTAATAGAAATTATAAGAAGTCGGTTGAAAGTTTGTTGTCACAGTTCAATGTCTACCTGATGTCGAAGGAATTCTAGCTGTAGTTGGAGATTCATTTGCTGGTTTTGACCAAGTAGATGTAGGAGACTGATTTGCTGATATTGGCTCAGTTGTTTCATCACCGATGTCTAAAATGAAACGTAAGATAAACTACAATGAGTAAATATGAATAGGACAAGCAACCAATACAAACGCAGGCTTCTTGTTTAGGGACCCAGATCTTTGAGCCAAACTATAGTTCCTTAGTACGCTACTGAGCAATGCGCATGACAGTCTGAGTAAAAAATGTCAAATCGCGACAGAAAAAATTACAGAAGCTACTTGGAGTATCTTCAAAGCTGATCATGGTTTAACCCATTTTAGCCCAAATTTTTTTCCCCAGTTTTTCTTTTTTTTACACTATTGCTTTAGTGACAAAATGAAGAGGAAAAATATTCTGTGAAATTTAATTATATTTTTTCCATAGAAATTTGCACAAAATATGTTTGTTCCAGAAGTGGAACTGTGGTAATTTGTCAGGTACATGAACATTGTTGTAAGATAATTTCTTATTTAGTTCTGATGAAGTTTATAGTGAAGCTAAACAGCAAAAAATTCACAGCTTGCATGTCTAGTGGGTTTTGTTAAAGTGTGAATAATGTATGCATGTTTGTATGTATGTATGTATGCAAGTATGCATGGGTTTCTATTTGTATAATTATATTTATCCGTGTATATATGTGTGTACTGTGCACGTATGTAATCTATGTAGGTATGATTGCATGTGTTATGTTTATGAATGTAAGCTTGTGTATGTATGTATGTATGTATGTATGTATGTATGTATGTATGTATGTATGTATGTATGTATGTATGTATGTATGTATGTATGTATGTATGTATGTATGTATGTATGTATATATGTATGTATGTATGCATGCATACATAAATACACACATACATACATGTACAATGTCATACATACATACATACATACACACATACATACATACACACATACAAAAGTGACATACATACAATGTCATACATACATGCATACATACATGCATGCATGCATGCATGCATGTATGTATGCATGTGTGTATGTATGACATTGTATGTATGTTAGTGTGGTCCTCAAATCCATGTGAAATTTTTTTTTACCTGATGCACTATGGAACCATTTTTTTCTGTTATGCTTCATGTAACAATGATTCCTGCCAAATTTGATTGAAATTGCGTTAACTATAGAGGTCGCTCTACAAGGTCAATTACTGTCAACTTGTCCAGAATTTGCAACATTTGCTAGTCTTTTTAATAATTCATTTCAAGTTACTTAGGCCTACTTGCGATTTTCTTTAGTTTATCTACTTGCATTTTAATTTCATCTACTTACTAATTTCATTCGTTTTATGACGTCACTTCCTGTTGCAAAATGACTGTTGACCACGTTTATGACAAGCTACCAGGGACGAAACTTCCAACAACGCGCCAGGTTTTGTCGGTTTTCTTTTACCAGCATAAGGTCTTTAAAAAGACGGTTAGAGAAAGCGCAAGGTGTGCTGTCCGGGAAGTGCTAAACTTGTGGAATATGGCTAGCATCCCAACGACCATAGAGAGAAATGCTATTGAGAAACTGGAGCAAGTGATTGACACATGGATCAAACTGAAGAAGAACTCAAAACAAGTCACCACAGCTCAAATGACAAATGAAACTAATTTTCAGGTGGACACTGATAAACTGTTTGACATAGCGCATGCAAATGCTATGACTCTCATTAAAATTCCAGAAGATCGCTCATTCTTAACTGATCAGCGTACAGATAGGAAGGGATACATGGCATGAGTGGTCAAAATACTGGCTGGCAAAGAAGAACGTAGGAAGAGAAGGAAGATGGCAGAACACAAACTGCATCACCTGGAGAAAGAGCGCAAGAAAAGGTGTGACAATGCCACGTCATATTCAGTGCACCTGTTAGATGCAGAGACAAGCAGTATCGTCGCCTCTTGTTCCTCTTCCTCTGATGACGATGATGCTGAATATGATGTTTCAAATACCATAAAGAGGCAAAAACCTTTAAATATGATTTAACCGGAGTTAGCGTCAGCTCTCGACCGCACAAATGTGAGTGACCGAGATGCTACATATTTACTTGCAGCGACGGCACAAAGCCTGGGATATGATGTTGCGGTGCTTGCAATCAGTCGAACCTCAATTTGCAGAGCCAGGATTGCAAATCGTCGTCAGATCAATGGCAGCATTAAGCTCGGATTCAGTCAGCGAGGTGTACCAGTACCTCTAACTGTACATTGGGATGGAAAAATTCTTCCTGACATTACTGGAATGGAGTCGGTTGATAGATTGCCAATACTGGTCTCGGGATATGAAGTGGACCAGTTACTTGGAGTGCCAAAGTTAAATCGTGGCACAGGCGAAAGAACCAGTGAAGCTGTTGTGAGTGTGTTGAAGGATTGGGGGTTGGCAGACAGAGTCAAAGCAATGTGCTTCGATACTACTGCATCAAACACCGGATGTCGAGCAGGTGCATGTTCTCTGATTGAGACTAAACGTGAAAAAGACCTGCTGCATCGTGCTTGTCGGCATCATGTGCAGCAGGTCTTTTTCACTTGGTGATGTCTTCAAACATTCATTTGGACCATCGAATGGTCCAGACATTGCACTTTTTAAGCGGTTTCGTGAGAAATGGCTACATATGGATCCCAGTAAGTTCATGACAGCACTTCAAGATCCGAAATGTTCAGAAAATCTGACAGCGCACAACAAACTCAGACTTGATGCAACTGACTTTGCGAAAAATGCTTTGCAATATAGCATCCAGCCTCGAGATGACTACCGCGAATTACCTGAACTCACTGCCATCTTTCTTGGCGAAACTCCACCACGTGGAATCCGATTGATGGCACCCGGTGCATTGCATCGGGCCAGATGGATGACAAAAATATTGTACTCCATCAAAATTTGGATGTTCAGAGAGCAATTTCGACTTACAGCCCGTGAAGAAAAGTCACTCAAAGACATCAGCATATTTGCCACTCTTCTATACACAGAAGCATGGATTTCTTGCTCCAACCCGATTACAGCGCCTTCCAATGACCTTCGGCTTCTGAAATCTCTCTTGAAGTGCAAAGAGATAAATGACACCATTTCTGTGGCAGCAACCAAGGCTCGTTCCCGACACTTGTGGTATATAAGTGAGGAGATGGCAGCCTTGGCCTTTCTTGACTCTGCTGTCAATCATGGAATAAAGAGAAAGATGGTCAAAGCACTTAAGAATCCAGGAGCAAATGAGCCACCGAATCGCATTCAAGTTTAGGTGAACAGTATTGACAGCAAGCAGCTGGAAGACTTTGTAACGGCCAATACTCTCAACTTTTTTGAAATACTTCAACTGCCTAGCAAGTTTCTAACCGAAACTGATCCTGAGCAATGGGAAGATAACGAGGACTATCAGCAGAAGAAGCAGTTCGCACAAAGCCTCAAGGTTGTGAACGACGTTGCCGAGCGCGGTGTAAAACTCATCCAAGAATACAACTCATCCATAACAAACAACGAAGAGCAAAAACAATACTTATTGCAGGTTGTCTCTGAGCTCAGTTCCCGCAGGCAAAGAAGTCTGTGCTACTCCTGGGACTCCAGCAGTCAAAAACTCTCTAAACCATGGCACAGCTATCGTTTGCTAAATTGAAGCCTTTGCAGTAGGCCTAACTTTCTATAAAATGACTGACCTTATGCCAATATTTAATAGGTCTGCTCATCACTCAGTCTCTTAGAGTCTACATTGTTCAGTTTGTTACATTTATTTTAAATAGTCTTTGCCGTTTGTTTGATATGCTGATTTGCTACTTTTTCGCCATTAGCCTATTAATGGCAATATTTTCTCAAATAGAGAAAAGTTATGAGCATAGAGCGACCTCTAAACATCACTGAATAAATTTCAAAAAATTCTTTTATTCATTTCTAAGGCAAGGTAACAGATGAGGATGGTACCATCGGGAAAATAACAACTTTTAGTTCTCAGGACCACCCTAATGTATGTGTGTATTTATGTATGCATGCATGAATGTAAGTATATACATACATACATACATACATACATACATACATACATACATACATACATACATACATACATACATACATACATACATACATACATACATACACGCATACACGTATACAGTTTATACACGTATACAAGTATACATGTATACATGTATACATGTATACATGTATAAATACATACATCATAATTATGTCCCCTTCCATAACTATTATTCCATTTGCAGTTAGTATGTAAATTATTGAGCGTTTTCATTGCAAACAGTACAGAAAGCAAAAATACAAATTTTAATTAGCCATGGTGCTGCTGTTTCCCACAGTTCCACATATGGAACATAAAGTTCAAATTGCTAAATTTCTTAGGATAATTGTTTTTAAACAATTTCGATGTATTACACAAATTTCTATACAGTATTTCCCGTTGAAATTAGTTATGAAATTAAAATTTGAAATAAGTAATGACATTGTAATAATTACCTTCTTCTGGACATTTCCAACGGAAACAGGAAATAATTAATGTAAAAAGTAAAAAATTGTAATTGACTATTTACAAAGAATTTCAATGAAGTTTCACCAAAAATTGATGTATTGTTTATTGCTAAGCACTTTCTGTCCATTACTTCTGGTGGGAAGTTCAAAGTACGTAACCCGTGACATTTTATCTCCTTGTTCCAGAAGTGGAACTGTGGGCTAAAATGGGTTAAATCTCAGCTGATTATCCCATCATCCTAATTTTGATCTTATCCAAACCTAGGTTATTTATTATTTCGTGGCCCTGCCCACTGGGAGTGATTCTGAGCGGTTCACCAAAATTAATTGGAAGTTCTTTCTAAATGTTCTAGGAAAATGCAGCACAATATTTGCCCCACCCCTTGAAAATTTCTATATCCGCTATGTGCTACACTGCGGCGAAAAGAGCCGCCAGTTCAACGAATCATTCAAACAATCAACAGTCATGACATCTTCACAGCCATGAAAATGGTAAAGTAAAACATTATAAAATAAATAATAAATAAAATAAAAATTATTATTATTAAAAAATTAAATTATTTTAAACCCTGTTACCTGGAGTCTTGGTCGGCATCGTTGAGATGGAAACCGACGAAGAAAATGACATCAGAGGTGGAGAAGACATTGTTGCAATCGGTTGACGAGAAGATGAGCCGAGCTGAGATGTTGTTCCCGTCACAGATGTTGTGATCGGTGATGGATTGATAATAGATGAAGTTATGACCGACGGTGGAGAAGAAGATTCGGTCGACGCAGTGGTCATCGAGAGAGGAATTGTGACTCTGGATAAATTGATTGTAGTCGACGAAGGAATCGTTGCTGTGGCAATAAGAGTTGTGGTCGGTGGAGTAATAGTTGTTGTGGGAAAGAGAGTTGTGGCCTGCTGAGGAATCGTTTTTGTGGATAGAGTTGTTGTGGGCTGTTGAGGAGAAGTTATTGTGGATAGAGGTGTTGTGCTCGGTTCAGGAGTAGTTTTTGTGGATAGAGGTGTTGTGCTCGGTTCAGGAGTAGTTTTTGTGGATAGAGGTGTTGTGGTCGGTTGAGAAGTAGTTTTTGTGGATAGAGGTGTTGTGCTCGGTTCAGGAGTAGTTTTTGTGGATAGAGGTGTTGTGCTCGGTTCAGGAGTGGTTTTTGTGGATAGAGGTGTTGTGGTGGGTTGAGAAGTAGTTTTTGCGGATAGAGGTGTTGTGCTCGGTTCAGGAGTAGTGTTTGTGGATAGAGGTGTTGTGCTCGGTTCAGGAGTGGTTTTTGTGGATAGAGGTGTTGTGCTCGGTTCAGGAGTAGTTTTTGCGGATAGAGGTGTTGTGCTCGGTTCAGGAGTGGTTTTTGTGGATAGAGGTGTTGTGCTCGGTTCAGGAGTGGTTTTTGTGGATAGAGGTGTTGTGCTCGGTTCAGGAGTAGTTTTTGCGGATAGAGGTGTTGTGCTCGGTTCAGGAGTAGTGTTTGTGGATAGAGGTGTTGTGCTCGGTTCAGGAGTGGTTTTTGTGGATAGAGGTGTTGTGCTCGGTTCAGGAGTAGTTTTTGCGGATAGAGGTGTTGTGCTCGGTTCAGGAGTGGTTTTTGTGGATAGAGGTGTTGTGCTCGGTTCAGGAGTAGTTTTTGCGGATAGAGGTGTTGTGCTCGGTTCAGGAGTAGTTTTTGTGGATAGAGGTGTTGTGCTCGGTTCAGGAGTAGTTTTTGTGGATAGAGGTGTTGTGCTCGGTTCAGGAGTAGTTTTTGTGGATAGAGGTGTTGTGGTCGGTTCAGGAGTAGTTTTTGTGGATAGAGGTGTTGTGCTCGGTTCAGGAGTAGTTTTTGTGGATAGAGGTGTTGTGCTCGGTTCAGGAGTGGTTTTTGTGGATAGAGGTGTTGTGGTCGGTTGAGAAGTAGTTTTTGCGGATAGAGGTGTTGTGCTCGGTTCAGGAGTAGTGTTTGTGGATAGAGGTGTTGTGCTCGGTTCAGGGGTGGTTTTTGTGGATAGAGGTGTTGTGCTCGGTTCAGGAGTAGTTTTTGCGGATATAGGTGTTGTGCTCGGTTCAGGAGTAGTTTTTGTGGATAGAGGTGTTGTGCTCGGTTCAGGAGTGGTTTTTGTGGATAGAGGTGTTGTGCTCGGTTCAGGAGTAGTTTTTGCGGATAGAGGTGTTGTGCTCGGTTCAGGAGTAGTTTTTGTGGATAGAGGTGTTGTGCTCGGTTCAGGAGTAGTTTTTGTGGATAGAGGTGTTGTGCTCGGTTCAGGAGTAGTTTTTGTAGATAGAGGTGTTGTGCTCGGTTCAGGAGTAGTTTTTGTGGATAGAGGTGTTGTGGTCGGTTGAGAAGTAGTTTTTGTGGATGGAGGTGTTGTGCTCGGTTCAGGAGTAGTTTTTGTGGATAGAGGTGTTGTGCTCGGTTCAGGAGTAGTTTTTGCGGATAGAGGTGTTGTGCTCGGTTCAGGAGTAGTTTTTGTGGATAGAGGTGTTGTGCTCGGTTCAGGAGTAGTTTTTGTGGATAGAGGTGTTGTGCTCGGATCAGGAGTAGTTTTTGTGGATAGAGGTGCTGTGCTCGGTTCAGGAGTAGTTTTTGTGGATAGAGGTGTTGTGCTCGGTTCAGGAGTAGTTTTTGTGGATAGAGGTGCCGTGCTCGGTTCAGGAGTAGTTTTTGTGGATAGAGGTGTTGTGCTCGGTTCAGGAGTAGTTTTTGTGGATAGAGGTGCTGTGCTCGGTTCAGGAGTAGTTTTTGTGGAAAGAGGTGTTGTGCTCGGTTGAAGAGAAGTTCTTGAGGAAAAAATTGTGGTGCTCGTAGGAGTAGCTGTACTGCTGGATAGAAGAGTTGTAGTTGCTTTAGATGGCTGAGTAGTAGTAGTTGTAGGTGGCTGAGTTGTAGTAGTTGTAGGTGGCTGAGTTGTAGTAGTTGTAGGTGGCTGAGTTGTAGTAGTTGTAGGTGGCTGAGTTGTAGTAGTTGTAGGTGGCTGAGTTGTAGTAGTTGTAGGTGGCTGAGTTGTAGTAGTTGTAGGTGGCTGAATGGTAGTAGTTGTAGGTGGCTGAGTTGTAGTAGTTGTAGGTGGCTTAGTTGTAGTAGTTGTAGGTGGCTGAGTGGTAGTAGTTGTAGGTGGCTGAGTTGTAGTGGTAGGTGGATGAGTTGTAGTAGTTGTAGGTGGCTGAGTTGCAGTAGTTGTAGGTGGCTGAGTTGTAGTAGTTGTAGGTGTAATAGTTGTAGTAGTTGTAGGTGGCTGAGTACTAGTAGTTGTAGATGGCTGAATTGTAGTAGTTGTAGGTGGCTGAGTTGTAGTAGTTGTAGGTGGAATAGTTGTAGTAGTTGTAGGTGGCTGAGTTGTAGTTGTAGGTGGCTGAGTTGTAGTAGTTGTAGGTGGCTGAGTTGTAGTAGTTGTAGGTGGCTGAGTTGTAGTAGTTGTAGGTGGCTGAGTTGTAGTAGTTGTAGGTGGCTGAGTTGTAGTAGTTGTAGGTGGCTGAATTGTAGTAGTTGTAGGTGGCTGAGTTGTAGTAGTTATAGGTGGAATAGTTGTAGTAGTTGTAGGTGGCTGAGTTGTAGTAGTTGTAGGTGGTTGAGTTGTAGTAGTTGTAGGTGGCTGAGTTGTAGTAGTTGTAGGTGGCTGAGTTGTAGTAGTTGTAGGTGGCTGAGTTGTAGTAGTTGTAGGTGGCTGAGTTGTAGTAGTTGTAGGTGGCTGAGTTGTAGTAGTTGTAGGTGGCTGAATTGTAGTAGTTGTAGGTGGCTGAGTTGTAGTAGTTATAGGTGGAATAGTTGTAGTAGTTGTAGGTGGCTGAGTTGTAGTAGTTGTAGGTGGCTGAGTTGTAGTAGTTGTAGGTGGCTGAGTTGTAGTAGTTGTAGGTGGCTGAATTGTAGTAGTTGTAGGTGGCTGAGTTGTAGTAGTTATAGGTGGAATAGTTGTAGTAGTTGTAGGTGGCTGAGTTGTAGTAGTTGTAGTTGGCTGAGTTGTAGTAGTTGTAGGTGGCTGAGCTGTAGTAGTTGTAGGTGGCTGAGTTGTAGTAGTTGTAGGTGGCTGAGTGGTAGTAGTTGTAGGTGGCTGAATTGTAGTAGTTGTAGGTGGCTTAGTTGTAGTAGTTGTAGGTGGCTGAGTGGTAGTAGTTGTAGGTGGCTGAGTTGTAGTGGCAGGTGGCTTAGTTGTAGTAGTTGTAGGTGGCTGAGTTGTAGTAGTTGTTGGTGGCTGAGTACTAGTAGTTGTAGATGGCTGAATTGTAGTAGTTGTAGGTGGCTGAGTTGTAGTAGTTGTAGGTGGAATAGTTGTAGTAGTTGTAGGTGGCTGAGTTGTAGTTGTAGGTGGCTGAGTTGTAGTAGTTGTAGGTGGCTGAGTTGTAGTAGTTGTAGGTGGCTGAGTTGTAGTAGTTGTAGGTGGCTGAGTTGTAGTAGTTGTAGGTGGCTGAGTTGTAGTAGTTGTAGGTGGCTGAATTGTAGTAGTTGTAGGTGGCTGAGTTGTAGTAGTTATAGGTGGAATAGTTGTAGTAGTTGTAGGTGGCTGAATTGTAGTAGTTGTAGGTGGTTGAGTTGTAGTAGTTGTAGGTGGCTGAGTTGTAGTAGTTGTAGGTGGCTGAGTTGTAGTAGTTGTAGGTGGCTGAGTGGTAGTAGTTGTAGGTGGCTGAGTTGTAGTAGTTGTAGGTGGCTGAGTTGTAGTAGTTATAGGTGGTATAGTTGTAGTAGTTGTAGGTGGCTGAGTTGTAGTAGTTGTAGGTGGCTGAGTGGTAGTAGTTGTAGGTGGCTGAGTTGTAGTAGTTGTAGGTGGCAGAGTTGTAGTAGTTGTTGGTGGCTGAGTTGTAGTAGTTGTAGGTGGAATAGTTGTAGTAGTTGTAGGTGGCAGAGTTGTAGTAGTTGTTGGTGGCTGAGTTGTAGTAGTTGTAGGTGGCTGAGTTGTAGTAGTTGTAGGTGGCAGAGTTGTAGTAGTTGTTGGTGGCTGAGTTGTAGTAGTTGTAGGTGGATGAGTTGTAGTAGGTGTAGGTGGATTAGTTGTATTAGTTGTAGGTGGCTGAGTTGTAGTAGTTGTAGGTGGCTGAGTTGTAGTAGTTGTAGGTGGAATAGTTGTAGTAGTTGTAGGTGGCTGAGTTGTAGTAGTTGTAGGTGGAATATTTGTAGTAGTTGTAGGTGGCTGAGTTGTAGTAGTTGTAGGTGGCTGAGTAGTTGTAGGTGGCTGAGTTGTAGTAGTTGTAGGTGGCTGAGTTGTAGTAGTTGTTGGTGGCTGAGTTGTAGTAGTTGTAGGTGGCTGAGTTGCAGTAATTGTAGGTGGAATAGTTGTAGTAGTCGTAGGTGGCTGAGTTGTAGTAGTTGTAGGTGGCTGAGTTGTAGTAGTTGTAGGTGGCTGAGTTGTAGTAGTTGTAGGTGGCTGAATTGTAGTAGTTGTAGGTGGCTGAGTTGTAGTAGTTATAGGTGGAATAGTTGTAGTAGTTGTAGGTGGCTGAGTTGTAGTAGTTGTAGGTGGTTGAGTTGTAGTAGTTGTAGGTGGCTGAGTTGTAGTAGTTGTAGGTGGCTGAGTTGTAGTAGTTGTAGGTGGCTGAGTTGTAGTAGTTGTAGGTGGCTGAGTTGTAGTAGTTGTAGGTGGCTGAGTTGTAGTAGTTGTAGTTGGCTGAATTGTAGTAGTTGTAGGTGGCTGAGTTGTAGTAGTTGTAGGTGGCTGAGTTGCAGTAGATGTAGGTGGCTGAGTGGTAGTAGTTGTAGGTGGTCGAGTTGTAGTAGTTGTAGGTGGCTTAGTTGTAGTAGTTGTAGGTGGCTGAGTGGTAGTAGTTGTCGGTGGCTGAGTTGTAGTGGTAGGTGGCTGAGTTGTAGCAGTTGTAGGTGGCTGAGTTGTAGTAGTTGTAGGTGGCTTAGTTGTAGTAGTTGTAGGTGGCTGAGTGGTAGTAGTTGTAGGTGGCTGAGTTGTAGTGGTAGGTGGCTGAGTTGTAGTAGTTGTAGGTGGCTGAGTTGTAGTTGTTGTTGGTGGCTGAGTTGTAGTAGTTGTAGGTGGCTGAGTTGTAGTAGTTGTAGGTGGCTGAGTGGTAGTAGTTGTAGGTGGCTGAGTTGTAGTAGTTGTAGGTGGCTGAGTTGTAGTAGTTGTAGGTGTAATAGTTGTAGTAGTTGTAGGTGGAATAGTTGTAGTAGTTGTAGGTGGCTGAGTTGTAGTAGTTGTAGGTGGGTGGGTGGTAGTAGTTGTAGGTGGCTGAGTTGTAGTAGTTGTAGGTGGCTGAGTTGTAGTAGTTGTAGGTGGGATAGTTGTAGTAGTTGTAGGTGGCTGAGTTGTAGTAGTTGTAGGTGGCTGAGTTGTAGTAGTTGTAGGTGGAATAGTTGTAGTAGTTGTAGGTGAGTGGGTGGTAGTAGTTGTAGGTGGCTGAGTTGTAGTAGTTGTAGGTGGCTGAGTTGTAGTAGTTGTATGTGTAATAGTTGTAGTAGTTGTAGGTGGAATAGTTGTAGTAGTTGTAGGTGGCTGAGTTGTAGTAGTTGTAGGTGGGTGGGTGGTAGTAGTTGTAGGTGGCTGAGTTGTAGTAGTTGTAGGTGGCTGAGTTGTAGTAGTTGTAGGTGGCTGAGTTGTAGTAGTTGTAGGTGGAATAGTTGTAGTAGTTGTAGGTGGGTGAGTTGTAGTAGTTGTAGGTGGCTGAGTTGTAGTAGTTGTAGGTGGCTGAGTTGTAGTAGTTGTTGGTGGCTGAGTTGTAGTAGTTGTAGGTGGAATAGTTGTAGTAGTTGTAGGTGGGTGAGTTGTAGTAGTTGTAGGTGGCTGAGTTGTAGTAGTTGTAGGTGGCTGAGTTGTAGTAGTTGTTGGTGGCTGAGTTGTAGTAGTTGTAGGTTGCTGAGTTGTAGTAGTTGTAGGTGGCTGAGTTGTAGTAGTTGTAGGTGGTTGAGTTGTAGTAGTTGTAGGTGGTTGAGTTGTAGTAGTTGTAGGTGGCTGAGTTGTAGTAGTTGTAGGTGGCTGAGTTGTAGTAGTTGTAGGTGGCTGAGTTGTATTAGTTTTAGGTGACTGAGTTATGGTAGTTGTAAGTAGCCGAGTTGTAGTGGAAGATAAAAAAGTAGTTGTGCTTGATGGACGAGAAGTTGTTGTAGGTAAAGTAGTTGTGGTCGGTTGGCCAGTAGTTGTTGGTGACAAAACAGCTGTGGTTGGTGGACGAGTAGTAGTTGTTGACAAAATAGTTGTGGTTGGTGGACGAGTAGTAGTTGTTGACAAAACAGTTGTGGTTGGTGGACGTGTAGTTGTTGTTGACAAAATAGTTGTTGTTGGTGGACGAGCAGTTGTTGACAAAATAGTTGTGGTTGGTGGACGAGTAGTAGGTGTTGACAAAATAGTTGAGGTTGGTGGAAGTGTAGTTGTTGTTGACAAAATAGTTGTTGTTGGTGGACGAGTAGTTGTTGACAAAATAGTTGTGGTTGGTGGACGAGTAGTTGTTGTTGACAAAATAGTTGTTGTTGGTGGACGAGTAGTTGTTGACAAAATAGTTGTGGTTGGTGGAAGTGTAGTTGTTGTCGGTAAAATAGTTGTGGTTGTTGGACGTGTAGTTGTTGTTGACAAAATAGTTGTGGTTGGTGGTTGAGTAGTTGTTGTAGCTAAAATAGTTGTGGTTGGTGGACGAGTAGTTGTTGTCGGTAACATAGTTGAGGTTGGTGGACGTGTAGTTGTTGTCGGTAAAATAGTTGTGGTTGTTGGACGTGTAGTTGTTGTTGACAAAATAGTTGAGGTCGGTTGACGAGTAGTTGTTGTCGGTAAAATAGTTGAGGTTGGTGGGCGAGTGGTTGATGTTGGTGTACGAGAGGTTGTTGTTGACAAAATCGTTGTTGTTGGTGTACGAGTAGTTGATGTTGGTAAAATAGTTGTTGTTGGTGTACTAGTAGTTGATGTTGGTAAAATAATTGTTGTTGGTGTACGAGTAGTTGTTGGAAAAATAGTTGTTGTTGGTGTACGAGTAGTTGATGTTGGTAAAATAGTTGTTGTTGGTGTACGAGTAGTTGTTGGAAAAATAGTTGTTGTTGGTGTACGAGTAGTTGATGTTGGTAAAATAGTTGTGGTTGTTGGACGAGTAGTTGATGTTGGTAAAATAGTTGTTGTTGGTGTACGAGTAGTTGATGTTGGTAAAATAGTTGTGGTTGGTGGACGAGTAGTTGATGTTGGTAAAATAGTTGTGGTTGGTGGACGAGTAGTTGATGTTGGTAAAATAGTTGTTGTTAGTGGACGAGTTGTAGGGACCGAAGTTGTTGTAACAATGTTTGTTGTATATGAAGTAGTTGTTGGAGATAATATCACTGACACCCTTGATGTCGTTGGTGAATTGTCTGCTTTTGGCGTCTGCGTTGTCGTTGACATTTTCTGACTGTTCGTAGTGGTAACACTACACACTATAAGAATGGAAAAAATGTTTTGTTTAATGTCAATTAACGTCAACAACATGGATTACGCACCGAAATTGTTTACGTGGAAGACGTCATGACCTGCTGACAGAGTGTGCAAAGCATGCATCATGGAAGTATGCTACCTTGCCTCCGACGATGTATACATAACTATACTATGCAATATATACAATACTATACATTGCATAGAACTAACACATTACACTATTTCATACAAATGCAGGAGTTTGGACAGTCACTGTGGCTTGGGGCATGGAGAGATGACGGGCAAGTGAGAGCATATGGTGAGTCATGTTCCCAAATGACCTTGAATAAGAAAGGTTGAGTAAGTTGCTATGAATGTAAATTGCGGATGTTCGAAGGCGAGCAGGCTGCAGAGCATTTTTGAATTGAAAGGTGAGAGTAACTACTTCAAAGACCATTATCGATTGATGCGTCTTTGGATAAGGTGTCGGTAGCGTTGTCATAGAAAAATTATAATAAAAAACCTCTGGCCGCCGATTAATATTTCCCACACAAAAAGGTGATAGAAAAAGATATTTCACTGCTTACGTTTAGCAACAACTAATCACATGTTTATTGGGTTTATGGCTAGCTTATAAATTCCGAGTCATCAAATGACTTAACGCAGTTCGGCTTAAGATTTGTTTATTTAATGCAAACTCACCTGGCGTTGAGCACGAATCACTGAACTCCGGTGCATTTGTAGCGACCCAGTCATACGTCTTCTCCGTTGGTTCACCAAACGTCAGAATACATTGATAGCTGTTGAGACTGTTTCCATCGACTGTGATCGTTGATATTGCGATGTACGTAGTCAGCTCCGTCCTGTTCTGATATGGCTCATCCGTTGTGTAGTTGTTTCCGTTTACTATCCACGTCATGATTGCAGGGATAGGATTGGATGTGTGGTCAGCAGCAACGACACTACATGACAGTGTCACGCTGGACGATGAATTGTCAGGGGTGCAAGAGCATACTGGACCACTGCCTGAAAGACGTAACGTTGTAATGTAAACAAGTAACGGATTACAGAACGAGGTAATATGGAGCATTATAAATTCTTATGCATTTCAAAGATCATTGAAGATCTGCAGTTTAAAGTAAGAGCTCAGAAAAATAATTATGCGACTGGATTGCCTAAGTACACGACACTTTAGTCTAAAGACTGCGACTGGAAGCACGTTCGCCCTTGTAAGCCTACATTATCAGCTAGATAGAAACAATATGTCCTTTAGCTGAGCCCAAGTTCCTTAAGTATGACTCGACGGTGCACTTATTTTCAAATCTGAACGCCGCCCTGCCACTTATTAGGCCAACACAGCATGGAAATGTAAGGGTCGACCGTCGTCCTGCCACTTATTTTTCTACACGTTAAGCACTGCTCAGTCCCGATTCCGAACTGTTATGGGATCGCGTGCATTCCATGCATTGGCAGCCAGGGAATGGAATTGGAGTTTCATTCGTCAGAAGTGCATGCACCGTTTCTCGAGCTCTGTGCGGTGGAGCACCACTTTGCTGGAAAATGCAAATCTCAGAGTTCTTAAATTTCAGGTAGAAGGCCTCCCAAGGCTTCCATGAGTAAAAGATTTCTGTAGTATAATTGGCCTTTGATTTTTACCCACGCTTCAACAAAATGAATTGACGTGCGCCCCAGAGAAGAAACACCGACTGACACCATCAGGGATTTGTTAAACGTGTGCGTAAAAGGTGGTCGGCTACAACATCTCTCTTTCTAGCAACATGGCCCCTTACAGCCCAGATCTGAATCCCTCTACTATAAAATATGGGAATACATGCAGGAAATGGTGTAGGCCTACACACAAAGGTCCGTGATGTTGAAGATCTTCGTAAGGGAATCATGCAAGCTTGGAACGGATCCTGACCAGCGAATTTATTGACTCGGCGGTGCGTGAATGGCGCAAGCGACTTCGCGCATGCGACGAAGCTAAAGGCGGACAGATTGAGTGCAAACTGAATTTTTTTTACATTGCCTGCTATTTAGCTACAACTTTCCTGAATTTCATTGACATTGTTTGAATATTGTTACAATGACAACAAATCCCGGGGCTTCCTTTTTGTGCCTCGGGTTGTATAAGCTGGTTACACAGGGTAGCCTAGAAAACCCTAGACAACTTACGCACGACGACCAGCTTGGCACCGGTATAGTTCCCGCTGTTATAACAGTCCGCGATGTACAGTCCTGCCGTTGATATCGAATTTCCATTTTCAGTCGTCGTCGTCGAGTTCCGTATGATTAGACTCGTTCGATTAACGTAGTAGAGATTCGCAACCGTCGAATCGCTTGCGCAGCCAGCACCAACGATTTGCTTTCCACTGTTTCCAGACAACTCATCGGATGTTGGTAGAATCGACAACGTTACAACGCAAGGACTGGATGACACATTCATCGCTACATCGAGTGTTCCCTCGCGAACTGCGATATTCTTCATATTTGGTAAACAGTAACCTAAAATATTAAAAACGTTCTATGCCTATTCCATTCGATTATTAATAATGCCTGGAAATGCGTCTGTGGCTTCAGTAGAAACCTAGCAAACCCTTTCCGAATTTTACTAGAAATCACAGAGTGATAATAAGGGAACAAAAGCAAACACTTAGACGATCATGGTTGGTAACCGTACATTAATTTTAGGAACCCGCTAAAATGGTTATGTTCAATTTAAACAATGCTTTGAAATGATCAGCAGCTGTGTTACTCGACAGCATGTTACAGCAAACCGCCTCGGCTATGTTAGGTTACAGTTTCTACGTTGCAATTATAGGTAGGCCTAAAGGATGAATGTAAAGAGGGATAATGACATTGGTATTCTTAAAGCTTTTGTCCAAATTCCGAAGTTGGGAACAAATCACCATCAAACAGACCTCTACTGAATAAACTTCCAAGGATAATAATAATCATAACCACTTTATTGACAATGGCTGACCACAAGTATTTAATGAAACATTGATTTTGAATCATTCTGTTGTTCATCATTAAATGCCGTGCAATTATGTAAGCTTACACTGTGGGTCTATTATAATAGCTGCTGCATGAAGTGATAAATTTAGTTGATAATTATTGATCTCCTTGAGAAAACCAGATAGGCCTAATTATATCTCGATGGATAGCTGGGTATAAGTCGTCAACCACCAACAGGGAAATACAGAATGATTGCCAGGGAAGATATGCAGTGACATGTGTTGCTGGTTTTACATAGGCCTAATAATATTATAATAATATTATTATGATAGACGTTCATTGGACATAAAACGCGGACGATATGTTGCGATAATTATGTCAACTTTAGACTGGAATCTCTAATGAGCATTCTTATGACGACGATGACTTTTCACCGTTGCGTTCAAAACATACTTGGAGTGGTTGTAGATGGAACGGTTGTTGTCAGAATCTTGGTAAGCGTTGTCGGTTGCCGAGTAGCTGTTGTCAGCGGCAATGTTGCAGAAGTCTTCTGTGTAGTCGTAAAAGATAGCTGAGTAGTCGAAAATGATGGCAGGGTAGTTGTCGGTAGCATCGTTACTCTTGGTGTTTTTGTGGTCATTCTGGTTGAATTATTGAGGCCGCACACTGAAAAAGTTATCCATCATAACAACCAAACATCAGAGCAAGGAAACCATTTTCTGGAAGTATTGGGGTGGGTGCAGGGCTGAAACTGCGCCAGGCCTGTCCGGGTCTGCAATCCGGCATTCAATTTGGAGCCCTGCTTTGTTGGGTATTAGCAGGGTCGCGTGCTTAACATCTAGGTACACGCATTTAGGCCTATCACATTTTTGGTGGTGTAGGCCCAGTGGGTATGATCGTCGCCTTGCAGCCGGAGGGTTACAGATTCGAATCCACCTCAAGTCGTCGCGTAAGGACCTTGAGCAAGTCCTTCACTCGCAATTGTTCAGCGCTTCGGGGTTAAACTCAGATGCGGTGTTCGCGCTGTAGTCGGGGGCGCCTCTGAGTAGATTGCGTGAAGGGGCGCTATGACAAGTGCGCATACATGTTAGTTTATTATTGGATAACAGTGTAGAAAATCAAATACAATCGCGTAACGGTTGACCGTTCATTTTATTTATTTAAAAAATTATATAGCGCCTCTTCTAGGTAGTCTACTCAGAAGGGCTCTCGACACAACCACGGCTAAATAAAACAGTTTTTAGGTTTTTAAGGAACAGAGCGGAGTGAACCCTGGGAATTAGGCGTAGTGTAACAGGAATGCCATTCCAGATTGCAAGGCCGTAGCCAGCATTTTATTTCGGGGGGTGTTCTCAGCGGCCAAAATTTCCATTTTTATCGACGAAATTTTCTGTCGACCTTTTTTTAGTCATCCGGTCGAAATTTTTTTAATATTTTCCATTTTCGCCGTCAAAATTTCTGATGACCTTTTTTTAGTCGTTAACGTGTTTTTTGTTAAGGTCGAAACATCGAAATTTAATCTATTATTTTGTTTCAGGGGGTGTTTTAGGGTTTTCACCATGCTTTTTTTCATAACGAATTAAAAAATGCAATAGATTTTTTTCTGCATTTTTCATTTCGGGGGGTGTTCAAACACCCAAAACACCCCCCTGTCTACGGCCTTGCCAGATTGTAGGACCAGCGACAGAGAATGAACGACGTCCGCGAGCGGGGAACCAGATGCTCAGCTTGGTTCACCATTCGTTAAACATAGGCTTATCTTCTTATCCCAAACGTATGTCTCAGACCCGGCCAGTTTTTCAAACCACTTTCAGCCCTTGGTGGGTGTCCACTGCAGATGGGTTTTTGTTTACGCATTTTAGTTTTTTTATAACAATTATACATTTAGTTGAGGGGTATGAACCCGAAAACCAGCCACTCAACACAAACCCGCAATACAAGAACGTACATTGTATGTGAATAATATTTCCCGCGTCTTAAAATCCATATAGCGTTTTAATCGCGTGCTTGTTGTAGAGCACAGACAAGTGTAGGCCTATGTATTAGGCCTACTATGATAGCAAAGCTATAATTATTAGTACTAATACACAGTCTAGTCTATTTTTTTTATTGTCTGTTACTCTATTTTCCTTAATTATCTCAGTCGAAGATCAGTATTTTATTCGTGATCTCTGAATACGCTAACCTCTGAAATATCGAAACCGGTAAATAGGGTGAACTAACATAAAGTCGGACATCAGGCAAAGTCGGACAAAAATTTTGCCGGCCTCCCACGCAGAGGAGACTTCGATCACCAGATGGCTGTATCATATATTGTATTTGCAGAGGGTCCATCTAATGATCTGTACTTCACAACCTTGATGGGATCGTTGCCTAAATTTTAAGATGTCGCCTCTTTTCGATGCATGTCGATTTCTAGAGTTTTCAAATCTGACATAGTGAAGCCCATTTTTCACTGCTAAGGGTTTATGACAATGTTATTGCTGAAGAGGAAGAATTTCAATTTTTTTCCCCGACAGATTACAGCATAATATATGTTTTGCGTAACTTGTTTGAGCGATATTGAATTGGTCTCATGGTTGAAACTAGGGCTGTTTGCTGTCCGACTTTAGTATATATGCGTTTGTTAAAGTCGGACAAAAGTATTACACCCTGCTGAAATGTGTCCGACTTTACCAAAACGAGATCCACGCTAATGCTTATTATAATGATATTTATAATTTACATGTAAGGAATGTTTCAGATATTAGAAAAGTTCATGTTTTTTTCAACTTTTTCATGGATCTGTCCATTAGTCGAGTTTATGTAGTGTATATGCCTGCCTTGCAGCTACGTTTTTCATGCTCGTCTGATGCATAAGTCTTCTGTTACGAAGACCCCATAATAGGTCTAGTTTAGGTCACTAAGGTTGCTACAGCCTTCACTGAGTTGCTTAATAAAGGTCTTGCAAACTGCTCTTAGTAAATGGTCTGTCAACTGTAGCCTACAAACATTGCTGGAACGAAAACAATGGCGGACTGTGACGATTGAACATTTAGTAGGCTCTTTAGTGCAACCTTTGTATTGAATGTAGGCAGGCCTATACTGACATTCGGTTGATTTTATTTAAGTTACTTTCAATGTTAAATGTTATCTTTCAGTTAAATTAGGCACGGATCTTGTTGAAAATCGTTTAGTTTATGGCTTGTCAGACTCTATCAACATAAGGTCGTATAAGTGAAAATTGTTTAGTTTATAGATTGTCCGACTTTAGCAGCAAATTGTTCAGTTTATTGATTGTCCGACTCTAACAACATAAGATCGTATAGGCATATTATGTTGTCCGAGTTTGCCAACTAAAGTGTCCAGCTTTAACTGAAAAACCGAAAAGTCAAATTTAGTCAGCTCGCAGTATTTGACACACTCCTGGTCGAGTTTATATCAAATTGGCCAGGTCTAACTGACTGCATTAGTTGAATGAGATGATAAGCTATATAACACACTTTAAATTTTCTATATAGGCCTATGGCTTTCCGTTACGGTGTGGCGTCGGTCTGAACAAAAAGTGTCCGACTTTATGTTAGTTCACCCTAATACAGTTCTCTCCAACAGACTTTGGTAAACTCACCTTCCACTGAACAGGATGCGCTGAACTCCGGTGCATTCGTTGCTATGAATGGATACGTAATATCAGTTGGTGCATTAAAAGTAACAATGCAGGTAACGTTTTCGGAAATGCTGCTGTCCAATGTAATTGTTGAAGTAGATTCGAATACATAATAATTGATCCTCCTTCTTGTAGGAGTGTCCGTAGTGTAAACGACGTCACCGATCATCCATGTCATATTGGCATAGATGGGTTGTATTGTGGCATCGGCATAAACGATGCTACATGATAGTTGGACGTTGGTCGGCGAAATAGCATTGCATGAACAATCTGGAGCATTTTCTGTCAACATGAAAAAAGGATTTATATAAATAGTTTTGAATAATGAATTTTATGACGATGTTCTGACACTTAAATTTCGATATGGTTTTGTGCAATCAGAAACATATTAACACTACACGGTGATTCATAAAAAACGTTACCCTACATAAGTCAGCATATTAACTCATGTCAATGACCATCAAATTTAATGAAATTTCAGAGCAATGAAGCTTGACGATCTAGCCAAGTGCTATATAAATTATTTCACATTCGGAGCTATAATGACGTAACGCGGATGACGAAACTAATGACGTCACGATAATCTCGAGAAACTAGCAAGATTCCAACGTTCCCGTCAACCACTGAGGTTCTGTCATGCAAACCTGGTCAATTTCATCTGGTTTAGCCTCCTAGTGAGAATTGTTTACCGTGGCATCACCCAGTAACAATCAGAATGTTCGCAATCACGCATCTGCCGGTGCACATAAGAGGGACATACCAGCAAATCGTCTTTTGCAGAATCGACCAACTTTCAGCAAATCCCATATGGCATTGCCGCATTGGTCGGGTATCTGCACTTGGTCGTACGAACACATAGGCGTAGAAAACAGGGGTCCAGAGGGGCAAATGCCCCCCAAATTTCGGGCAGGTCTGATTTTTTGGGCAAGAAGACCCGGAAAAATAAGAATTTTTTTTTAAAATTTAGGTTTTTTTATTTTCCGGGTCTTCTTGCCCGAAAAATCAGACTTGTCCGAACAAAAAAGGTCGTCAGACCTTTCGGGCAAAAAGTAACGGAAATTTTCAGAAGATTTCGGCCGGATGACTAAAAAAAGTTCGTCAGAATTTTCGGGCAAACGTAACGGGAATTTTTCTTAACCCTCGGGCTACCAGGGGGTGGTATCCACCCCCCTAGGTTTTTTTGACTTCAAACTTTTACCTTTTGGAATTTTTTTTGACATTTTAGGTACCTGTAGGGAATTCATTTTCACACATTTTGAGGTAATTTGGGGGATGATACCTCACACCATTCAAAAGTTATACCCATTCTACCCGAGGCAACAGGGGGGTGGATACCACCACCCTTAGATTTTCGTCTATATCTTATCCGTCAATTAACATTAAGAGAAACAAATTAAACCATTCTATAGAGGGAATGTGGGGCTACATTGTGGTGGTCACGGAGTTGTCTTTTGACAACCCAAAGTGCTCCTACAAAATTAAAATATAAAAAGTGTTTTATTTTCGAAAAAATTTACATGTTTTGTCTATTATAACATATCCATAATATATTTTTTAAGAGAAGTAAATTATGTCATTCTATACAGGGGCTTTAGGGCTATTTTTTATACCATTTAATTTGTCTTTTGATGACCGGAAGTGCTCAAAATAAATTAAAATGTGTGAAAATCCCGATTTTTTTTCCCGACGCAAACCGACAATGGCATAATTGCTTTGTTTCCTATTGATTGTCGATAGATATTCATGGTTTTTTGTTTTGATTGTACCTAAAAAAGACTTATGACTAGTTTTTATAGTTGAATATTTGACTTTATTATATATAAACTTATCTTGTATACGTAAATCACACAGAATCCAACATTTTACTTATGCGTAAGTACACGTTTTGTGGAATCTACAGGTGCTCATGGAAAAAATTCATAGCTTCGAGTTGCATTCATATATTTTAAACCTAAATATATCATTTTGTGCAGAAATGAATGCTGAATCCATTGGTGTATTACAATTCATGATATCTCAAACCAAACCCAAAATCCAGGGGGGTTTGGTAACCACCCCCTTGGTAGTCAGTGTTACAAAAAAACTTGGTAGCCTGAGGGTTAAGATTTCGGCCAGATGACAAAAAAAAATTCGGGCAAAAGTCTCATTTTTGCCTTCCCAACGCTGAAATGTCCCCTACGCCTATGTACGAACATATCCATTTCACCGAACCAGATCAGTGGACGATATTACAGAGATGTCCCACTAAGATAATGTTCTTTGCCAAACATTCGTGACATTACGGAGTAAGCTTATTTCATCATCCATCATAATAGCGCTCGTGCGCACAGAGCTCGAGCGACCGTTGCGTAATTGAAACTGAAACTCCTGATTGCATCCCGCCTACTTTGTGGCCACCCAACAGTCTTGATTTAAATCCAGTAGACTATAAGACATGTAGTGCCATGCAAAAAATGTCTACAGAATTCGAATATGTGATGTCAACGAGTTGTGTCGACGAATTGTGAAGGCATCGGACACAATGAGCGCATTATTGATGAATCAGCCAAGAAACGGCGTACGGGTCTTCGCGCATGCGTAGGCCTACCTGCCAAAAGAGGTGATTCCGAAAATAAATTGCAACTTCCATAATGTTCAGAAATGAATCCTCTATCTTCACCTAAAATTTCATTGACATAACCCGATGTTTGGCGGAGTTACAGTAAAATATGTAGGGTAACGTTTTTTTATGAATCACCGTGTATTACTGGAGTAAAGAAACAAACTTTTTTAATGGAGGGTGCACTATGTTAATGGCTCAGTAAGCTTACATATTGAATTATGAAAGTTAAAACTAAAGACAAAAGACTGGGCTAAAACGTTGTGGCATAAGTAGAGTCAGTAATATCTTCCAATGAACTCCGATTGAACTAAACGAAGACACAACTTATTCCGTGTTGACAAAGCTTATAACTGAATCAGTTTGAAAAGTGAGGACGAATGGGCTACGGTGTATGCTGCTGGATGAAAAGATATCCATCGTTGACCTTGTGAACTCTCAAACATGCCTACCTACATACCTACTTACCGACCTAACTACCAGCGCGACTATTTAATCCATCTATCAAGCTATCTACCCATCCATCCATCCATTTAACCATTTTCAGTCCGTCCATCCATCCATCTATCCATTCGTAGCTCTCTGCCTTTCTGTCTGTCTGTCTGTCTATTTATATATCTATCCATCTATCCATCTATCCACCCATCCATCCATCCATCTATCTATCAATCTATCCATCTGTCTATCTGTCTATCTGTCTATCTGTCCATCTATCTATCTATCTATCTATTTATTTGTTTATCTATTTATCCATCCATACATCCATCCATCCATCCGTCCATCCATCCATACATCCATCCATCCATATATCCATCCACCCACCATTCCATCCATCCGTCCATTCATCAATTCATCCACCCATTCATCCATCCATTCATCCATCCATCATTTGCCCGGTTGTGATAAACCATAATCTACAAAGGTTTCTTTCATGATTCCGGAATGCAAGCTTGCTGTTCACTGTTACAGTAGACCACTGTGTTTTGACAGTATCTGACAGGGCACAACAGTACCTGCAGTGTCGTTGCTAGAAAGTGAAGAGAAAGAGTGCAAACCATTGAAGCAAGGGCTAGCAAACATACATGTAGCTGGAAGGCACTCTTGAAGTCTAAGTTTGTCAGACTAAACAGTATGTGACAGTGATGGAGTTGAGTATCATCCGCATACTGCTGTATTTGGGCTCCAAGATGATTAGCTATGCTTACGAGTATACGACTGATTGGGGAGATAAATCCAGCTAAGTCAGCAAATAGCTAATCTCTATGTCGTGGTAATAGATGTCAAAATACTAACGGACGACAACGAGTTTGGCTCCTGTCTGGTTGTTATCGCTTGCACATTGTGCGATGTACAGCCCAGAAGTTGAAGGCAGACCTCCATTGTCAGTCGTTCTCGCCTTAAGTATCACCAGTCCGCTTTCATTCAGATAAAAGATTCCATTCAATGAAGGGTCGACGTTGTCGCTATAACTCGAGATAGTTACACCATCAATCTCATTAGAAGTCGGAGTGAGTGTCCACTTTACGTTCGTAGGAACGGTTGTCAGATTCATCGCTGTGTACGTGTCTCCTTCATAGATCGCAATATTCTTCAGATTCGATATGCAAGCTTAAAACAAGAAAACGACTTTATAATGAATTAACAGAATGCTTCTAAAAAAAACAATGGCACAGAGCTTATAATCAATAAAACACATTCACAAAAGTAAAAACAGCTGGAGCTGGCTCCACGTTTTCCGCTAAAAGTTTAAAATAGAATAGGCCTACCTCTGGGGTGTGTCATACCCCACCTCACCTCCTACGGGTTAAAATGCTTCCAGTAAATTCCTATTGTACCATGGAAGTACCAGATTTTTATAAGTTCAGTCACATTAATTTTTGCCGTTTACTGCTGCGCCAGGTTGTCGATCAACGTATAAGCCTGATTCACCATTCCGACGCCTTGTAGTCACATGTCCAGCATATTTTTAACTAGATTACTTTAATTATTACTACCAGGATTGATAGTATCAATATCTGTCTTGATAAAGACTATTGACAGAAATTTCAACAAAAGTGAATTGCCATACATCAGAACAACCAGTGGCGTAGCTAGCTTTTTGTGGGCCCGTGTGCAGGGGTCCCGCATAGGCCCGCTATTTTTTCTTGTAAGGCTGGTATCTTTTCGTTCTTGCAATCAAGATCACAAAAACTAATCTATGGCATGCAATTACTATTAGGCCCACCAAATGCAATACAACTCACTCAGGAGAAAAAACATGAATGCTGTAGCTGCACGAATGAGACAGATAAATTAAAGTGTCATAGGCCTAACTGCAGTGATTTCCCAGAAGAATTAAAAACCTATCACTTTGCAGACTTTTCCCACTTATTATTAGCTGATTATTTAAAACAATGTCATGGCATCAAAGAGTTTTCTTTCTAGCATTTTTAAGCAAAAATTCAACCATCTATCAGTTCCGATCCATGATTTGAAATTTGCGCACCAAAAACGTTATAATAATCAATTTTTCATATAGGCCCTACATAAAAATAAGTAAACAAATTGAGACAAGTAGGCCTAAGTGATTTCCTAAAACCTAAAACTTGCTCAATTTGGTGTCTTCTTATTTTGGGGTGACAGCTGAGAAGATTTGAGAGCAGTTTGAGAATTGTTGACAAATTACTGGGGATCAGACTAACTTATTTGATCCACGCGGAGTTGGGTAGCGAAAAAGTGGAAAAACTTAGGCCTAACTAGGTAACCCTAAGAAAGACTAGCGAGGGTTGAGCAACCTCAAACCCCGGGAAATTCTCACTCTGGTTGAGGGAGATGTCAGTTTACAACCGTTACCATACCCAGCATAATTATGACTGGAATACAAGAACATGCCTGTGATAAGCATGAAGATTCTGCGGCGCACCATTTAATTTCAATACAAGAACGTGACAGATAGACGAATATGATCACACCTCTAAAGGTCCTCTATCCCAAAATGATAGCATAAGCCCGCCTTTGGCCTTTGCACAAGAAAACTTGTGAATGAAAATCAGATGCGGGTATGATTAGTTTCATGTTCTCAATTTCGACCGAAATTAGGCCTACTAAAAAATGTCATCAACATTTTGACAGAGCATTATTACATTTTTTCTTGGAGATTTCGGCCAAAATTAATGAATAAACAAAGATCAGAAATTTTAGTCAGCAAAAAGATGGAAAACTTCGTCGGTGACTTAGCCAGTCGTCCGCCCAAAATCTCGCGACCTTCCTTCGGCCACTCGTTCGCCCCCCGCACCCACGCAAGTTGCAGACCAAGTCTCCGCCCATTGGCTTAGTAGGCAACATCTGAAAATGTCTGCAATAGCAGAAAACAGGATGATGAAAACTTTAGTGTCGAATTTGAACTTACTGATCACTGTTGACATCAGAGTCGTAGTAGTTTCAGGTGGTTGAGCGGTAATTGTTGTCACTGGAGTAGTCGTTGTTGGGAGTGGATTTTGTGTTGTTTTCGGTAGGGTCGTAATGCTTACTGGGATTGTAGTCGTTGTCGTTGAAGGAGTCGTTGTTTCTGGCGTTGCTTCTTCGATCGTTGTTACAATAGGAAATGCTTCGAATAATATAATAACGATGTATGTAGCCAAATGGTTTTAATTTTAATCACAGTTATGATTATTTGCATGAGCACTATAAGGTGTGTCTTTTGAATAAGCGCGCTAGGCCTATAATATAATAGCTTTCAATTTACGTTATAATTATTTTAAGAATAAGACTTTATTGTTTGATACGTGTTATTGGTCAAACGGTTACGATACAATGCAATACAAGTGAAATTTTTAATCACCCTACAAAAATAATGATTTGTTATCTTTACCTACGATAAATGAAATCCATGCTCAGTGACCTCACAAAAAAGACGACGACTTACGAACATGGCTCAAGCTTCAGATAATTATGGCATATCTTGCAGAGCAGCAGCGCACATTGCATCTAGCCTACTTACAAATTTCGGAATAGCCTAGTAACACCAGTCCTGGCGATAAATCTGAGGTTATTGACCGTTCAATACTCCGAAGAGAAAGAAAAAGGCTGTGTGAAGATCTGCTTCAGGAATCCGCAAGCCATTCTGCTGCCAAAAAAGTAAATTGCTTTCATTGTCAAGTTAACCTTATGCTGGTGCACTCAATGGGTGCTTTACGAATTCCTTGGTGATTGAGAAAGATGGGAAAGAAAACTGATTTGTTAATAGATACGGTAACAAATTACGTAGGCCCTGATTTATAAAATCGTATTAACTCTAAAACATGATAATAGATGCAATAATTTCGTTCTCTTAATTGCTCTGTTGCTTGAGTCTGAAACTAACCTCCTATAGAGCAGGATTCGTTGAACTCCGGTGCATTAGTTGCGATGAAATCGAATTTGATTTCAGTTGGTGCAGCAAATGTGAGTTCACATGTATAGACACCACCAGGATCCTCGCCGTTGGTTGTGATGGTTGATTCTGAATAGAACAAGGGATCAACTTTTCTCCTCGTCAGCGTAGATGATGACAAGAAGACTCCGTTGAGTTTCCATGTAACAATCGGATAGATCGGATGTAAACTGCCGTCAGCGTACGTGATGTTGCACGATACGTTGGAAGCATAACTGAGAGGAGTACAGAAGCAGAGTGGACCTGATCCTGTGAAACAAAAACTCAATTATTGATTTTATATGTTTATTCATTTTTGTTGCTACATTTGGTTTTGAAACAGTGATCTAGTTAGTTGTCGACAGTCACGGTAATTTATTGCTAATCCAAAATATTTGGATTTGCAATTGTGACTGTCCTCTAACAAGATCTACAAAGGTGTGTCACCTGCGGTCGGAAAGTCAGCATAGGCTTACTGCAACAGTATCATTCTGTCCACTGTCCAGGATAACCCCATTAGGCTACCTGATGCGGTTGGAACGCAAAGCCTGCGATGAGCGGTGCATCTAGGCCTACATTTTGCAGTAACTTTACATTTTTAAGGTTATCGATTATATCGGTTATCAAAATATGAATCAAAGCTAGAGCACAAAGACTGATTATCATAGGTCTAGTCTGGGCGTTGGCACCTAGAAGTCTCCTTTGGAGATGCGCCATCGGTTTTCAGCATTTTCGAGTTGGCTGCGAAAAGAAGCAGTTCGTGAAGGGATTTGGTAATTACATCTGTTTCGTACAGGTTGACATGTTAACGAAATGTGACGCACGGGCTCAACACCCACAACGCCAACATTATTTCAACACATACACCGGGCAAGGGCGGGGCTTGGTTGTGGGGAGAGAACCAAAATGAGCATGCTTGTCATAAAAGTTCCCGAAAAACGCCTCTTACCGCAGATGCGCTGGGTCTTTGTCAAGCAAGGGTAGGGGTACGAGCAGGAGGGCGTTGGGGGAGGGACAGGACGGTAAACCGCAATTTGCCGGACAACGCTGAGGATGGGACTTGATGATGGCTGGGTGGGAAGATTGCGGGCGGCGTGTGGATTGGGGCCTGGCGAGGTATGGGCTGAGTGGGGGAGGAGAACGGAAGAGTATGATTTGCCGGCGATGAGGAAAAAGTCTACATTTACCGGTCATCGTCGGATACCTCAGAGGGGCGGGTTGTGTTGAGCGAAGTTGGGGCGCAGTGAAGTGAGGGTGGAACGTGGCGGGGAGGAGTGGGGAAATGTGGGTGTAGAGCGGTGTGTGGGTGCAAAAAGAGCGGGATTGGGCGAAGCCTTGGGTGAAGTACGGGCAGGATTGGGGTGGGTGAGGGGCCGTCCATAAAGTATGTCACGCTCCAGGGGGAGGGGGTCCGAGAAAGTGTGACAGTTTGTGACAGGGGGGAGAAGGGTCAGGTCATGTGTGACGTCACACATTTATTTTTTTAATGATGTGTATTATATAATTGTCTAGTTTAATTTTTGCAATTTTTTTCAAATTCAATCTACATTGAGTTACTGCTTCAATGAATAACTGTGACAACTGTTTGCAACTAACTATTTTACTATCAAAGTCATTTTAATAATGTGATAGTACTTTTAAGTGGAAACTTTACAGTTTAATAGTGAAGTGTGTATTAGATTAAATTTGAATAAGGTGTTAATTACAAAAAATTCGAAAGTGCGACGTACTTTAGGGGGGGGTCCGAGAAAGTGTGACGTACTTTAGGGGGGTCCGAGAAAGTGTGACAGTTTGTGACAGGGGGGAGGGGGGGTCAAAATGGTAAAAAATAGCGTGACATACTTTATGGACGGTCCCTGAGGCAAAAAATGAAACTCCAGACGGGTAAATGCGAAGAAACGAAATTTTCCCGGGCAACACCGGGTATCACATCTGGTGATTTTATCAATAATACAGAATCGAACGAATAATATAACTTCTGTTAGAAAAAGATATTTTCATTCTGCTAAAGGTATTTTTGAAGCTAAATATATGTAGAAAACAGTAGAATAGGACTTAAAATTTTCAACGACAAACGACTGGTTTTAGCCCACGATGCCACAAATTTTATGATCAACAATTAAGACATGAAGAAATGCAACCTAGGAACTTACTAACGACGAGTAACTTGGCTCCTGTTCTGTTAGGATTATTGGCGCATTGTCCGATGTACAACCCAGCTGTTGATATCGGATTCCCAGATGTCGACGCAGTCTTGATAACAAGACCGGTCTCGTTAACGTCGTAGAGACCAGTCAACGATGGATCCCGAACATCACCATAGTCGATGATCTGGTAATTGTCGAACTCATCTGATGTTGGAACAACCTGCCACGATACGTTTTGAGGATCAACGTACAGATCCATTATTGTATTCGGCTGTCCTTCTCTTACAGCTTTATTCGTCGGATTTCCCAAACATTGATCACCTACAAACAACAGCAATTCTGCTTCGATCAATATTCTTCTCAGAGCTTGCATACGTCGCACTTTGTCTCTGCCTCATCAAACTTTCATTTGCAGACCTTTGGAAAGTGTGGATGTTGACTGTGTGTAAGTTGCCAGCAGATGCAACATCAGACTCCTATCAGATCACGTTTTTTTTAAAATCTATCAGACAGATTCATGAGCTAGCGTCTTTGTTGATTCTTTGTGGTTCACAGCTTCTTGTATTCAAAATACACAGGCCTACACGTAATTGACTTTGGTACTAACATACGAAGTTTTAGGTCGATGAAAAGTTGATCCTAACCGAAAATTCTTAGTTACCCGGTACCCCAATCCTCAAGTCAACAGAAAAATTTAAGATCAGCAATTCAGCATGCTAAAAATGCAGGACAGTTTCGCGGTTTAGATAAAGTATGTTTTAACGATTAAATAATTAGAACTAGGCCTATTACATAATCTTTTTTATCTACACCGTGAGTCGTAAAAAACTAAGCCAAATTGTTTTGCATATATCTTTAAAGCCTGATAACATATCACGCTAAAATTTTCCAAATATTTAGAGAAGTGGACCAAGAATATGATTCCAAAATTTCACGAGGTAAAGTTGAACGGATAAAAAGATATGAATATTTAAACTTCATATGACGAAATTTCAGTTTACAAGCAATTTTTCTGTTACATTCAATCAAATGTTTCTTTATATCTCTAATGATTAATGATTAATCATTCTAAAATTTTCCAGATATGTAGAGAACTGAACTAACAATATGACCCCAACAGTATGGGTTGATTATTTATTTAATTAAGATGGTCAAAATGTCCTCCTCCTGCTTCCACGCAAGCCTGGAAGCGCTAGCGCCATGCATTATGCAACAGCATCGTCAATTATCCTCTGGTCCAGGCCTTCCAACACTTCCAACAAGTGTTGGTTGCTTCAGATCGTTTATATCATGGATTGTTGTCTGGTAGACTCGGTCTTGCATCACGCTTCACACTTTATAGTCAACAGGATTTAAATATGGGCTGTTCGGAGGCCATAATGTGAGAGAAATGAAGCCTGGCGTCTCTCTTGTCAGAATTTCCATGGTTTCCTTGGCTCTGTGGGCTGGCGCTGTTCTGTTGAAAAAGAAAACAGCCTTCTGGTGCTATAAATTTCTGATAACAGTTGGAAGATGTTGTGACAGCAGAATATTGCGATTAAATACTCCGTTAATTTTACTCCAGGATTCCTGAAGACCAAAATTGGGAACTATCGAAACCGCAACGAACACCATAGCAGACTTGCTGAAAACAGAAATTTTCCGGAGATGAAGTTTAAATATTCATATCTGTGACCCGGTCTATGAAAAGGGACCACAACGCGGGAATGGACTTATGTATACCACCATGATCAGCACAAAATTCTGAAAAGAATGATGTATTATGTGACACAGCACTATTATCTTTTCTATTTTTTGTAGACTTTACAACGTGATGTACCTAAAATATGAGATCTTCGGAAAAACGCAATTGAAGTTAATCCGAATATCGCTGTTTGTTGAACCTTACACTTTATATTTAGAAACATGGAAATCAAAGCGCTGCATAGACATGTAGAATGAATTATTTAGCGCATTACTATAATTATAATCATAGATTCATAATTAAAACCGTTTCCAAAAATATTCTACTGTCATAATACCCCGACATTAAGGATGCCGCCTTGCGGTCCCTTTTATGTGCTCTAATATTACAATAAGAAAACCTAATAATATCAAATGATTTCTGTGAACCATTATGAAAATTTGATAGACAGAAGAGTCATCTAGCGAATCCCAGTGAAAACCCGATTTCGATATTTCGATGGGTGACCATGTTCTAAGGCCTGTATCTCGGTAAATAAATCCCGCGTTGTGGTCCCTTTTCATAGACCGGGTCACATCTTTCTATCCGTTCAAATTTTTGACTTGATATTTTGGAATCCTATTCTTGGTTCAATCCTCTAAATATCTGGAAAAATTTGGTATGATTAATTATTAGGCATTGGAGATATAAGAAAAACAGTTTAGCTTACTTTTTACTGAATCTGGCAGAAAATTGCTTGTAAACTTCAATTTCGGCATATGAAGTTGAAAGATTCATATCTTTTCATCCGTTCAAGTTTATCTCTTGAAATTTTGGAATCATGTTCTTGGTCCACTTCTCGAAATATTTGGAAAATTTTAGCGTGACATGTTATCAGGCATTAGAGATATATGCAAAACAATTTGGCTTAGTTTTTTTTGACTCACGGTGTAGATCTACTTACCCTTTGCAAAAGAAGAGACTATTATGATCAGAAAGTATGTCAATTCCAGAATCACTTCTCTGTTGTTTTTGCGCATCATTTTGAATTAGTTTCGTTGCATCGTTGGAAAAGTTAACGAAGCAAGGAAAGACGAAGCTGAGGCAAAGCCTAGAAGATAGGATAAACAGTTTTCAAATCAGATTAAAAAATTAATATTACTTGGCAGGTCTTCCGCTATCACAAAATAAGGCTTATTATTAACAATAGCCTATAGGCCTAACTCAACGCAGGATTTAGGCCTATTCGGTATTGTTTGCCTTCAGAGGCAGACAATGTGGTGGTAGTGTGGTCGGTCACCCAAATCAATAGTTTGGTTCCACGACAATAATTGGTCTACCGACAACTCGTATACCGACAACTGGTCTAACGACAACTGGTGTACAGACAACTCGTATTGATGATATCTAGAAGCTGGATTTACGCAAATGTTTTATAGCTTAAATGGAAGCTCGATTGATGATTTTAATTCATTAATGTATTTCAACATGCATCCAGCTTCTACCTCAAATCCCAAAAAGTATCTTCAGCCAGCTTCTATTTCTCGCTCGCTATTTTCGTCAATCTATTTCAGCTATAAAAATACCCTCACCCAGCTTCCATTACTTAAGCGTCATTTCATCAATCCAGCTTCTAGTACAGATCTAGAAATACTTTCGTCCAGCTTTTATTTCTCATGCGTTTCTCAGCTTCTATTTCACATGTAAAAGAACCATCACCAAGAATCCATTTATCCTGCGTTTTTTTCATCAATCCATTGCACCTGTATAAAAAACTGTCATCCAGTTTCCATTTCTCAAGCGCTGGATCAGTTGTCTGTAGACCAGTTGGCGGTAGACGAGTTGTCTGTAGACGAGTTGTCGTGACACCACGTCCCCTTAGAATTATAATGCTCTATCATGAATATTTGAAAAAATCGAGTTTGGTATCAATCTCTTCAGTGTAGCATTTGCTCTATCATTAGACAAAAGGGCTAGCCGACCGAAGCGGTCGTTTCTTAGTTATAAGTCAGTATTTCTATCATGAGAACCTGTTTCCAATCTAGACTTTGTTAGTATTATATTGCTCTATCATTGGATTCCAATCACAAGGCTGGATTTGTCATGTTGCAGCAAAACGTTAGTGAATCGATTTTGTTAGCATTAGGCCTATAATGCTCTATCATAGGCATCCAATCACAAGGCTGGATTCGTCATGTTACAGCAAAACATTACTGAATAGACTTTGTTAGTATTATAATGCTCTATCAATGGCGTCTGGATTCGTCATGTTACAGCAAAACGTTACTGAATAGCACCAAATTAGTTACGGTTGTCCCGGAATGGTAAAATAAAAAGTTGGCAGGCTAGAGCGTCCAAGTTCTCTGTTACAAAACTATGATAGATCAATATTATACTCAGGACGTTATTAAATAAACGCTGCTGCGTGTTTAACTTAGAGCATTATTACAACTACATGTACTTCGTCGTTTGGAATTATATTGCTCTAACATGCATTTTTGCTCTTTTTTGCTATTTTAGATAGTTTTTCACTTGTTTTCATGAAAATAAACATGAATTTTGCAATTATTAAGTCACCAGCGGGAACCTAGAAATGATTATATTATCCTTCAAAAGAATCTAGTTTAATTTAAAATTCTTGGCTTAAAACAGTGCCCAAACTTTGAAGTGGTTTTTCTCGGTTTCGCAAAAATCTGTGATAGAGCATTATTATTCTAAGGGGACGACCAATCAACTGGCCTTACTGAGTTTTAATTTCAATTACTAGTCAAACAAACTGGCACGTTAGGTGACCTATATGGATGCCGCACATACTTACGTCTCTTTGTAGATCTGAGTAAGCTTAAATCATTCATCATGAAGCTTCCATCAAATACGATAGCATGGTAATGAATTAGTTAAATGTAGGTATCGGCCTGTAACGCGGAGACTATGGGTTAGATCCTCATCCGAGACGGTTAGTCTACTGTGTTTGGATCTTGTATAACTTCCTCACTGACATTGCAATTGGTCTCCAATACAATAATATTTCAGTTGCGCAGTCTAGGCATGGTCACTTCTGAGCTTTGTAGGAAGGGCGACAGCAAATTGCCGTTGCTTTGTATTGTACGGTAGCCTATAATAGCCTACAGGCTCTGCAGAGCATGCAGTCTGCAAAATGGATAAAAAGGAACAGAAAATGTTATTGTCAATTGAATGCCCTTAGAGCCTCGGCGGTACCTGTAGGCTACAGTTATAGTTAGTCACTGCCAGTGAACTTCCGCAAAGCTCAAATGCCGAGTTGGTCGTGGAGTAACCATAATATTAAAGACATTGATAAAGCAATGCTCGTCGTAGCGACGCGAGTCTTTTGTCGAGCGACTTTCTTTCATGTAAATTTCTATTGTGACGTCAGTGTCCTGTCACCACTACTTCTAAAAGTGATGGTGATAGTCACCAACACATTTCGGTCCTGGACAGAAATATAATTAGGCCTATATATATATATAGGCTATTAATGATAGTATTTCGCTAATAGACGGCTGAGCTGATAGGAAAGTAGGAGATTGGCCTGAAGCGGGGCGAATCTTAAATTTCCAGGGGAACGTCAGGTACCCCAGCTAGTATTCAATAATAACCAATATCCAGAAGGTGTGAAATAGCCGCCGGCTTGGACAATTTTGAAGGCGATCATTGCCCTAGTGCCCTTTTATGAGAAACACAAAACGCGCCAATGTCCTACTATGTCTCTTGTTTTGAATTCATGAACCGTTAAAACACATGTGCATTTCATGCAATTCCTATTTTACTTTGACATTAGAGTTGACAATGGTCGTGATCTCAAAATTTCTAAGCTCCACTCGAAAACGAAGCGCAAGTTGTCCAACAACCAGTCTTTATCTCTTGGTCTCTCACACTGTGATCACCTCAGATTACGGCTATATCCGGTATTCATCGGATTCCCCAAACTGCGAGAGGCGTTGTAAATCAATTTATGTAGGACTATACAATACAATACAATATAATTATAGACACAATAAGTAAAAGAGTAAAGTCCATCGAGTTCCATGTGGAACTCAGGGAGACGCTCATCTCCTTTTCAATGGCCTTGAGCCGTCAATGGACGAATCCCAAGGTCCAGTGTATCGCAGAACTTTCCGTTTACTTCGGATACTTCCCAGTTTACGCCGGTACCAAATTAATATACTGCTTGGTGACAGAGGCACGTGTGCATAAACAACTTGCCCATGGTCTTACCAGGAGTCGAACCCCGCAACCGCCCGCTCCGTGAGCAAACGCGTTACCGATAGGCCACATAGTCGCATCTAGATACAATGAGCTTATTCGTGAGCGCTCACTAGTCAGATGGGTCATTTAAAAGATTAGACCGAAAGCAACCATGGAAAGGCTACTAAAGAATCAGGGTGGCAAAGAGTATCTGTTGAGGTGACGTGTAGAAGTAGGTCTAGCATTCTATTGAATATGCCAAAATGGTGCAAGTACCGTAGTCGAGTTAAGACAATCAGACGATTCGAGGAGTTAAAGTTACGCGAGAAAAAGAACCGCAGTAGACCTAGGTCGTAGCAATGTGTGAGGCTCAATCTTTAGTGGACTTTAAAAGGTTGTATAGGAATATTTTGATACAGGCATAAATTTTCAACAGTCAACCAAATTTTATGTTGACTATGAAGGTCGCAATCTCTAAATTTCAAGTTGTAACTAGCCCAGTTAACTGCACCGGTAAGCGAGAGCGGCATACGTCTGTTGGTTGAATGGACTGCAGTTCAAGCCCCGGTGTAAAGGTTTCAAATTACCCCCTCCTAAACATTACCCCCCGGCAACTTGAAACCGGTTTCAGATTACTCCCCGGAAACTAGATTTGCATCAATCACCGCATTTATTGCACTAAAAAATCAGAAAAATCATCCAGCTTCTTGTTTTGGTCTGAAGATTTCTATACGTCACCCCACTTCGTGGTTTGCTATCAATATTTTTTATCGAAAAAAATAATGGCCTCGAAGACATTTTCTCCATGTAAACTTCAGCGGTGATTTAGGCCTAGTATTTTAGTCACAGCTGATTGATGCAAATTACAGTTTTCAGGGGGGTAATGTTTAGGAGGGGGTAATCTGAAACCTTTACACCGGGCTGGGAGTTGGCATTAAGAGATTTAGGCCCCGGGCTGGGAGTTGGCATTAAAAGATTTATATATCTCGGGCTTGCACGTGTGAGACGCAGGGGCGCAAGCTACTGCGGGGCGACCTTGGGCAAGTTGCTTACCCATCATTGTCTGTGGGGAAGGCAACAGGAAACCACCGCACTCATCTCATCCCCTGGTGGCGAAAGCCATAGAGGCTAGAGCCTGCCTACGGGCAGAGAACTAGGTTATCATCATCATAAAGAAGGTCTACCTAGCCAGACAAGGAAGGTGAGAAGGTCATGCGCATCATACTTTGACAGTTCAAAGACAGTATTTAACTGTCAACGACACATTGCACCAGGACTAAAGATGACATTGCAGAAACCACACCCGTAGCCTAACACAGGCGATGAATTATGATCTAAGGAGGGTCGTGACGTGAATAGCTACTCACCTATAGGCTACAAACGTCAGGCGCATCCTTTCTATTCGCATATCTAAAAGACTCTTTTGTATAGCGCAAAAAATACAAGGGATTCAAATTCGCCATTTCTGTTGAGTATCTGCAGTGAAGTGTGAAGCCAATGTTCCCGGGCATCGTGTTCTTTGCAGTCTAGGATAGAATAAGCCTAAGCCTACCTTTGAGGCTTTTTTAGAAAATGCAATTCGGAGATCCGTTCGGATTTCAACATAGCTATCAGTCAGCCCAACATAGAACAGAATAGCATGGCGCCAATATCGTAATGCACAGGGCATCAAAGTATGGCACCACAAACAGGGGCGGATCCAGGATTTCTGGTTAGGGGGGGCGTAAATACTACATACATACATGCATACATACATACATACATACATACATACATACATACATACATACATACATACATACATACATACATACATACATACATACATACATACATACATACATACATACATACATACATACATACATACATACATACATACATACATACATACATACATACATACATAGGCATATAAACCCACACACATACATGCATTTGTTCGGCGCAGTGGTGAAGGTGTATAGGCCTAATTATTATACACCGTGAGGCATAAAAAACAAAGCCCCTAGAAAAATTGTTATAATTTTAACAATATTCAAGCAATGTCAATGAAATTCTGAAAAATTATAGCCAAATAGCAGGCAATGTAAAAAGATTATGAATTTGTACTCAAACTGTCTGCCTTTAGCTTCTACGCATGCGCGAAGTCCCTTGCGCCATTCACGCACCGCCTAGTCAATAAATTCGCTGTTCAAGATCGTTCCAAGCTTTCTCGTTTCGCTTACGAAGATCTTCAACATCACGGACCATCGTTTTGTACACCATTTCCTGCATGCATACCCATATTTTTTAATAGACAGGATTCAGATCTGGGCTGTTAGGGGGCCATAGTGTAAGAGTGATGAAGTCAAGTCGAGTTTTATTCGTCGGAAATGCAACCGTTTCTTGAACTCTGTACGGTGTACGCCAGAGTACCACCTTGCTGGAAAATGTAAAATTCAGAGTTCTCGAATTTCAGGTAGAAGGCTTTCCAATGAGTAAAAACATCTCTGTAGTGTTGGCCGTTGATTGTATTCCCCGGTTTAACAAAGTGAATTGACGTGCGCCCCAGAGAAGAAGCACCGACTGACACCATTTGGGATTTGCTAAACGTCGGACGTGTGCGTAAAAGGCGGTCGGCTGCAATAGGCCTATCTCTCTTTCGAGTTCCAACTGCTACATACAGACGATCATTTTGAGTATTGCTACGAGAAGCAGGAAATGGTGTACAAAACCACAGTCCGTGATGTTGAAGATCTTCGTAAGAGAATTATGCAAGCTTGGAACTATCTTGACCATCGAATTATTGACTCGGCGGTGCGTGAATGGCGCTAGCGACTTCGCGCATGCGTAGAAGCTAAAGGCGGACAGTTCGAGTACAAACTGAAAATCTGTTTACACTGCCTGCTATTTGGCTATAAATTTCCTGAATTTCATTGACATTGTTTGAATATTGTTACAATTATAACAATTTTTCTAGGGGCTTTGTTTTTTATGCCTCACGGTGTTGTATGCATGTATGTATATACGTATGTATGTATGTATGTATGTATGTATGTATGTATGTATGTATGTATGTATGTATGTATGTATGTATGTATGTATGTATGTATGTATGTATGTATGTATGTATGTATGTATGTATGTATGTATGTATGTATGTATGTATGTATGTATGTATGTATGTATGTATGTTTGTATGTTTGTATGTTTGTATGTATGTATGTATGTATGTATGTATGTATGTATGTATGTATGTATGTATGTATGTATGTATGTATGTATGTATGTAAAAATAATATAGTCGATGCCAATTTATCATACGGTAATTAACATAGTAATGATAGAAATTGAATACACTAGAATTTGTATAAAAAATAGATTCAATAAGCAAGGGATGCTCCTTATCCATGGACCGCACGCCCCTGAGCGTTAAGAGAATGATTATATGAGTAGGTCTAATCTTTGATACATTTAATTTCTGCTGAAGAGCTCCCATGACCCGACCTGCTGAAATTGCAGTTCTAGGCCTATATCCTTGATTTGCATTTGTCCATAATATCGGCAGCTGAACGCTTTCGGCGGCTATAGGCTAATCAGCACGACGAATTTCAAAATTATAATGATAATCATATGCCATCTTTTGAGATTTAGGCCTAAGATAGGCTTATATGTCTTACCAACGGCAGTCGGCTTATTCGCGAATGATAAAACTGCTTGTTTAAGCCGTTTTGACGGCGGACCACTCGACATATTTTTTAATTGACCAATTTCTATTTACGTAAATTTTGTCTGTACATGAACTTTGTGAATGACGTAACGGCAAAAGTCATTGGTCACGTGGGCAACGTCTGCTAGCAACTCAGGTAAGTAGGTAAGAGAGCTCCGGTAAGAGAGCTCCATTCTGCCGGTCCAGCTACTTCAAACATCCTATTCCCAAATTGCAATTATATTAGTTTTAGGTCAGTTTAGTTTGAGAACATTTGCTGAGGTTTAGGGGGGGCGTACGCCGGCTCCGCCCCCCTCTGAATCCGCGCCTGCTATTAGTTTACACCAGGTGGTGTTATTGTGCTATAGGATATATCAATCGATTGCAAATTCATTTGGGATTACACTGAACTAAATTCTATAACGATAGTTCAATCCCTTCTCAAAATATTAGCATGAAAACGCTAGGCTTCCTTCGGCAAATATCGCAAGCAAGCATAAAATGTGTATCACGAGATTTTACACTATTATTTAATACCAGGTGGTGATATTGTCATATAAGATACACCAATCGATTGGAAATTCATTTGGGATCACAAAGAACTAAATTCTGTAACGATATTCCAATCGATTCAAAAGATATTAACATAAAACGCTGGGGTCCGCGCGAATCCCCCCTCGTGTACCAAGAAAATACCTTGGGCACTCGGGTGTTAAAAATCCTACTACTTGTAAGTCAGTGCGACTACTATCAGCTTTCTATTCACTTAAAATTCCGAGTTATCGACATTTTAGGTAGGCTATATAGGCTAATTAACGCGAAATTAAGACGTCATTAACGGTCGCATGCATTATTTAGTCCGAAGCCTTTCACTCTTGGCAAATATTTTATTTCTTTTGACATCGTCATTTCCGACGTCAGTTCTAGCCGTGGATTGCAGTAATGCCACAGCTGGGTTTTTCCACTACATACTTTTTTCCACTATTTTTAATTTTAAACTCCACAATCAAGATTTCACGTTGTAAATTCCCAAATAATTTAAAACCTGAAGAATATCTCTGCACAGAAATACACCATTTTGACATATCAAAATAGGTCAGGCCCATAGGCGTAGGAGACGGGGGTCCAGGGGGGACAAATGCCCCCTAAATTTCGGGCAAGTCTGGTTTTTCGGGCAAGCAGTCCGGGAAAAGTAAAAAAAATTATAAAGAAATTAAGAAATTTGGGAATTTGGACCGGACGACTAAAAAAAAGGTCTTCAGATTTTTTCGGGCGGAAAAGTAACGGACATTTTGGGGCGATTTCGACAGGACGAAAAAAAGTCTTCAGATTTTTCGGGCAAAAGTAAAACTTTTGCCCCCCCCCCACTTCTGAAATGTCCCCTACGCCTATGGTCAGGCCACTCCTTTCTTCTTGTTAAGCCGTATTGACATCTACAGGGTGGGCCAAAAATAAAGACCCCCCTAAGATTTTTGCCAATATCTTGACCAAAAGTAAGAATTTTGAAATGAAATTTTACAGTCTTGTAGACAATTCATATTTACACCAGATGGCCAAATTTCATTAAAATATTTCAAACAGACCAAAAGTTATACCACTTTTAGTGAAGCCACCCACCGTTTTTTGACGATTCAAAAACCCGACGCAACAAAAAGTAACAAAAAATCAACTCAGTTATTCTGGCCAACATCTTAGCCAGAAGTAAGAATATCAAAATGAAATTTGACAGGCTTAAAGACAATTCATCTCCACACATGATGGCCAGATTTCATCAAAATATTTCAAACAGAAGAAAAGTTATATCACTTTTAGTGAGGCCATTCCCCATTTTTTGACATTTCAAAGACGTAACGCAGCAAAAAGTCTCAAAAACACGATTTTATGAAGTCTCATCTCAGATAATTGTTAACAAATAGCTTTCATATGCCAGATGATCATTATTATTACTATTTAAAACAGAAACAGGGTACCAGCGTAGCTGCACGTTACTGAGAAGTCACTTAGCAAGATGACAATCAAATTGGTAAATAATAAATCTGTCAGATTAATCAGGGGTCCATCAAGAACTTTGCAAAGATACTCAAAAGAAGTTTTGGCACTGGTGGTGGGCACATTGAACACAAGTTGGGAAGCACTACCAAGTTCATTTGACAACAGTTATTTGAGACGAGACTTAATAAAATCGTGTTTTTGCTACTTTTTGTCGCGTTTCGTTTTTGAATTGTCAAAAACGGTGGGTGGTCTCGCTAAAAGTGGTATAACTTGTGTTGTGTTTGAAATATTTTGATGAAATCCGGCCTGAATGTGTAAATATGAATTGTCTTTAAGCCTCCAAAATTTCATTTCGAAATTCTTACTTCTGGCCAAGATATTGTCAAAAAACCTAATTTTTTCGCGTTTCGTTTTTGAATCGCCAAAAAACGGGAGGTGCCCTCACTAAAAGTGATATAACTTTTGTTCTGTTTGAAATATTTAGATGAAATCTGGCTATCATGTGTAAATATGAATTGCCTTTAAGACTGCAAAATTTCATTTCAAAATTCTTACTTCTGGCCAAAATATTGGCAAAAAACCTAGGGGGTCTTTTTTTATGGCCCACCCTGTACATGTATGACATGCAGGCCTATAATGTATTTTACGCTGTAAGTCAGGTCAATCCTCTATTGGTCTAGTTGTTGCAGAGTGTTAATGTTCTATAGGTGGTTAAAACGTTGGATTGTTGATGTAGCCCATTAAGAAGAATTTTGCTTGAAACCTCGGACAATTTTAAAACTTTGTAAACTTAAGTCACGTGTGCTATGTGTTTAGCCTACAATTCTGGTAGCCTAGGCTCGACCCGCCCCGCATGGGCACATGAATAAAATTATATCGATTAATGGCTTATTGTCAGTATGGATGCCGAATCTCTGACAATTGTAATAATCGTTATTTTTAAAGTTGTAGTTACATTTTATTCGTCTCTTTTGACTAGCATCTTGTAAACCCTCGTTCGAACAAGACTTAGTGAAAACGAACTTATTTTGAACAAAGGGGGTCTAAAATTCCTTGTAAGAATAGTCTGGGTTTTTCTGGGTTGTTTCGGAGGGAGATCTGGGTTAATTTCTGAAACCTCACTGGCAACATTGGTGGAGTGTCAAGTGGCCAATGTCGATAAACACATAATTTAATCAAGCCGATTTGCAATAACAATATTATTATTAAATGATGATGTCCAGTATGAACTGAAGATCGAATGGTAAGAATAACATCATGGTTTTAAGGTTCTGCGAACGTTGGTGCAAAAAGCTACCACGGGGGCGGTTGAGCGGCGATGTTCTGGCTAATACCATGTGTGGCATGATTATTGATGCAGTAGGCCTACTGTACGGCAGAATGACTCCCGACAGCACTTTTAAACTGTTTAATACTATATATTTCTACACTTGTTTATCTTACATCAATTTCAAACGAGGTTGGGATTAATTTTGCATCCGACATTTTAGGAAGTTGAAATAAAGCAGGACTCAGGTCCATTCTTATCTTGACATTAATTTTGTCAAAGGCGGTCTCAATGCAGAAACCAAGCGAAGGCGAAATGCAACAAATAGGCTATGCCTAGGCGGAACGGGGTTGTGAGTGGAGTGGGGTTGCGGGCGCGGTAGTGTTGGGGCGACCCGGGCGGGATTTGTGGCATGATTTTGCGTTTCATATTTTTTCATGCACACTGCACATTGCACAATGCACATGGGCATGTGTCGCCTGTGGGACTAAATTGTGCGACAGTGCGTAACGGAAGAAGCGCAGTCCTTAACCTGAGAGGCAGTTTTAACGTGTTAACCTCCTCAGTCTCTTATAATAGTGAGCAAACGATGGTTGTTGATCAGCCATCTTCCTCACTCTCTGTTCTTTCCACCGGCAGTTCACTGGTAGTCCGTCACTGCAAACCTACTCATCATGGAGCACAAAATAATCTTCAGTCAAGTTTAGAAGATTTGAAACCCAGGTCTCTTGATTGGCAAAAGACTCGAGTGACCGATTTCTCTTGACTCGTAGGCCTACTTGGACTCCGACAGTCAAGACTTGGATTTGGACAGGAATTCGAATTTTGATTTGCTGACTCTGTTTCCGGGTCGTAATCGTAATCTAAATCGAAATATCTTAACCTCGAGATTTTTACAGCGCCCACAAAGCGAAGTCTCGAGAACCAGCTTGTTCACAGGCACTTAATCAAAACATAGTCGGCAGGCAGAGGGCCGAGATCTGGATAGTCAGGCAGGCAGACAACGGACGGCGTAGGACCCTTAGGTGGATGATGTTTAGGGTTGAAATGACGAGACATGTGAGGAGGAGAAGAGGAATCAGGAAAGGAGTTGTGGAAAAGCAATGTTTTAAGTTTTGAGCGGGGAGGTAACTGGAGTTTTGATTGGTCAGTTTGTCGTAGTGCGGGCGGAAGTTTGTTCCAAAGAGGTGGAACGGCAATGGCTATGGAGCGGTTTGCGAACTTCAGCGATGAAGTGATGGGAGGGCGATGCAGTGTAATGGAGGATGAGGAGTGTGTTGAACGAAGTGACTGGATGGTGAACAATTGACGAAGGTAGAACGGCTGGGATGATTGAAGTGTATTGTAAGTAGTGACAGGACTTTGTATTTTAAGTGTTCAAGTATTTTCAGCCAGCGAAGTGATTTGAATATAGGAGTGATGGCAGCGTTTATTGGGCGTCCGCACATAGGGCAAGAGGGGGCACTTGCCTTCGCCCTGGAAAATTGATTTCCCCATTTTTTACTACTATTTCTTAGTTTTTAACAAATTTATTTGCACTAAATCGCAAATGTTACTAACGATACACAGCGTAAAATTTTTTAACAAAACTTTGTGAAAACATACTCTTTCTTAATATTCTGCTTTGAATTTTCTATATCTTGCTAAAAAAATTAAAACAGTAGCCATTGTGTTTTGTCTCTTCTGCACAAATTTCAGCTGGCGCCCATGCAACGTTCAGGGGCTTCTATGATCCCTATATACGGCAGGCGCAACTTGCGCCCGGTGGAAAACAGAGGGGAATAAGAAAAAAGCCAAAACTTAAAGGCTGGCCAGGGAGGGCAGTGCTCAATGTAGGCATATCTAGATGAAAGTTTCTCATAACTAAATTACTTCCCTTCCCCCCCCCCCCCCATAAAAATGTTTACCAAATCGTAATATTTTTAGTTAGGCTACTATCTACATTTCTGCATCACATGAACTGTAATAGTAGGCCTATACCATAATAAAATGTTATTTTATAAGATTACAATAATATTATTGGCTATTTTAATATAACTATACAATCCTATTATAATAAATAGGCCTACGATTTAATGTTAATATTTGTAAAAAAAATTGTATCCAGTGTTATCTTTCAAATTTCAGACTGTCAAATTTCAAAATGTTTTGTTCCTTGAACACTTAGTAAAACAGCATTATTATTATGTAGGCCTACATGTGTATTTTGTTGTATTGCATTGTAGACCTACTCTATCTAAACAGTTGAATAACACGAAAAATTTACACAGCAAGAAATGGTCATTGTCTTCCGACTGGAAGAAATTTGCCATGGAGAATGGGAAGTAAAAGAAGGGGGTTGTGCAGTTCTAAAAATTCCCTAAAACCAGCCCTGCCGGCCAAGAAGGGGGGAAGAAGATGGATTGCGCCCGGTTGCTTAGGGGGGGGAGTAGAAGCCCCTGGCAACGTTTGTTGATTTTGGTGAATGCACGGGCATTCTGGATAGCTTTGAAGGTTGTTTACTTCAGAATATAATTGGCGAATGAATGTTGACACAACTAAAGGTAACATAAGCTTAGATAAGATAAGACTGCATAAGATTGGACTTTTTTTATTTTGACAATTTCAATCAGTATTTTGGTGCAGGCTACATACAATACATGGCAACAAACGTAGGACGAACATCATCAAAAGTCAGATATTTTAATAGTACACACACAATCCTAAAGCCAATAGAAGTGTATACTGTATACTGTTCTTACGATGACAAACTATTTAAACTGCACTTGGGCTTGCATGACATTTAAATGAGATGAGGAATCATTGTTAAAAGTTATAGGCTATTCTCATTAGGTTGTTCGCATCAGGTATAATTTGATAGTGCAGTGTTGACCTCATGAAGAGGGCAGTGTCATCAACGGTGGAAGAAGCAGGTTCAACATAATGATTGTTCTTGATTAAGCATGACAACTGCAAAGAGTCATCCGTCTGCCGTTGCACATAACTGCTCCAAGGTAGGGTTGTCCTCAGGCAGATGGTGCAGTCGGATCAGACGGTCCACGTCCAGTGCGGCCTACAGACTACAGTGTTCCTGCACCTGTGGTCTTCGTCGACTGCGTTGTAGACACACCGCAAACTGAAGAAATTAATAAGCACTATGTGAGATGCTTTCCTGTAATTTGTGGCTTTTAAATATTATTGTTAATTTGTGTCATTGAATTGTGTCAGTGTGAAACAAACTTAAGATATTGTCTATGTTAAACAGCTAAAATTTGCATTAAAAACCAGTGCTAGGTCTAAACTCGTCTTGGTCGACATTCTGGCATTAATGTTACCAACTCGCTCTTTATATGATTAAGCCTACATGTATGTCCTTAACATCGCCTTATATTTAACTTCACCGAGGTTCCCTCTGTATCTCTATAAATTGTACCACATTACAAAAGCCTAATATTTCGATAGATTTGTTATAACTTGGAAAGCTACGACCGTATGCTTTGTTACAAATCAACACTTCATATGCTCAATTTTAAAAATTAATGTTAGGCTAAGTATTTAAAAAGAGACCGAGTGGTTTTGCGAATAAACTCACATCTTGGATTGCATATTGCGTAGAAGGCTGGTGCATTTGTGGCGATGTAATTATTTGCTAAAACGAAAGTCTACTATTTAAATAGGTTTGGGATAACTTGGAAAGCCACGATCGTGTGCTATGTTACATATAACTCGGTCTACTTCAAATGTTCCATTTTTAAAGTTAAACTACACATATATTTTAACAAAGATACTCTTTTTGTCAAGACACTCACATCTTGGATTGCAGAGTGCGTAGAAGGCTGGTGCATTTGTGGCGATGTAGGCAAGCTGAACACTCTGCGGTTTCGTGAATGTAACGTTGCATTGAAAGGTTCGTGTATCGTAGAGACTGGTTGTGATGGTGTATGTTGATGTGAATGCGTTGTTAACTCTCGTCCTCATGCTGATCTTTGACTGTGAGTATAAAGCGCCATCTGCTGTCCATTTCACATTTGCATAGATCGGGTTGTAAGTTCTGGCGTCGGCATACGTGATGCTGCAGGTCAACCTCTGGATTGTTGAGTTGAATTCCGAACAGTTACACGTCGGACCTTTTCCTGTGTGGAATATTTCATACAGGCGCGGATTCAGGGGGGGGCGGAGCCGGCGTACGCCCCCCCTAAATCTGCAGAAATGTTCTAAAGCTAAACTGACATAAAACTAAAATAATTGCAATTTAGCCTACGATTTGGAGATCTTGCAAAGCAAGCAATTCGTGGTCTACATGTAAGTCTCATTCCATGCATCTAATGTTTAAAACATCGACGCACTCACTGCTGATGGTATACTTCATTACTATCATGATGAGCTGCTTTCTCCGAATTCTTTTCATCAAGAGTTAAAGCTTTGGCAGTAGATGTGGAGAAACGCTAACAGCACACCAAGCACCCTGTCGGACACCCTCGCTGACAGCCGCTCCCGTTGTATTATGTATCCAAATATTACCACAATACATGTAGTTCACATTTTGCCGCTCACTTCTGTCACGGCTTGCAGTGTTGAGCGAGCAAATTCTAGTCTGCGATTTGTGAAGTTGTGTTTCCAAAGTACAATGAACGAGGACTCATTTTATTGTTTGTCCACAAGGACATCAAGTTGGACATTGATGACAATCTCAATGTCTACGCCAGAAAGCATCCAAGGAGAATGACACTGTTAACCCACTGGCATGTGACACTTAATTATTTCCTTTTTGGGTCAAGGGTTGCATGATCAAAACCGATAACTGATTTATAATCGTTTTACTGTTAACCTTTAGTGGACACCAGTGGTTTTATATGAGAAACTATATTTCCACGACATTTTCTAATAAAAGGATCATTATAGTTTTGCATGATCTAATTTCATACATATCAGTGGCGGCGACAGGAGAGGGCTAGGGGGGGCTAAGCCCCCTAAACGTGTCTCATCCCCCCCAAAAAGCTGAAAATGTCTAAAACGGCTTATACTTCGTAATAAGGAAACTAGACAATGACCAACGGCAACGAAATCAACCATAAAAATTATTATTATAGTGTAGATGCTTATGCCATTGGCGGCACCAGGGAAGTGGTCATGGGGTTAAGCCCCTAAATGTGACTCAGCCTCATCCCTAAGCAAAAAACTATGAATGTCCATGTATCGGCTTAAAAGTTATTATTATTATCTTATTTTCGGACCTCAACTGCGGCGGACGGTCATACATCGACTCACATGTGAGACATCAATTGCGACTCGGCTCGACTACCGGACATCGACTCTCTCTGCCACTTAACACTAGTCTGCGACTCTGCAAAACGACTTCTTATTTGAGTTTTCATGATTTTATCGTTCAGAAATAGCTGGCAAAAAAGAGCCTAAAAATGGCTCTAGTTGAGGTCAACAGAGCTAAAAAAAATGCGTTGGTGGCTGGGGCTCCGCCCCAGACCCCGCTGGGGGAGCTTACGACGCTCCCCCAGACCCCCTAGTCGGTATGGGCTTCGCGCCTTCGGCACTCGCAGCTTCGCGCCTTCGGCGCTCCATAAAATTTTTGCTATAGGCCTAGTTGGCTTCAGCCCCCCAACTTGAGATCCTGGCGCCGCCACTCATATATACATTTACGGGTTTGGATTGGTAGTATTTACGCCCCCCCTAACCAGAAATCCTGGATCCGCCCCTGACATATGCAGGTTAAGGAACTGACGAATAAAGGTTCGGTGTGTGGCAGGCATTAGACTGATCCATGGCAGTGAAAGCTATCAGCAAATTAGAAATAATAAGTCTGACGTCTAGGCGATTGGGTCTTGAATTGATGGTCGTGGAGTTACACTTTCGACCTTTACGTCTTGTAGATATAGGCCTACATGTAAACAATCAGAAATAATAGGAAGAAGCATCATTGGTGTTCTTTAGAGCAGTGATAGAAATTCAAGTTGTCTGTGAAGGGGAAACACGGTAAAATAGTTTAGCTTTGAAACGACGTCACAGTTGGTATCAATAATGTAATGAATCCAAATTGTCCAGGAAAACCGTGTGACTACGTCAGCATCACAATATTATTATTATTATTAGGCTATTACCTTTATTACAGGAGCAATCAAACGGGAGGAAATGAATAGAACTGATGAAGGACAATTTGACAGGTCGATTAGTGAAAGGTCGCAAGTTTTAGCAGGCGAAAAGAGAAAACGTAAATGAAGAGCGTGTTTATGAGAGCGAAGAGCAATCGAAATCACACAGGTTGCTTGAAATGAAATGATGAAAGTAGCTTTAGCCTACTTTATCAGCAACACTCCTTTACCAATAATATGACGATCAGTCTTAGCATTTTAGTTGCTTTTTGTAATTAAATCTTTTTATAATCAAATATTATAATGTGCTATCAATCGTGTTTATTTTAGGTTTTTGTGGTTTAGAAAATATTTCGTCCTTTTAATCATCTTTAGGGCCTATTTCTTAATAAACTCTTTAATATTTTCCTAGTTTTCTATTAGGTAGGCTATAGCCTACATACGCCATTTTGAGACTCACGCTTTTAAACATGCACCCTTTTGATTTTCTTCCTTTCGAGTTTCGATCATGCGCCCAAAATGACCATGCGCCATTTTCATTGCGCCGTTTTATTTGCGCTCTGTTCATACGATACTCATAATTTTATAGGCTACATTTTAGCTAAACACATGATCTGTGACATCGCAGACGAAATAGTAAACAATGCAGAGACTATCGATCTATACTAACCTCACTGCCATTATAGCCGCAACCTCGCTCTCTGCAATTAGATATTATGAGCATTACTGTAACACACTCAGGTAGATAATAGCCTACTTACGAATGACGACAAGTTTGGCGCCGATTTTAGTTGAATTGTATTGTGCGATATATATGCCAGATGTTGAAAATGTCGGTGTTGCATACGACTGACCAATCTTTATGGTGAGATTAGTCTGATTGACGCTGTAGAGATTCGCATATGCAGCCATTACAGTGTCGCTGTAGTTGGTGATTTGTTTAAGAAACAGCTCATCGGTTGTTGGATTGGCAGACCAGGATACTTTTGTCGGACTGTTGCAAGTCATTAGAATAGACTGATTTCCCTCGTAAACAACCTGATTTAGTGGCTTTGTCGAACACTGACCATGGACACCTGGAGGAAAAAGTAAAAGACGTGAACAATAATAATTATTATTAGACCTAGGCCTATATCCAATAGCTGCGACAGTGCAACCTGCCTGATAGTATATATTATCATGCATCAGTTACTGTAGCTCTAGATTTCTAGACGGTGTCCCCAGTATTTTCTCAATTGGCTGGCAACATTTTATTAATTGAGAAAAAAATAATTATTGTGTTTACCTCCATTTGATCGAAGATGCAACATTTTATATCAATGTAGATTTAACGCTCGTGATTTATTGCTACTGATCAATTGCAAAGCCTACTTGCTTCCTTTCTTAGTAACCAAACTTTAGATGCCTATCCTGGTCACCAACACAGGTCTTTGTCTTCGTGTATATCCTGACTCTTATTAAAGCGCTTGTAAAGAATCTAGCAAGACGACTAAGTGTCATGCAACCAATTTGTATATTGCACAGCTTCAATGTAGGCCTACTTCACGTCTCAATTGCATAATTTTATAGCTTAAGTGAAGAAAATAATAATTATTATGTTAGGCATATCGCCCTCTACGCAACTCGCTTCCATTCATCTAATTTATGCCAACATCAGATTCTCTTCGATGAAATATGGAGCTAAGAGTCAAGTGGATAACCATTCCCAAATAGCTTGTACATGTAAAAAGTAAGCTTATTGTGTTCGATAAGTTGAGAGCGAGGTGAGTCGCCTGTCCTATGCAGAGGAACTCCAAGAAAACTGTGATCTTAATACAGATTAATTAAATAACGCACGATGCATTAGATAGCGATTGCGCTACAGAAAGTCACAATCGGGTTAGTATAATAGCAAACGTCCCCCATCTGGCAGATATTTTCTATACACACCCACCCACATTAATAAATTAACGTTTCCCTATAATTTATCATTGCCCATAGACAAGAGAGTGTTGTGTCTTTGTATGCAATCATGGTAATCACTGAACATCGATGCCAGTCAACAGTCAAGATTCTCGCTTCGATTAATTACATGTATGCTGCTAGCCTATCACTGCAGAGTAATTATAGTGTCGTCCGATTCAATAAACGACCGACAGCAATGCATAAACCGACTCTAAAGCAAACCACTATGCACAGTGCAGTTAATTATACCTACCCATACACACTCACCCACATTAATAAATTAACGTTTCCCTATAATTTACCATTGCCCATAAGCTATAGACAAGAGAGCGTTGTGTCTTTGTATGCAATCATGGTAATCACTGAACATCGATGCCCGTCAACAGTCAAGATTCTCGCTTCGATTAATTATGCTGTTATCACTGCAGAGTAATAATATTGTCGTCCGATTCAATAAACGACGGACAGCAATGCTTAAACCGACTCTAGAGCAAACCACTATGCAAAGTGCAGTTCATTCATTCATTCATTATTAGAATTTATATAGCGCCTCTTCAAGAAACTACTCAGAGGCGCTCCCAGCCCAGCCACGACTGAAGAAAAAAGATTTAAAGAGAACTGCCGTGACTGGCCGGAGTTAACACGCCGAGGCGCCGCTCCCATCATTCAGTTAATTATACCTACCCAGTGTGTTTATACAAACAGTCAATTATAGCACATGTTTATAGTTTTTAATGAGACCTCGAAGAACTGCTTACTTTGTTCAAACAAAGAGAATATCACCAGAACGAAAGCCACTCTAAGAGTCATTCTTCTTTTGTTGCCGAACTGAATTCAGTGCTGCATTTGTTTTGTGCTCAACGGTTTCGTTGTTTCGTCTGTCACAGTGTAAATGTAAAATAAAAAACCAAATAAAAATCCATCAGCTCAGTCTTTCACATTGCACCACAACAAGTAAAGCAAGAGAAAACAACAATGCAAAATGTTGGGTTAGGCCTATTATACTCCGAGTAGGCCCTACTGTTGTCAAATAACGAGTCATATTGCTTCAAAATTTATCTTCACAGACAAACATGACTCCTACGTTGCATGGTACTAGGCCTACTCAATGTAGACCTACACAATACTCATGGTACGTCATTAATTTAGGCTTTAGCTATCACCAAAACAAAGCCTTGTCGATTCGTTTAACCAGATCCTAATGGTTTACAAATAGTGATCGTGAAGAATCGAATTCAATTGCAATCTTGTTAGCCTATACTCTGTTTAGAAAAGTTATGCAAATTCCATTAATTAATTCTACATTTAGAAGTTGATACCCACCTTCAGACTTATTTCTTAAATTACAAAGTTATGTCTGCAGTAGGAGTTTGTGTAGTAGAGTTGCAATGTAAAGTGATTGGACGCCGTCTGCTTTTTGTTGTTGTTGTCGACTCCACAGTCGTTGTTTTGCTCTGGCCTGGACGGCTCGGCTATGCTAGAGTTTTTATCGAGCGAATAATTTATTAGCCCAGCCATGAATTTTGGCTGTATGCATGTACTCTACTCTATGCTTGGCGTGTATAACTGTATATCATCAATCAAGGCTAAAATGTGATGGCATTTTGCACAACACTTGGTCACCGATAGGCCTAGACCAAGCGTTTCAACAATGTTGAAACTCAATGCGCCTTAATGAAGTTGCATGCAATACTGATTACTGATTATACTGATACAAATATTATGTCCAGACTGCGCTTCGGTGTAGCCTAAATCATAAATGCTTAATTTCAAGTGTTCAATTTCAAACTCGCGAAATTTGATATGATTACAATTCATAGTGCGAACAAGTTATTACATGATTCTATTTCAATTGTTGGCAGCAGTGCAAGGCGCTCAACCCGTCATGGAAGTACCAGCGTTCTACTGAATAGGCCTACTTTAGATATTTAATTGTGGCATTCTAAAAGATCATAGGCAAATATTTTGACACATCATAAAATAATATGAAAATGAAATAACCTCTTGTTGACTATTACAATTTACTTTTAAAAGTATTAAATTGAGAATGTTAGGCTATAATAAGCCGAAGAACCACGTGTTGGGCCTAATTATTTGCATGCCACAACCGTAGGCCCTACATAGCCTAGGACTCATGAAGTGAAGAGTGCAGTATATGCTTGAGTTGTTCCTACATGTATGTTGTCATGAAACAACAACTCCTTTGATGTCTATAAAGACAGTCTAGACAGAGCGGGGCATCATGATTTATATGTCTACCATTCATCGGGTTTTTAAACCGACTTCTAACGTTGTAGCAATGAAAACAACTACAATGTCATGCATCACGTCGTGTAGCGTCACATTGAAAACAACCATCACGTGTTAGCGTCACTAGAACTTCGTAAACAGTTTAACGACTTTGATGAGATCCAATAGAAAGCTCGGCGTCAAGTGAAGGCAGATTTCTTATGCGTTACGGATCAGCTAGACAACAACAACTCCCTATGACTCATACATGTAATCAAAAAAACTTCAATCATTGGTAATATTATCATGAATGTTTCCTAGGCTGCTTATGCGTAGATTTCTTTTTGGTAGGCTTCTACTCTACATGTACATCTGAGAAAGATTGTTGATAGAATGATATGAACGGTCATAGCCATTAGTCGCGTTCTATAAATTAATGCTCAAGCTTTATGCGGCTGCATAGCAGTCTTCGTACATGACAATTGGGTGGGCCTATGACGCATGGGGGTTTCTGAATAGCAAGTGTGATCCAAAATGTCCGCTTGTAGGCCCTATGTGTCAAACTGCCTATAAATTTGGGTGTCCGGACAATTCGGCGCCGGACAATTCGGACCGGACAATTCGGACCGGACAATTCGGAACCGGACAATTCGGAGTGCATGTAAAAATATTGCTCTTACGGCTATGAAACTTTTGTTTATCAATGGTATGAAATAAAAATTATATGGCAGCAAGCAAATATTGTCTGATCTTCCAAAATTTATCCAATAACAGAAATAAGACACTGAAATTAGTAGCTAAATGCAGTAAATTATCAACTTATAGGCATCTCATTTAGATCAATGTAAGTTTCATACCTATAGGCTCATGGTTTTTTTTGTGCCCGATATATAGTGAGGTGCCAGATTAATATTAGTTTCGACAGTATACACTTTGGGTGATGGAGAAGTCCCATCACGAATTTGGGCTGGAAAAAATTGTTCGGTCCGAATTGTCCGGTTCCGAATTGTCCGGTCCGAATTGTCCGGTCCGAATTGTCCGGTCCGAATTGTCCGGCGCCGAATTGTCCGGGAACCATAAATTTGTTAGAGTATTGCTTTCCGTTAACGAAATAACAACTAGCCTAGGCTATATTATGTTAGCGCTTGCTTACATTAACTTACGCGAAGATCCTGCGTGGTCGAGTGGGTTGTAGCCCGCTCGCCGCGCCGGCGGTCCGGGTTCAATTCCCGGTCGGATCTTTACAGCGGGTGGCTCGGTCGCAATATAAACGTGGAGTGTGAGGTTGTTCTCTGCCTCCGACTCTAATCATCTTCGATATGAAACAGTGTCGTTAAGCCCTGAGCATTTCATTTTTTACATTAACTTAAATAAAATAATCGTAATTAATTTCAAAGTAACACAAAGCATTATCATAAAATTAAATAATAGAATTTATAGTATAAACAGATGACTAAATCTAACTGTCTGCACCCATGCAAGGCGCCACTCCGCATTACTTCACGGTTTATCAAAACTTTCTGCGAATAGAAAGATGAGTGAACCTTTGGGAGGACAGCGGGAAGCGACGTCGCAAGCGTAGGCTATTCGTGTTTATCATTAACCTAAAGAATGAGATTCTAACAGTTGCGTTCCGATTCGTCGATAGAAGTTAAATAATCGTCAGTTGGCTGATAGAGAGTTATCGTGTTATGTCTCGTGTATGTTATATATTCTACGTATGCATCTTCTTGCATGTGGTTATTATAATGTGGTTGATTTCTCATTTCAAGTGTTCCAGGATTTTGAGGTCTGTCGGTCGCTGGCTTTTCTTCTATTCGACGAGATCTCACGATGCAAACAATGAGAATGATTAGGCCTAGTAGAATTGCAAATCCAGCCAATCCGACGGTTAGACCAACAATGAGGGCGATATTGTTTGTGTCTGTGTAGCTTAGACAAGCGTATTGATAACGTAAGTACCCGACAGTCACCTGAAATAACACAATGGAATTAAAATGTCAAATGAAACACATAGAACGGTGATCACTATTATAATCGCAGAATGTTGTTGGTTTTGTGTGACTGAAAGCTACACACTCAATGCAAATATAATACACTAGTCTTGTTCTGGAAAGCGGCTCTCAATATTATGTTTATTTTTTCTATATAATATTACAGTTCTTTCAAATAGGCTGTAACATTAGACCTATAGGCCTATCTGAGAAACTACATTAGGCTATATTATGCGACGTTATCATGTCTTATAGCAGAAATCGTATAATTGTCTATAGGTCCTATGAAAATTTATAAAGCACCTCCTACTGTAACAGTACTGGCTATTTAGAGGCGCTCTCAGCGTGACAGCCCAGAGGAAATAATAAAAAATCTCAGGCCAATAAGATCTTACTAAGATAGAGGGGGTAAGGTCATTCCACAATCCACATAGAATGGCGCTTAACGGCAAATACGCGGGTAGCGCGGTGCTGGGTCATGGTAGACTGGTAGTCCTTGACCGTGAACCAGGAGATCAAGTCGATCAACAGGAAGGAGAGGGCGGAAAGAGAGACTACGGAGAGCGGTTTGTGCATCAAGTTACAAGGGTATGTTTATTTAGAAGCTTGTCTCCTTTTGAGTGCTGTTCCTTTTCAGAATGTCCTCATCCTGCTTCAATAAATTCAATAACATTCAAAAACCTAAAAAGCATGTTCTAAATCTAACATGGTTGCTCCATGTTTCCAGCTCAATAATTTACGAGCAACACAATATGAAAACTGTACTGTATCGTTGTTACTTCATACTAGCATGGGTTGTTTATAATTGGACGCACCGTAATGTTCAGATATTGATCACAGAAGTTCGTTTCGCTTTGTTTTAGTGATGGCTTTTCTTTTGGTGGTCGACAGCTCAGTTGGTTGTCCTCTAGTTTGTTATTTACACAAATCTCATTGTCAATGTGGACCACGTAATCTTCTATGCGACAGCCACGCAACAAATTTCTTCCCTGAACAGCAAAAGACCATGATAACAATTCTATTTCCCATTTTATTTTACTGCTTCTAATTCAATGACTGCAACTCGTAGCTATTCTGCAAACCATGTGATCAACTGAAAACGATTTAGTTAATTAATCTTTTACCCGTTTGCCCCGAGAATATCCGATGAAAACGGGCTTAAAATTTAAAAATAAACTGGTAAAGGGTTAAGAAAGATGATGCCACTGGTCGTAGTAAGCTCAAACGTGAAATCACAGTAGGGTAATTTTAGACGTTCTATATTGCAGTGTTGTTGAAAGTATCGGGGAAACGTACTTAAGTAAAAGTAAAAGTAAAGTGGATTTTAATTACTTAAGTAAAAGTAAAAGTACTCATCACAAATTTTACTTAAGTAAAAGTAAAAAGTATCCTCTTCCAATAATACTTTTAAAGTAAAAAGTAAAAGTACCGAGCCTTTTGATAACTCAATTGATTATTAACCTTCAAAAATACTAAATTCTCGAAATGGTTAACTTATCATTGAGTCTAGGGCCTAGTACGCACGCTTCTGATTCATCTTAGCACAATGCACAGCCGAAGAGCATTTCTGCTGCAGAACTGGCAGTGCATCCAGCGTGCACCACCATCGAAAATCTATTTTTAGGCATGCAAATTTAAATAAGCTGTCATAGCTTAGCGAAACGAAATGTTAATTAACGCTTTGAAGTAACGAACATTGTAACGAGGGTCGCATAAATTGTAACGAAGTAAAAGTACTGAAATATGGGTAAAATTTTACTTCGTTGAAAGTAAAAGTATTTTATTTTTTCGATACTTCGTTACATGTGAAAGTACTCAAACTTTTACTTAAGTACAGTAACGCGTTACTTTTACTTCGTTACTGTACAACACTGCTATATTGGCAGGGACACAACCTAGTGCTTGCAAACAGGTGCCACATACCACTTAGAGGCGCTCCCGACTCCAGCGAGCACAAAAAGAACAGTGTTTAGTTTAATAAGGAACGATCTTGGTAGAATCCCAAGGGTGCAGGCGTAGCTCAAAAGGAAGGCCATTCCAGACCACCGCACCAAACCACAGAAAAGTCTCGATTCTTCATGGTAGCAGTACAAACAAAAGGAACCAAGAGGACTCCCTGATCTATCAGCAGACCGTAGCTGCTCTCGGAGGTAAATTGAGGCGAGGCCCTGACAAACCCTTTCCTTGGCTGGGTTGATTAGATCATCTGATGGAGAAGGTCCATAAAGATACTTGTCACACAGATTTCACATAATAAACTTATTATAGCTGAGACAATGGGAGACATCCTGAATAACTTAACTTAACGCGACCGTCCAATTCTCCTCACTTAATGGCATAGCCTATGTTCTCTATGTTAAAAGTTACAATCATCTCATACGAGCTGCACGCACTGTTAATAAACCTTCATGTCCAATGGATCTCAGGCCAAATTGCACCAGCAATTCAGTAAGCATATTATTTTGATTAAACAATTTCGATCCAAACAATCCAACCTACCTCCAAGTAAATCACTTTATCTTCTGCCGGATTGAATTCAATGAGTTGCTTTGACGAATTGATTTCAGGAGTCGAGTAGAAGACGAACCTCGTGTCAGGAAGAGCATCATTGATGTTCTCGTATTTCATGTATCCGTCCAGAATGAATCCAAGATAAATGTCCAATTGATCAATTCCATTTCGTCCACGAACTGATAAGGCGTTGACATCGCGCTTCTTTCGAGAGAGAATATGAGAGTCTGAAATGAGTTGGTCTATTTGCTGTATGTCTCGACGTGTTCTACTAATGTTTGTGTTGTACAATGAGTTCAGTATTTCAAGGAAGTCATCTGGGATTTTCAAAGGTGGCATTGGACATTGCATGAAAGTATCATTCCCTGGTGGAACTGTACAGAGCTGCAATGTAAATATCAGAATAAGACCGTATGTTGCTTAGTTAGACCTACTGTAATTAAATAATCTAACAGATAAACAACAAAGTTGGTACTTGTGTAAACAAAGTTTGAACATAGTTTATTCAGCTTCTCTCTGTAGAAGATCTCAACTTGTCTGCAGCGTATTCCAAAAGTGAACTTGAGGATGGATGAGGTGATTGTTGACCTATTTAGTGCTTGCACATGTTTTAACTGAACTTCAAAACGGAATCAGACTAAATCAGACACATTGCTCGCAACCCGTCACATTTCGGTGTCTGGCATTTGCTTCTACAGTCATAATGTTACAATGGCTCTAATTTAAAAAACTTTTGCAGAATGAAAACATATTTTTTTATCTCACTGAAGTTACAGACCTAAGCTTGCTCGTTCGAATTTGTTGAAATCTAGTTTAGAGTGAGACATTCGATAAAGGGTTCCTGAATATTAGTGTCATCAAAGTCATCGAAACCCTAGTGGATTGTTCTACACTTCTGATATAAAGAAATATATTCTTAATCAAATAGTGCAAACGGCAGGACAATCGGTTTGCTACTTCTCTAATTATGATCTGCAGAATTGAAAAATATCCTATATTCTCGAACTCCGCCTTTTTCAGTTGCTAGCACGATATCTATGAAGCGAAAAGCGACGGGTTTAGAGCCCCTGCAATGCCTGCATCACTGCTGGACAGTGCTGGTATCTCGTGGATCTTGAGTGTTTCTTGACACTGTGCTACATTTTTAGTTTTATTTGTTTCAAGCTCCACGAAGTAGGCCTTCATGTACATGAAACTTAGAAAGCATGTTGAACCTGGCGGTGATATTTGTGCTCCCCATGACTATTGACTATAATATTATTATGTGAGCAGATAAAGTGATCACCCTTGACGTTGTAGTGGTTGATGTTGAATTGGTTTCAGATGCTCGAGTGATGACGACCTTCAGTTGGATGATTGGCTTAGCCACGGATGAAAGATATCGTCCGAATACGTCCAACAGAGTGCCACCACTGCAGCATCGAAGAGAAAATGATCATACACCATTATTAATTTTGTGTTTCGCTAAAGAGTGCATGAGTATAAATGCATATTATTCTGGACTGGCTACCTCTCCCACAGCAAATTGGTTATAGTGTTCCGGTATTGTAATTGCGCTGCATCCTTGGTCTGGACCCGGCCTATTTCAGGAAGTTTTGCCAGTCCACGCAAGATATTCACACCCGCAGTTACCTTCGCTCCTCTGCACATGATGAACTTTTGGTATCCATAAATTAGGCCTATGTGCGTAAGTCTTAGAGGCAGCATCGCGCTTTCTTTGTTGCTGGTCCTGTTGTCTGGAATGGTTACCTACACATGCATCTGCTTCCAAAGGGTTACCTCTAACACGCTCTATCGCCATCTTAAAACTGTTCTCTTTAGTCGAGGTTGGATCATGTGTAGCAACCTTGAAGGAGCGATGTATAAATAATTTTAATGAATGAATGAAAAAAAATGAATGAACGAATAGGCCTTAGTGAATGAACGAATAAATGAATGAACTAATAAATGAATGAACGAATATGAGACTTGTAAAAAGTTTAAAGTCAATACTCAATAAGGCCTAAGCTTATAGAGAGAAACACAGCCACAATAGACCAGTGATAACTTGATATTATAACCCGAAACAATGAGCGGCAGATTTTCTTATCTTCACATAATATTTTAGCGTTGTGCAGACTTATCTATATCTGTCGTACTATTTTTTAAAATTAATTCCTCACATTTTGCTATTTTGCCTCATAAAGCTCTCACTATTCAATGGCGCTCCCGGCTATAATAGTTGGGAAACTGAATATCTTATCTGACAATTTATAAAGCGCTTCTTGCAGCAAGAGCCTTTCAGAAGCGCTCCCAGTGCGTTCATCTCCGAGAAAAAAAGGCAAGTTTTTAGACGAGAGAAAGATGAGGATACACTACCAGAGAGGATGGCAGAGCGAACTGATGGGGAAGCCCATTCCATAGGGAAAGACCAATGCAGGCAAAATGAATAATTGGGGTTTCACGCCGATGCTGGACGTTTGGATACAATGCATTAAGATTTTCAGTTGAAGAAGTAGATGGAGTAGGCCCTACACTAAATTTTATTTCGCTTGAATGCAGGGCTATTCATTTTTATATCAGGACTAGCGAAGCATAGACTAATCACAAAACAATGCTTAAGCTTACGTCACAGTGAAGCTGTTTGGATATATTCTCGCAATCTTCGGGTTCGGCAGATAAGTGAAGGCTGTATTGAAAGTCAGGTTGAACGGAGTTGGCGAGAATTCAATGATGATAGGCAGAGATTGACGAATTGATTCTTCTGTTGTGTTTGGAGTTACAGCCAAAACATCGAATGCTGAACTGGAGTTGAAAACAAATGTTTCATTTTAATATTGTGCTAATAAATTATTTTATATAAAGAATACTAATTATATTCTGCATTACAGAGATAGGGGCCTAACGGATACGATATCACGTTAATTTAGACCCGTCTCAGACGATTATAATAAGATCCTACTGCGTGAATCAGGTGATATCCGATCAAAATAATATAATTAATTTTAACACATAGCATAGTAGGCCTAGTAGACCACTAGGCTTTCTCATGGGCTATTTGCATGACATTAGCCTCGCTGATAGAGGATACTACACAGTGGTGTCACAAAAGGAGCCATCCTTTATTTTGCTAATTCACTATAGTCCATTATCATTATTTGCTCTCTGAATCATCAGATAATTGTTGTGGGTAAGATGACTTAGCTAGGGCGTAGACGGGTTCAGAACACATGCTGTCTGCGCTAAGACCAAGTCAGTAAAGTTGTTATTTTCAATGGCTTAGTTTCTACGCTTAACTGCTGTAGCGTGTCGTCGGCTAATAGTGTCACCCAAGATATTCGACAAATCACGTAGCCTACTGAAACATTTCTGCTTTATTTTCCGCCTAATGATAATTATTTATGCCTGGGTCTTCGAGTTGACATGCCTGGTATTAGCCTTAGGCTATTATTCACTGTAGCATTTCCATCCAGTGATAACCTCCAATTAGGCTTGATACACTTTGCTCTTTCTGCTCTCTGGTGCTACTAGCTCCCATTTTTACCGAAGTAGTTCATTCCCTGCAACTATAAATAATTTCGTCCAACCATTTTACTGCTTTCTCAAAGTAATATCTTCTTATTATATGAATTCCAAACCTACAGAATTATTCACAAAAGGTTATTCCATTATTGTTGTACGAGCGTCGATATGCACAACCTCGTAATGATAGCAATTCATTTGCTCATCACTGGAACATTTGACTTAGATTTATCGATATTTCAGCACAATCATTATTTGAAGTTATGCGCTCCTTTTCATCATCGCGTAACACAATTACAAAAGTCAAAGCTATTAACCAATAGTTGATGGACAAAAAAGCCATTACAAAAAATGCTAATCAATTGAACGTTTACAAAACTATAGATCCATTATTTTCCAATTGACAGTTTGTTTTTGCTGATTTTTTGCATTCTGCTTTCTATTATAATAGGTCATGATACACTATTTAGTTTGCATAGCAGAGCAGAATTAACCAACCTGGTATTTTTTAACATTGACACAGACATTGCAGACAAATCATTTCCGACATAGACATTAATTACATCTTTGATGTTTGGAATAAACGAGCCGATGTATCTTGATAAATATTCGATTGTTGTTGAGCCAATGATCGTGATGTTGGTTCCACCGGCTACAGGACCGAACAATGGTTCCATGGAGATCGGAGAAGCTAAACAATTTTACAGTAGACATTGCGAGTCCAATTTATAAGACACTCCGAAAAACAGGTCAGGTATTTATATTGTAGTAGCCTACACTCAAAAATAACTATTTATGTAGGTTACTTCATTATTATCATTAAATTGTTATTAAGCCTACATTGCATGACAACCAACATGGTTCAAATAGCAAATGATCATTTTGAAAACTAAGCTAACAATCGATCTTCAACATAACAATTTATCGTATTAGCCTACCACCCTTTCTACTTTGAACCACATTCTACTCAGAACTGGTACAATAAAGCACGTCTTGGATCAAAAGAAATCCACATTCTCCATTGTTAAACAAAGTAAACGTGTCATCGGAAATGTTTGGCAACAACGAATATAGTAGTATAGGCATAATTATTATAAATAATCTCATTCAAAAATGTGATCTTCCAAACTAAAAAGTTTTCCTATTTAATATTAGGTTAGAATACGTCATGTAGATAGAAGCAATCAATAGGCCTACATACGAATCATCAGCAGCAGAGCCGAGACTGATTCCACACCGTCATAGCAACTATACGTTCCCTCAGTCAAACTCGACAGCTGAAGAACAACGAGTATTGATGAATTGATCGATGCATTGAGTGCATACTGCGGTTGATTACTATTGGTCTTGAGTAATTGGTATCCACTGGAAATCCAAATAGTTTCGTTGCTTGAAGATCCCAACGGAGTGAAAGACCAACTAATGCTGTCTGTCCCATTACTGGAAGCACACTCAAATGTTATATTGTTTGATCCTGCAACGGCTGCGGTATTAGTTGGTCTCTTGGTTAGAGAACCATTCGAATAGAGACCTAGGCATAACGGAAGATCATCCATCCAATTAACCATAGTTACGCAAAGTTACTTCATAAACAAAAAATACACATATTGAAATTCATATATGACAAGATTTGCATATGACAATAAAGTGTCAGCGCTGTAGGTGGGAGCACCTCAGAGTAGCGAGAGCGTGAAGGGTCGCTATCGCAAATAAATGAAGATTTAAAAAATACGAAGGATTTCAAGATAAACTTTTTCGCGCAGAATATATACACCTTTGTTGCGCCAAAGATTTAATAAAATCACTTTTTCAGCAAAGTTCAGTGTAGTTTACTTGACCAAGAATTTTTCATCTGGCGCCACTGTTACAGTAGACCTACTAACAACCAATTAGGATTGTCTATGTGAAATCCATGTCATATTTTGATTTACTAGCTTTATCTAGGCATCCAGGGTTAGGGCTGGTGCAATATTCATGGCTATATGGAATTTAAAATTAGCGAAAGCGTCTTTCTTTATGGTTTGCTCTAACTTGTCTTCCAAAGACATGCAGGCTACATGCAATTTGGTATGGTGCTAAAGTTAACCTGCCAAATTCAGCTCGATAAAATTCGATCCTAGTCGAGAATCTTTAGCTAGACCTACGACAATTCTCATAACAGACGATTGTTCACTATCTTCAAGGTCATCAGGCATATTTAAGGTATAATAATATTATGCGTGAATTCAATTTGATGCCTGACAGTTTCGCGGCTGAGTAAAAGCAAGAATTCTAACGACCTGCGTGTATGGTGTCACCTGGTCACCTGGTGCCGTCAGCTTCTGGAGCTCTGGCGAAAGCCTTGGTGTATTCTCTCCAACGTCTCCTTGAATACACCATGACTTTTTTCTTGGCAGAAGATAAGGGGTGGTTGCAAGTATAATAAAATAATAAATTGAGATCTTATAGAACTACTCACCGTTTGCCATTGAAGAGAATAAAATTATCAGACTCAATGTCAATTCCAGAATCATTTCTATGTTGTTTTCTCGCATCATGTTGAATTAGTTTCGTTGTATAACTGGAAAAGTGTAGATCTACACAACCAAAAATAGCGAGAATATGAACAACATACCTTGGCTTGAAGAATACCAATACATTAAATTATAATTATCAAATTTTATCTTCATGGTCTCTATGCAATTATACATCTCAGCCCTTATGCCTATACTTGGACTTGTTTGCCTGTAACAGGCATACCCTGTATTAGATCGAACGAGCTGAGGTCACTGGTTTGGATAAAGAGTGAGGGCTACGCTAACAGTTTTTTTTACCATACAGTGTCGTTGAACTGCAACTTGGTCTAGGTCAAGGCTTACTACTAGCTCAAGTCACAGAAACGTAGGTTATTTATCGACCACAAAACATCGTCATTAGGCATCGTTCCAATATCGACTGATCTTACTTTGCTGGAAAATAAACTTTAGATCAATTCGAGCCTATCGAATTAATTTTTATTGATTTGTCATACGCCTACAAGTTCGTTCAGCAATTTATACTCAAAGATATAATAGGCCTATATAATATAGACCTGGGTTCAAAGCACTTCCTGAAATAACGGTTAGACCTATGTTAACAGCACATAGGTTCTATAGCTACTGGAGCGCATTCGTTTATTGCGAGTCAAAATATCCCACTTGGTTTTGTGTTGCCCTTCCAGACAATGGCTTGCTTCGTGCTGTTTACGAGTTCAGTTATAATTGTCTAGCTATAAATATTCAATTATGCGCCGACTTGTAAGTTTATACTAGACCCTATTATTATTATAGGCTACAACTGTGCACTATTATTTTGGGTTGCAATAATAATATCATGACCATTGTTCGAGACTCTCGAGTCACGAAATATTACTCACCAGCGCCCACACGAAAACTGAAAGACATTGTTGTTGCACACCGCCTAGAGCTGTGGTGATTCAGCTACTCCACCCATTTGATGAACACTGGGGTGACGGTAATTTATTGCTGCACTGCACTGTATTGCGCATTCGAAGATATCACAAACATCTTTTGTAGGATACAATTTTAGTCACGTGATTCTTCGCATTCAAATGAGTAGAGTCTATTGACTGGTTCGATTCATCAGAAATGATGCAATAATTTTTTTATAATTATTATTAGTCTATTTAACGTTTTACATCACATTTTCAATCCTCTAAAATAAGATCGCAAAATCGCATTCACTTAAAGCTGGAGCAGAGTGATATGTAAATGAAAGTTAATGGTTGCGCTGTGGCTGTAGGCTTGACAAGGAGATTGAGCAATGAGCAATGAGCAATGAGCATGGCTTCATGTACAGCCGAGTGTTCGTTTATATTGTGTGTCATAATTATTATTGTACGGAGCACGTCAGGAGATCCATGATACGCTATAATACAGTTAATGCACTTATTACACTAATCAGATACCATTGATGCAGACGCTCTCGGTACACATGAGTATATCATTCATCGTGAAGCATCCGTCGAATGCAATAGCATCGTGATGAATTGCTTAGACTGGTTGACCTGTAACGCGGAGAGTACGGGTTCGATCCTCGTCCGAGGCGGTCACTGTGTACTAGTGTGTAGATACCTTGAGCAAGTCCTTCACTCAAATTGCTCTGCAATGTTTTATGGTTGCAGTTGCGCTGTGCGTGCACTTCTGAGTTTTGGAAGAAGAACGATATCAAATTGCAGTGGTGTTATATAATATAGTGTTATATAATATAGAAATGTGTTATAGCTTGGAACCCACGCTATATTGCCTAAATTGACTAACACACTTTCAATCAGATGGAGGCTATAGCATTTTAGTTGTTAGCATCCTTTTTAGTTGTCAGATATTCAAATAATTAAATGAAGCATGATTATTGTTTTCATAGTAAATGCCAGTGTTAAGATCAAAATTTGCATTTTGAGTCTATTGCACCATTTTATTTCGATTTGCACAATTTTCATACACCTACTTATGGTTAATTGGTTATTCCCATTGCTTTAACGTGTTGGCAGGAAGTCGCCTCGCCTCTTTTGCTTAAGGACCTGCTGGCCGTTTACTGCCTTGGGCCCCGCGCACCGTATAGGGCCGAGCCTGGTTGTATTGTATACAAGTTCTGCAGAGCATGCAACATTCGTCATTAACAATGAAAAAGATAAACAAGAACATAAAAAATATCATTGCCAAACAATAATGTCTCCGTGGTGGCCTACATGTGCAGCAATTAATCAGTGAACAGAGCAGCTGCTCCCTAAAACTCATCTATGCTGAGTCAACCGTGCTAAATGCGCTGGTAGGCTACAGCGATGCTCATCGAAGCGACGCGAATCTTTTGTCGGACTACTTTCTGTAGTAAGCTTATAGCCTAATACGTAAATTACTCATTGGTAGAGAAACAAGCATTACTTTACACAGCATACGTGAGTCAACTGAAATACACCGCACAATAATGCAGTCTATGCATGCAAGCACTCGTTTGAAACCCGCGGTGGACTTTTAAATCTAGGGTGCGTGGTGTAGGCCTAAACTTCTTATGAACTTGAATATATAGAGAGATGAAACTCATCGTGATTCTATCACTTCCTGATAATTATGTCTGCTGCATTCGACACAGTCGACCATGACATCTTGATACAGCGACTGCTTAGTTCGTATTTTGGAATCAAGGACTGTGCGCTCAGTTGGCTTGAATCATATATAAAAGGGCGCAAGCAATCAGTCCATTTGGCGGGCTCGCTTGGCTACACCGGTAAGGTCGATGGCCGCGTGTCTGCACGCTACTTTGTGAAAGAGAGCGTGTGGGCCGTGGTTCGATTCCCGAAGGTGGCTATTTCAGAGATTCAAATCTCGGACTAGCACGGTCCGTCCACGAGGACCTACATTGTAAGTGGCGTGGCGACACTAATCATATTCGATGTGGCAGTGTCGTTAAACATGTAAGAACATAGTCCATGTGGCAGGAGATGAGACAATGCCGAGGCTGGTCACTTGCAGTGTTCCACAAGGATCAGTGATCGGGCTTCTCCTCTTTGCTCTATTTACGTCGTTGAATATCTAACTGACACAAAGCAGCATGATTGCAAAAATCATGTTTATATGAACGAATAATAAAATTATTACAAACATTATTACAGAAGTCGAACAGCAATGCAAGACGTCCATCCCGCCCTACTGCTCAGTTTATCAATGCCATCTGCTGAATGCAAGGTTGAGTGGACTATAATTGTTCACCATGATTATCCTAAAGAATGTGATCGTAAAAGTTGTGTTCAGATTCGTCAATAGAAGTTGGATTATATTCGTCAATTGTCTGATAGAGACTCGTCGTGTCCTGTCTCGTATAGATTATGTTATCTGAGCATGAATCTCGCTGTTCATGGTTATCATGTGGTTGAGTTCTCATTTGAATTGCTCCAGAATTTTGAGGTATGTCGGTCACTGGCTTTTCTTCTTTTCTACGACATCTGACGATGCAAACAATGAGAATGGTTAGTAGAATGGCAAATCCAGTCAATCCGACGGCTAGACCAACAATGAGGGCGATGTTCAGTGTGTCTGTGTAGCTTAGACAAGCGTAGTGATACCGCAAGTACCCGAGAGTTATCTGAAATAAAGCAATGAAATTAAAAAAGTCAATTGAAAGCTATATATTTATATTATATAATAGTTGTTGCAGCCTGCCGTTGAAAGCTACACAATACACTAAATGTGATTATAAAACACTGGCTCTAGCCTCTATAATGTTTTTCAGTTTGCTAATAATTTATCTTGTCTATTATTTTGACTGATTATTCAGAGGATAGCATTACACCAGGAAATTACTTTCGCGACGTTGTAGGACAATGTAGGTAGGCTAAGACATTTGTTTTAGAGCAGAAATGACTTCAGACACTGGTTAGCACTCTTTTACAACAATAGCATTCAAACATGAAATCTCACCTAAAACCATTTCCTTTAAACATTGACAAGATTGTTAGATATGAATTGAGCAATGCAATATGAAAAACTGTTAACTTTTTAAAGTCCATACTTCATGGTATTATAGATTAGGTTGTTAATAAAATTATTGTGCGCACCATAATGTTCAGATGTTGATCACAGAAATTCTTTTCGCTTTGTGTCACCGATGGCTTTTCTTTCGGTGGTCGACAGCTCAGTTGGTTGTCATCTAGGTCGTTATTTACACAAATCTCATTGCCAATGTAGACCACGTAATCTTCTATGCGACAGCCACGCAACAAATATCTTCCCTGAACAGCACACGGACATACTAAAAATTATGTATCCCCATTTAATTGCTTCTAGTTCAATTACTGTTACGTATAGCTATTGCGCATGCCCTGGTAGGCCTACAACTGCGAAATACTTATATAATCACGAAAGCTGAGAGCAATGGCTTCAGTAAGCTTAAACGTGAAACCGCAGTAAGGTTTGAATTTGAAACCAGACAACTACAAGACTGCATCCCGTCGCAGTATCATAGCCTGGGATACAATCGAGTGCACGCAAACAGATAGCATAGACTGAGTAAATTTTGTAGCATGAGCAATTATAATGTGAGACGAAGCTTCGACTTTTTGCCATATCAGCCTGTAACGCACTTCAAAGCTAGATAGGCTACATCAACTGAGATGCTTAGTTTCAATGAGGTAGCAAAAAGTCTTTGTCTTAAGGTCATCAGTCTGATGGAGAAAGTCCACACAGATCCCTGTCACACAGATTTCACGCATGGCTGAAACCTCTTGCATGATTGTACTCTGTCCACTTCTTGGCCTAATCTACATGTATTGTATGTTCTACTGCTCTTTATGTTTTAACTATCTCACAATGCACTTCATCTACCATAATCCTCTGCAGTGGCGCAACTAGGGGGGTGCTGGGGGGTGCTTGAGCACCCCCCAGGCTAAAAAGGTGACCCGCGCAATTGTTCCAAATCCGATGAGTTTTTTTGGTGCGTGGGGGGGGGGGGGGGTAGGGGTCATTCGGTCTTTAAGATTACACAATTAAGAAGGTTCCTTTGGCACTCGCTACTTCGCACCATCGGCGCTTAAATAATAATTCTGAGCACCCCCCAGGAAAATTTTCTGGTTGCGCCCCTGATCCTCTGTGATTTGTGGATCTCATGGCAACATGCGCCTACATCGAGGTATGCTAATTTAATTTATTAAATAATTGCTAGGTATATAATTGCCCAACCAACCTTCACGTAAATAAGTTCCTCCTCTGTCGGATTGAATTCAATAAGTTGCATTGATGAATTGATTTCAGGAGTCGAGTAGAAGATGAACCTCGTGTCAGGAAGAGCATCATTGATGTTCTCGTATTCCTTGTAACCGTCCAGAATGAATCCGAGATAAATGTCCATTTTATCAATTCCATTTCGTCCATGAACCGTTAGCACACAGTAACAGTTATCGTCGCGTCTCATGCGAGAGAGAAGACCGCGAGTGTTTGCATTCAACTGATTTATTGGCTCTATAATACTTCGTCGTGTTCTGCTTATATTTGTGTTGTACAATAAGTCCAAGATCTCAAGGAAATCATCTGGGATGTTCAAAGGAGGCATTGGACACTGCATGTAAGTGTCATTCCCAGGTGGAACTGTACAGACCTGCAAAGCATATTTAGGACAACCTCATTGTTGCTTGTTGTTTAAAGCTAAAACTAACGACGAACATAACTGTCCGTAATTATAAGCAGTTTAGCAGCCTTAGTGTCACTTAAAAATTGTGTGTTGATAAAGACAGCTTCATTCCGTTTGTTCAATTTGAATCATCACGATGAAACGTAAATGTTTGCACGATTTCAACATAAAACATTTCATTGTAATAATTGACATTAAATTATTTATTGTTGTCTAAGCGATATCAAATGAAAAACATGAACTTAATGGTCGAAATAATTATCTTTTTAACTGATGGACAGCGTATTTTCGTTATCTAAACTTGTTATTATGAGACAAGCAGTGACTACCTCTGAACTCGATGTAGTTGATGTAATATTTGACATTGAATTGTTTGCAGCTGTTCGAGTGATGACGACCTTCAGTTGGATGATTGGTTCAGCCACAGATGACAGATATCGTCCGAATACGTCCAACAGAGTGCCACCACTGCAGGGAAGAATTTAAGACAACGACTTATTGCATAAGAACTCTTCAAACGTAGTGAAACAAATAACAAAGCAATCCAGTGACGCAATAGTTTTAGCATAAAATGTTCGTCGTGAGGTCTTGTCCTAAACCAGATGAATGACTCTGATAACTACATTCATTTATGTCTTGCATGTAGGCTATTTCCATCCACACCTGATAACAAAAATTGACTTACCGTACCTTTAAGCTTATCAAACGAAAATTTTGACTAGAGAAGCTGCAGAAAATTTAAAGCTACCAACATCCATTGATAGTGGTGATGCAGTACGAGCGTGAATGCAAGCACTAAACGCAAAAAATCAAATGCAGTGCCTGGTGGCATCAAGCTCATGTAGTTGTCAAAACATGAGTGCCAGACAATGCTGGCATTATCGGTTAACGAGAGGTCGCGTTTTTCAAGATCACGGACTGTGTTCAGGAACCTATAGCTTAAGGTCATCATCATTGTATTATATTGTATTGTATCTGACCACTTTTAAAGATATTTTCGCAACAAGATCATTTCAGAAGCGCTCCCAATGCAGTTCCGAGAGAAAAGGCAGTTGTTTTGAGACGAGCGAAAGATGACAAAAGACTATAGGAGAGGATGACAGATCGAACCGATGGGAAGTCCATTCCATATGGAGGGACCTATGCAGGCAAATGATCTGGATTGAGCCGTAGCAGTCCTTACGCGGGGAACAAAGAGCTCAAGCCATTCAGAGGACTTATAAGAGGACGCAGCGAAGTGGCAGAAATGGGGCTAAGGATAAGATTACATTGGGATTTTACAACCGCCGTCCTTATAGTATTGTTGTCAGCATTAGGCTACTTTGCACACAACCACCCATACGACGTCGACATACACCTTTATTTGTAACGCTGCGTTGGCTGGCTCACGCCTTCTAAGTAACCTGGGTAATGGTACCCAGAGGTTTAACTCAAATGTTTAGGGTGCTTAAAATTAGATCGTCATAGGACGATGGCAATAATATGAGCACTTCTGTGAATTTTGGGAAGTTCATTTTCATATAGGCCTAAAAAGAGTTATAAAAAATTATTTCAGAAGAGTCTGTTATGACTAAAACGACAAAGTGAAACATACGTAACAATGAAGCTGTCTGGGTAGATGCCTGTAATTTCTGGATTTGGCAAATAAGTGAACGGTATGTCGAATGTCAGGTTGAAAGAAATTGGAAAGAATTCAAGAGTAATGAGTAGATGTTGTCTAATTGATGCGTTCGTTGTTCTTGGAGTTACCGCAACAAGTTTGAATAGTGAGCTGAAGTTGAAAAGAAAATTATTAGACTTTTTGGTTCACAAATGTAAAGAAATAATGCAGTTATATAAATAATTATTACTCTGCACCGTGCGTGCACCAAACAAGACGGTACCACATCAGATATGATTATTTTTATACTGCATAGACAATGCTGTAATAAAATACTGTAAAAAGCAGATGAATTCTGATCACAACACATGATTTGACAGCGTATGTTTGCATCGAATCATCACAAATCCTTGTATTCGACGAGCAAAAATGTTGATCCATGGATGTCTTTCTCTAGAATTTATGAATTTAAAATAGAGTAACAAAGAACACACGCCTACTGACTAAGTCTTACTTAACTCAAACGCAGCTTCCATGTGCCGCTAACGAGAACCATCTGTGGCCCATCTGAAAATTTTCTTCTTTGCTTTCTATCATTTGACCAAACCTCATCACTTATGCAGCAGTTGGTATCATCCTTATTTGCTCGTTTTGCAGACACACGTTTCATGCATTATATTTCTCACAAGATCTGTTTATCTCAAATACAAAGCATGCTCAGGTTGTTTTATTAGATTAATACCTGTGTGGTTCGGGTGCTCATGTAAAATCTTAGACCTGTTTCTGTTAAATCTGTTGTCGACCAACAAAATCGTGCAGTTAATGACCGAGGAAGGACAGCAAATCACATGAATATCATAATACAGTATCGTCCACTTATGATCAATACGGATAAGGGCCGCCTGAATTATAGAATCTAGGGTGGAGGACTTAATCCTCTATGATTTCATTTCACAATTTGCACTTTGTAAATAATTAGGCCTATGTAGACTAAATTTTCTTGCATAATTTTCAACTCTGCATTCTTCTAACCTGTTAGTTGGTAACAACGACGTGAATGCTAAGAACAAGTCTTTTCCAAAGTAGACAGCTCTAACACCAGTGATATTTGAACCAACGTTTGTCGACAGATAATCGATGATTTTTGTTTTTGAACCAGTTATCGTTATGTTCGTTCCACCAGCTATCGGACCGAACAGTGGCTCCACTGAAATCGGAAAATCTAATAATACGAAATGAATCACCATAACTCATTTGAGTCAATAATTATGGTTTTCATCGTCGGTTACATTTAAAATATTTCGAACAAAACTTGGACTACATTAGCACGTGATTAATTTCTTGAGAAAAAACAGCTTGCTTCATCTCTAGACCTAACAAAGAATGGGTGAACGATATGACTGAATATTGTTGAACATCGCTACAGGAACTGACATATAGGCCTATTGAGTTACAGATGCAGCCGCATAGGCCTACCATGATAGACCTATAATTTGGCTCAGCCAAATCTTACTGTAACAGGCAATCTGCCGAAAATCTTTCAGCACTTCCTGTTTGCCTGCGTTTGCTTCGTTTGTTGCTCATAATATTATTGTCAGTGAAGTTCGTCTTCTCGCGAATATAGGTTAACAATTTATTGCCGTTTTAACTGGAGTCTAATAATAATTTTTGACATAAAGTGAACGGTAGAAGAGCAGAGACGGACAAACAATCTCAGACGTTTAGAGGAGCAGCGTTTCCGCCATTCTATGGACTATAGAAATGTACAATATAATAGGCTATTATAGGCCTGCTTTCATATTTTAGGCGCTGCTTGAATGCACACACGCTAAAAAAACCAACAGATTGCTCGGCGAGAGTAGACGCGAAACGCACGGCGTCCGTTTCGCATTCTAATGCCATGTACTGATTTTACTCCCAGTAGCCTATAGCCTAGGTCCTATCTAATGTGTTTAACGAGTCGTGATTTTCAAAACAATGCAATTTAATTTTTCTATAGGAAAATTAAACTTTTTACAAGTGTTTTGTAGTCCTATGCTTTTCAGGTGATAATTATGCATGTTTTAATGCGTTTAGTTGAGACTGGGATTCCGCGGGAAAATATTAGGACGCAAAGAGTTCCGTGGCCCAAAAAGTTTGGAAAACGCTGGCTTAGAATCATCAACACAGACACGACAGAAGTTGACGCGATTGGTATGACACAAACGCCGAACAAACTACCTGATAAATTGATGTCGGTTACGGGATTCATAGTTGGATTTGCAGCAGGAGGCAAGGTTGGATTTGAACCCGAAGACGTGAAGTTTGTACGATATTGCAAGTCGTTGCAATTGTCGTCCGTGCAGAAACAGTAAGTGATGAAGCTGCGGTGTTGTGTTTGGATGTATTCGAGTTTGTAGCAACACAGATTTCGATCTAGGTAGAGCATCTGCTTGAAGGCATCGCTGTTCGCTGAGCATTGACCTGTGTTTACACCTGATGGAAGAGATGCCGACTTGCCACACTGCCTCCACACTATGGTTATTGGTGGTGCTAACATACGAAGATAAAGAAAACAACAATTTGATTAAGCGCACAATCAGTGTCAGATTTCGTGCAGTTATTTTAGCATTCACTTTGACTTCATTCTTTTTTAATTGCCCCGTAGTAGTGCGATCGGAACATAGGCATAGGAGGCGGGGTCCAGGAGGGACAAATGTCCCCCAAATTTGGGGCGAGTCTGTTTTTCGGGCAGGCAGACCCTGAAAAATATTAAACAAACCATAGGCCTACAATAGAAGTTCAGCGCTCATTTACACAACATTATAATTTCTCATTTCCAATAAAACAACTGAGCTTTAATTTTACCATTAGAGGAGTCATCGTAGTATTGAGTTGTGACTAAGCAAAAGTCTCCAGTGCAAGTTGCACCTCCGTTTCCATCTGTATACCGGCAGTTACTCGGTTGCCCAGCCCACGTATCATCGCTGGTGCCAACACAGTTTAAGCAACTGATGGACTCTGCTACTCCAACGAAGAAAACACTCACGATTATTAGCGAAATATGCATGATACCCGCCGACAGATTTATATCGTATATCGAGGTTGTTAAATAGACAGCGCAGCACCGCCGGATGTGTCCGTCGCATAAGGAATACGATTTATTTCCTCCGCCGGATATATCCGGCGTCATAGGTATCGAATTGAAATTGAATGGGTTAAGTAGCCTATGCTATGAACTGCATGTACTACCATTGTAGCCTACTATAATATTATATTCTCTATAGGATTTAACACAAAGACCTCCTTACAATAATTATTCGCACATACTGGAATTTTACTATCACGAAAAATTAATCCAAAATCACCAATTCTGTAGTCTGCGTTCTTCCACAGACAGACAGACAGACAGACAGACAGACAGACAGACAGACAGACAGACAGACAGACAGCGCTTAGAATCATCAACACAGACACGACAGACGTTGATGCGATCGGTATCACATAAACGCTGACCAAAATACCTGATAAGTTGATGTCGGTTACGGGATTCACAGTTGGATTTGCAGCAGGAGGCACGGTTGGATTTGAACCCGAAGACGTGAAGTTTGTGCGATATTGCAGGTCGTTGCAATTGTCGCCCGTGCAAAAGCAGTAAGTGACGTTGCTGCGGTGTTGTGTTTGGTTATATTTGAGTTTGTAGCAACACAGATTTCGATCTAAGTAGAGCATCCGATTGAAGGCGGCGTTGTTCTCTGAGCATTGAGCTGTGTTTACACCTGATGGAAGAGATGCCGATTTGCCACACTGCCTCCACACTATGGTTATCGGTGGTGCTAACATATTACGAAGATAAAGAAAACAACAATATTATTAAGCGCACAATTAGTGTCCGATTTCTTGCAGTTATTTTAGCATTCACTTTGACTTCATTCTTTTTTTAATTGCCCCGTAGTAGTGCGATCTGACCATAGGCGTAGGAGGCGGGGTCCAGGGGAAAATGTCCCCCAAATTTGTGGCGAGTCTTTTTTCGGGCAGGCAGACCCGGGAAAGTATTAAACAAACCACAGGCCTACAATTATAGAAGTTCAGCGCTCATTTACACAGCATTATAATCTCTCCTTTCCAATAAAACAACTGAGCTTTAATTTTACCAGAGGAGTCATCGTAGTATTGAGTTGTGACTAAGCAAAAGTCTCCAGTGCAAGTTGGACCTCCGCTTGCATCTGGAACTCGGCATGTACTTGCTTGCCCAGACTGCGTATCATCGCTGGTGCCAACACAGTTTAAGCAACTGATGGACTCTGCTATTCCAACGAAGAAAACACTCACGATGATCAGCGAAATATGCATGGTACCAGTCGACAGTACTGTTGCTCAATTGATCTGCAAATTGAAATAACATGCAACATCAATATTTATTATTCAATTCCGCATTATTCTACATGTATGTAGGCCTATCCCGTTTTCCATGGAGTCTCACTTGGTTAAGAACGTTAACGGCACCTGTTCCGGACTGCCACAAGGAATATTTATAGGCAATATTGGCCTACACGAGATATTTAGCTACGCTTTTTCTAGCCTAAGGATTATCTTCAATTAACATTACTGTCATCATATTCACAAGATCTAGGCCTACGTGTTGACATAGACTGATTGCAAAGTATACTTTGAGTTTATTATGTGTTTTACTAGGTTTGTCATGTATCGATGTTCAAAACAATTCGTCTGTATGAATAGAGACATTCGCAAATACTCACTTACTGTAAGGAGATAGCGAACTCAAGAGACAGTCATAGTTTGATAAAGTTGTGCGCTACCTTGAATCGACGCAGGCAGGGACGCCACTCTGAATTTTGAAAAAGGACAGATCCGGTCGGAAAAAAGGCTAGAAAAGGCTAGATTGACAATTTCTCTGAAAAATACATGGATTTTCAGCTTGAAATTTCTCACGACCTTTTTTGTCGTCAGATGATAAGCTTATAATTGAAATTTGCTCTATTTTCATTCTCGATGACCTTTTTTTAATCCTTCGCTCCAAACTGCAGGACTACATTTTTCGTCAAAATTCACAAAATGTATGACTTTTTCACGTATGTTGTGCATTTTCACCTAAAAAATCTATTTTTATATGTAAAAAGTCAGAAGAGCCGTCTTGAAACAATAAAGCCAGATCTTGAATTTTAAAAAAAACACTATAAACCTAGACAAGACCGAAAAACCTAGACCTATGTGGAAAAAGCTATGAGTGGCATCCCTTGACGCAGGCCCTAAACGTCCAAATCCTTTCAACACTGAATAGCTACCGTGTCAGTCGTCAGAAGAAGGAGTTCATTGGTGTTTTATGTACTGTTACAGGTCAACCGTTTTTGCAGAATCTTTTGTGTGGATGCGTTGCGCCAATTTCTATCAACGTCGACGCTCTATTAAGTCTGCCCTATGATATCAAGCGCACCTGTTAATAGACCCGTCATCATTCTTTGAGAAAAAACGCAACTTCTGAATCGATTGCAGTTCCCAAGGTTATATAGGCCCTAATTAAAATAATAATTTATAATAGTCTACAATGCATCGCGTTTGTTAACAGCAAAAATTTAAAAAACTCATACCCTCAATGGTATTCAGATAGATAGATGGAGACAGATAGGCAGACAAAAGAGTCGGAAGTTGATCAAGGAAGTAAAACATAATTGTAGTGTACGTCACAACAAAGCTTCAGAGTCATAATTACATGTATCATGGACTATTAGTAGGCCTACTTGAAGATTCATGGTTACTGATAATTTTTATAATAATTATTATATAGGAAGCCTATATAATATATTATATATATAGGCTAACTATAATATTATGTACACGAATTCTTTTCCATATGTTTGCAATACTGACCTACATATTATAGGCCTATCGCAAGAGAAGGAAGTTGAATTGGTTCATACTCGTCCTGACACATTTGACACGGCCTTTCACGATCACCGTCTCTTTGTCCATATGCACTCGCGTTAGTATTATAATAATTATTATACATGCCACACCCGCAGGCCTATGCAGCTGAAGAATGACGAATTCAAGAGTACCGTATGCTCAATGCTCATGTGGTTCCTTTGTTGCTAGATGCAGCAATTCATCCAATGAATAAGAAGACGAACTTGATTAATAGCCAACATCTATTATGTTCACGCTACTCTCTCGTATGGATTCATCTTTACAAACACTGGGCGAATTTTGTCTGTGCCATTTTCTTCGAGAATCTTTTGTGTCACGCAGCATTTTTTAAGGCGATGTCACGATCGACTATAATTATAGCGGACCTGGTCTTGGTTATGAAACTAATGTTTTCGTATAGCTCATCTTAGCTGCCTCGGTCAAAATGGGTTTCTTCAAACGTTTATCATTTCTAGTTATCTATTATTTTCGTTTCCTACAACTAAATAAATATTCCTTCATTGCATAGACTCACTTCTCCTTAATAGGCCTATAGGTTCACACTCACTCAGGTCGCTCTACTTAGTGGTCGTAGGCTATGATCATGCTTGGCTCTCCGTTGGTTGCCCGAAATCACTACTTTAATGACGGTAGGCTTATATTGTTTTTTTCTACTTGGAACAATAAAACTGTGTGAATAACATTGAGAATATGCCACAACATCATTGGGGGCTTATGATTATTATGCAAATCTGACTGGCATGTGCTGACCCCTTGCGAAGCGATCGTCGTTTACAAGATTGCAATGTTGTAGGCCTATATGCTACTGCTCTAAATGCGGAGCATTCGACAATAATTTGGCGATTGAATGCCAGCGCATAAAGGACGAGTGGGAAGAAAATTAATGAACAACGTTTTGTGGAACTATTTGCAAGAATTTCTTTGTCGGGACTGTGTTTGTGACTTCATAAATATCTGTCTAACTTATTCAATTTGCTGTTAGTATTTCTAAAAATTCAATGACTTCAACTTCCTACATTCTTACTGCCTTGAAATAATAAGATTAATATAAAAATAATATATTTGTTCTTTTATTGAAAGTTTGAAACAATCCGGTTGAGAGACCGCAACCGTTGCCGTTACTGTGTAGGCCCACAGTAACTGTTATGCAACTGCAACAATTCACAAGAACGATGTGTCTCAACATTGCTGCATAGCAGTGCATACAACCAATTATAGTAGGCCCGTTATATAGTAGTTCAGGATTATTGCCTATCATTTGCATTTTCAAATGATCCGACTTACTTGAGCATTAGCGCTCACCCTTTCACCCACCCCACCTCATAAAATGCTCAACATGTGAAATTTATGTGAAATAATGTTTCAATTTGTTTTCATCCCCGTCCCACCGCACCACTACCCTGACCGTATCCCCCAAAACTCCACCCCGCTCCCCACCCTCAATTCGCCCCCACACAGATCCACCTGTCTGGAGTAATTTTTTCTCTCGGTCAACCCTCCTCCTCACTTCGAACGCATCCGGTCCACTTCAACCCCAGACCCCAACCGTCCAACCCTAGCTCACCTCCACCCAACTCCGGTTCACTCCACCCCATCATACCCCTCCACTCCGCCCCACTCCGTAAATGCTCGTCATATGAAATTCAGAATGGCTAGTGGAATTGAAAATCCGGCCAACCCCACGGTTAGACCAACAATGTTCTGTGTGTCTGTGTAGCTAAGACAAGCGTATTGATATCGCAAGTTAACCGACAGTTATCTGAAATAGCCTACATGTAAAGTAATGGAATGAGATGTGACTTAATTAACGAAATGGTTTTTGCTACTTTTTGTTGCTTTACGGTTTTTGAATCGTCAAAAAACGGTGGGCGACCTCACTAAAAGTGATATAACTTTTATTGCGTTTGAAATATTGTGATGACATCTGGCCATCATAATAATTATTAGACTATGATGGCCAGATTATGTATATCTATATAAATACAAATGAAACTTCACTACCGTATGTTTCCAGTGTTCTCGGAAAGTTGCGGACCGATTGTTTATAAAATTTACCAAAACCTTCCATTCCAATAAAACCGCGTTGTACGATGCTTTCTTCCAAAAAACGCAATCTTTTTCCCAAAAAGAGAAGAGAACTTTGCATTCCATTCGACCCCCATTTTGAAATTATCCACACCCCAGCGTCGATCAGGGTTGCCAAATTTCGTAAACGCTTTGTCGCTAAATCACGTTGTAAAGTCGCCCAAAAGTCGCGAGATGAGCAACTTACTGCAAGATTCGATCAGGGTTGCCAGATTTCTGAAACGCTTTGTGGCGAAATCACGTTGTAGAGTCGCCGAAAAGTCACGAGATGACCAACTTACTGGAAGGTTATCGCTGTCGGGAGGGGGAGGGGAGGGGGAGGAGATGGGAATGGGGACGGGGAGGGAAAGGGGACGGAGAGGGGGCGGGGAGGGGACGGGGATGGTATGGAGAAGGTGGAGGAGGAGTGGAGGACGGGAGGAAGAAGGGGAGGAGTGAAGGGGAGGAGAAGTGGAAGGGATGGAAGGGGGGATTTAGGTAGGGAGGGATGGTTGGACGCTTTTTCAGCCACAACAACGCGTAGCCGGACGCACGTTTCCGATTGCTAGGGTCGTAATGACATATATGGAGTTAATGTCTAAATATTTCATGTGACTCATCGTTAATGTTCATGAATATTTATGGTTGAGTAAACGAAGGGAATAGCCAATGCATAAACATCTAGGGTCAAGAAGTCACGCGCGTAGTCAATGCAATACCACGTGACCTGCATCAATATTCATGCACTGTTGAGCAGACGATGTTTTGCAAATATAGGAGAATCAAGTATCGCTTTTTTTTATTAAACCAAAGTTATTTTCATTGAAACGTTCTTAAACTTAAATAATGGCCTGCAAGTCTATTTTGACAATCGTACCATTCGTTTCCTGCAACATGGTTTGATTGTCTACGCATTAGTTTCGCCCATTCATTAAAAATTAAGCGAAACTTGGTTTTCTGGTATTTAACAAAACTAAATGTGACCATGTCTGGGAAAAGGGACCTAAAGTGGGGTTCTAGTTTCGGAGTTATAGCCCGTTTTAGATAGTCAGTTGCTGGTTGTCGAATTTTGGATTTCCTCTTCATGTTTCAGATAAATATAATGTCCGCTCAGTATAATTCGTAAAATTGTGGAGATTGAACCTTTAGTTACTAAAAATTGCATTTAAACCGGAGCAGGGAAAGGGACCTAAAGTGGGCCTTGTGGTAAGTTGTTACATAATCTGTTATTTTAGGTCGTTTGTTCACTTAATTTCGCTAAAAAGTGACCATTTACATGCTCGCATACTTTCGCTATCAAACAGCTGTAATAATTATAATTATAATCGCATTTTTTGATTGCGCTATTGAAGGTAGGGTCAGTTAGGGTCAGTACTGAATTTGACGGTACCATCTTGCTAAATCTTTAAAGTTGATTTTCTCGAAATGATGATTTCGTCTATTACATTGTTACATTTTTAATAACTTCATCATTTATGGACCAAACTTTGTGCAGTTTCTTTTGTCTGAAAGCTTGTTTTAAGCTGGATTTGAGGATACTAATAAGTCCATATCCCACTTTAGGTCCCTTTTCCCAGACATGGTCACAAATGTTTAGGGCTTTAGGCTATGCATTAGACAGGATTCCACACTGTATGCCCGGTATATTCCATGCCCACGGATAGTTTTTGTATGTGATCCGGGGAGAGAGAATATCGCGCGACACCGGCAGTAAATTCCGTGGTTTTGGCTTTAGGCCTAGGCCCATAAACGTATTCCGCAACAGGCTTGGGTCCATGACTTCATGTGTGGTTGCATTTGCATTTGCTTCATGTGGGGTTTAAAACCTGTCTGAATACCTAGTTCGCGTAGCAGTAGCCTACTCGCCAGTGAAACACGGATGACAGACTATGACAAAGCAGGCCGGTGTCACGATATAAAGTTCTCCCGAAACAGACTCCCACTGGCTTAAACTGTGTGTTGGAAGAACTTCACTGTTATTAAAGTAGGCTAGGCAATAATTATGCCCATGTTAAATAATTTAGCAACGTAAACTAACAATTTAACCTGCTCATACATAAATTTTATGCGACTGCAGCCCATTTCACGCTGTATGGTGGAGACTTTACTTCTGTGACAGATGAAGTAATCTCTCCCCGAAGTCTGAATCTGGTTCGAAATAAACTCTCCGCGGGGAGACTTTTAGGCTTGAGACACTATCACGTGACACCAGGAGTCGATGGTCACGTGGAGATGCGACATGCAATTATAATATGTAAATTTGAACGGTCTTGCCAGACTGTGTGAGTATTATTAGCCTATAACCATCAAAGGCGTTGCTCATCGAAACGACGTATACTGTGACATCTGTAGCCTAAATTAGTCACCGGTAGAAAAATCAATGCTCATTCAGTCAACTGGTAGGCTACTGTAACACACCGCACAAGAATGGAGTTTATGCACACAAAGTCTATTTATAGCCTGCAGTGGCCATTTTACTCGAATTTAGTGCAGGGTGAAAAAAGCATCTTATGAAATCGAATAGTGAAAAGACACTGTAGTTGAGAATCTGCGGGGTTTCTGTCGAACTACGAGAGAAGCGGTTGAAGATTATAGCTACCATAAATGCTGTTGAATTCGCTGATGCTGAATAGTTAAGGTAAGATCAGATATGCCATCTATTGATTCATATAATGCTAACATGTAGCCTATCATTGTATCATGCTAGTCTCTACACGAGACAAGCGATTAAATCTGAATCACTGAATCGGAAGACAGTGCAATGCGAACACCAAACCATAACTTTGCTGAAACGATGGTCATAGGAGGTTTATGTCGTCGACAAATTTAGATCATCAACTGGTTTTTGATGCTCTATAAATCCTACCTCACTCTTAGTCTGGCCGCATTCTCTTTCCATCGACAGTTAACATTCCGTGTATTTATTGTAGCTGAGTTGTGACCTATGGAACTTAGCCCAACGGCTTGGCCACATTAAAAGAGCTGCATAATTGAATGCGTACTTGCATTCAGTGGAAATCTACCAAAATGATGATGATGGTGATGGTGAATTGGTGAATTGGTGATGACGATGATGATGATGATGATGATGATGATGATGATGATGATGATGATGATGATGATGATGATGATAATGACGACTACGATGATGATGTCGATTGTGATAGCTGTGTTGGTGATTATAATGCGTCTATGATGTTTCACATTTAGAATGGCAAAATGGGATGAGAAATTGAACGAAAAAATGGTGTCTGCATTCATCGTTAGCACATGCCAACTACTTCCGAAGACATCTCATCTTATTTCTGATTACATGCATGACTCACTTGGTTCAACTGGCACTACACCAAAGTCGTATGCAATTGTGTGTGGTAGCCATGCGGAGTTCTACATCCGACCACTGAATCCATGCGCTGACGACATAGATACCTTAGTCGCAAATACTGATACACTTGCCTTCAGTGGTGACCTTCCAGAATTGCCAAGTGATATCACTTGTCTGGCCGATACGGTCAAGTGTTACAAGATTGAATCATACGACATGTATCCAGGATTTGTTCGATTAAGAGAAATTGGGTCAATGATCTATAATTGGAAATTTAAAAAATACGCATTCAATCATGCAGGTCTTTTAAGTACCTACTCAAGGCTAGATATGGATATTGTTGCAAGCAATTATTACTCAAATACGCCTGAAAAAGGGAAAGTTTTGACAAGAATAATAAGGGGTCCTGCAATTAAACATCAAGTAGATATAGATGCTGATCTTTCTCTCGCCGGTGATGTCGTCCTTAGCTTCGGATGCCCTCATTGGCCTAAAGAAGCACATAGATGGCTTAAGCGACCTAGGAAGAACGGATGGCCGACCGTTGATACAATCGCTGAGGTTGTACAAAATGGTTGTCATGTTGTTTACGTGCAGCATCGTTCTTGCAGAAACGACGATTCGCAGTGGAGATTGTCATTTTCAATTGCAGAGGTAATCTTAATTCAAAGTTGGACTCAAATTCAGCAGATTGTCTATCACTTGCTGAGAATGTTCGCTAAAAGAGAATTGATACAAAAGGATTGTCTGAAGGAAGATGAGGTTCTATGTACATATCATCTAAAAACCCTGATGCTATGGACCTGTGAAGAGATGTCACCTGCATGGTGGAATTCCAATTCTGTTATTGCAATCTGCTGCGAGTTATTAAAGAAACTTGCAGATTGGATAAAGAAGAGGCACTGTCGAAACTACTTCATTCCTGAAGCAAACTTATTTCACGAACCATCGAGCTCCAAAATCTATGACAAGATTGAGAGACGACTAAATACATTCTGTAATTCTGTGACGCTTTATCATTGGTTGGTAGAAAATTACATTTTGCCATTCATTCGGAGATATTTCAAGCTTAATTGCGGAATTGAAGTAATTCCTTATTTAACGGATTGCATGCTATCTCTCTTTCGATGTTGGAAAATTACTAAATTAAAGTCACTCGATATTTTATTGTTCTTCACATTAGGAAATTCTCATCATAACTGTCGTCCTATAATAAAAGATGGGTTAACTTCGGGACTACGCCATAGCCTCAAGGCGGGACAGTATTCAAGATGTCTTGTCCCCGCTATTAATGGCAGACTGCTAGATCTTCCAACTATACAGAACATCCAATGTTTTACGCACTATGACAATCTATTGCTTATTTTGCACACTTCGCATGGCATCGGATGTGATAATTCATGGGATATCAATCTTTTTGTTGAATTTTTGAGCGTTGTTTCAATGCAACCTAAAATTGTCAAGTCTAAGTATCATAACTTTCCGAAAGCGTACACTGCACCGGGTAGTCGGTTACAATTCATGCAAGCACAGGATGTCATGCAAAATTTAACCGGATCAAATAGCCGTCCAGAATTTCAACTTCTGTCTTTTGTGTCAAAAGCGTTTCTTAGAAAGGCATTGAAAAGTGAAGGATATACATCCAATGGAATTGCTCCTGCAGCTTTGGCCTATCTGGCTGCTCTTCATTTTGCCACATCAGAATACTCACAAGCAATACGATTCTGCATGGCCGTCCTCGCAGATCATACTCCTGAAAAGGATCAAGAAATACTGAATGCAGGATGTTTGCTGTTTATTGACGACGTTGCAAGAATCGTTGGATTGTTTTTGCTTTACAAGAAGATCACTGAACATAATCTTCATTACATTAACCGGCGACTTTATCTCGATCTACGTCTTTCATCAAAAGTCTTTGCTCATTATTTAACTGTATTATCGGCTGAAAGACTGTTGAAGAATTTGGACTTTGACCATGACTTTCCTGATTCGGCATTTCCACTGGATGAATACCTTAACGCTCTTGTAAAGCCGAAATTTGATGTTCCAATTATGAAGTCTAGACAGATGGCATATCGCCGACCAGAGGCCGAAGCCACAGACGTGAATAATTTAATCGTGAAAGAAACAATTATTGATGTTCTAATGGAGTATGCATTAGAACATATGACGTCATTCTACAATATACTTTGCAAAGACTTTGGAATCCACTGCAACACAGCGGTCTGCTACCGTGCTTTGAATGAATACAGGTGTCGCGAATATGAGAAAGTGATGCATTCATGTGAACGGATATTGGCAGAGTCTGATCTGCAGAACGATTTAAAGGAATTTTCGTTTGTGAATGTTTTGCTGTTTTCACCGCTTGACTGTTACTTTGATAGAGACATACAGTCTTTGCTTGGATTTCACACACTCTTCTGTTATTTATCCCCTTCGAATGAAGATCTGCAGAAATATAAGGTAACTGAGCAATCAACGTTTGAACAATGGTTTGCAAGATTTGTGTATTGTTATAAGTACGAACTATTATTTTGTCTTCATTGTAATTACTCGGTTAGAAGTCACTATTTTCTTGGAAGACATTTTCTTGCAAGATATTTGAAAGTCAAATGCTGTATTGACTCACATCTTCCGTATAAAGAAGCATTGACTGAATTTGCTGCTCAGAAAACCAATCTTCCGTTTGAACGTATAATTGGGAAATATCTCCTGCAAAAGTTGCATTTTTTCGAGAATAGTTCAACCATGGCATCGCATCAATAATGAAATGACCTGATGTCTGTGTCTTCATAAATTATTGAAATTTCCTCCTCGTAATATTATTGATGAATTCCATGAATGACTAGACGCCAGAATAGAATGTTTGTTGTATATTTTACCGTTTCGTCCTAATTTATGCACATGGGCCGGTAGGACTAAATGTTATTCTATAGACTTATCGCTGATACAATTATATTATAGTCTAATTAGCATAGTTGTAAAAAAGTTTTTTTCGTTTTTTATTCTCTCCCAAAAAACGTCGTTTTTTTTCGTTTCGAATGAATACAGGTGTCGCGAATATGAGAAAGTGATGCATTCATGTGAACGGATATTGGCAGAGTCTGATCTGCAGAACGATTTAAAGGAATTTTCGTTTGTGAATGTTTTGCTGTTTCCACCGCTTGACTGTCATTTTGACAGAGACATACAGTCTTTGCTTGGATTTCACACACTCTTCTGTTATTTATCCCCTTCGAATGAAGATCTGCAGAAATATAAAGTAACTGAGCAATCAACGTTTGAGCAATGGTTTGCAAGATTTGTGTATTGTTATAAGTACGAACTATTATTTTGTCTTCATTGTAATTACTCGGTTAGAAGTCACTATTTTCTTGGAAGACATTTTCTTGCAAGATATTTGAAAGTCAAATGCTGTATTGACTCACATCTTTCGTATAAAGAAGCATTGACTGAATTTGCTGCTCAGAAAACCAATCTTCCGTTTGAACGTATCATTGGGAAATATCTCCTGCAAAAGTTGCATTTTTTCGAGAATAGTTCAACCATGGCATCGCATCAATAATGAAAATGACCTGATGTCTGTGTCTTCATATTGAAATTTCCTCCTCGTATTTGGTGAATTCTATGAATGACCAGACGCCAGAATAGAATATTTGTTGTATATTTTACCGTTTCGTCCTAATTTATGCACATGGGCCGGTAGGACTAAAATGTTATTCTATAGAGTATAGACTATTATATCGCTGATGCAATAATTATAAATAGGCTATTAGGGCCTACGTGGAGGCAGATGGGAGAGTAGGAAGTTAATCGAGAATAGAATTGTAGAGTAGGTCTGCATTAAAAGCTCTGGCATCTGTCACTTGTGCTATTATAACACTTGGTCAGTAACTGTTGGCGACACTCTGGTTCTCTTGAATAGTAAGAAATATATTTTTTCCGTTTTTCTAATGGATCCATGATCACCCATAATAATTATAGTTATTTGTTGTATTGCTCAGTTGAGTTTTTGCATAGTTCACTGTAGTCTTTTCACCAGCAGAATTTTTTGTGTGATTTAGGCTTATTTCTATATTAAATTTCATTTATTTATTGATCCATTTCCATAGCGCCCCTTCAAGATCACTACTCATAGGCTCTCCCGAATTATACAGCACATACACTGCATAGGAGTTTCGCGCCGAAGCACACGAGCAATAATATTGAAAGTGGAGGACTTGCTCAATGCTCAATGTTTCTACACGGCGGCTTGAGGGTAGATTTTAATCTGGAACCTCCGGCTCCATGCACCGAACACCACCATTACACCACCGCGTCTCACATATGAATGTAAACCGCTATCACTAGGACTAGGCTACACTTCTGTTTATTATAAACAAGCTACTACTCCGGTCGCTCTACTTAGTGAGTTGCATAACGTGTCTTGGCTATTCGTTGGATGCCTAAATATCAATAACCTACGCTAATAACGGTAGGCTTATATTGTTTTATTAAATATGGAGCAATGCAACTGTTTTAGGCCTAATAATAGGCCTACTGAAAATTATGCCTTACAATCTGTGTATCAATTATTTGTGGTTTTCAATAATTATTATGGGCCTCTGGTATTACATGTATGTGCTGACACCAGCCCTTGCGAAACGATTACCGTTGACAAGAATATAATGGACAGAAAACCTACGTGCAATTTATTGCCTTTGTTGCGAAGCATTGATTTCGTCAATAATTGGGCGAACGGATTCCAGTGCATAAACACTCGTGGGAAGAAATCAAACCGTTTTTTAAAATTATTTACGAGATTGTTTTTGTCTGGTCCGTTGTTGATGACTTCATAAATTTGTCTAACTTATGCAGGTTGCTGCTAGTAGGCCCCTAAGCCTATTTCTATAAATTAATAACTTCCCTACAGTCTGAAAATAGTAAGAACAAGATTAGACTAAAAGAACCGTACTCACGATTTTTTCTTTCTAATAGGCATACTTCCTTTTTAAAGCTGTTTGGACTTGTCTATTCATGGCCTCTAGATAGCCTAAATGCAAATGTGCACAATTCCTCATGGCCTAAGTAGACTACAGCAGTTGTGACTAGTGGTTCTGTCTACGGTCCTGGTGTATGCCTAAATTTTTCAATACATTTTCAAAAGACTTGAAATATTGTGGCTTCGAATTCGTTGCGTTTAGTCGATAGATATCAATAGGGAAGTCAATATCAAATTTCAGTAAATTGTTGTATTATCTTTGGCAAAACCGTCGATTAAAATATAGGCCTATGCAGAGCCGTAGCGACCGCCCTCCGTACCCTCCGACCGGAGGGGGCCCCCGCAAGGAAGGGGGCCCCAAAGTGACAAAGAATGCGTTGTCATTTATGCTATTGCAACATCCATCCATGTCGGTTTTGCTGACAAAACCGTGAAGGAAATAAGGAATATGACTGTGTACAATGTAGGCCTATATGTATGCATAATTTGAACCCTGTAGACCTATTTTGTATGCAAGAAATACCACATTTCCAGTTTCTGTATTGTAAGGGAACCCGCCGCCCCGGATTATATGTTCGGAGGGGGCCACATTCTTTGTTGCTACGGCCCTGGGCCTATGCATCTATTCCAGAGCACGGAGTAAAAACATGCATAGGGCCTACCCGGGCTACCCCACCCACCATCTGTCACAGATGAACTTTAAATTTATCTATGTAGATTCACTTAAAAGGTTCGGGCAATTTGGTGTCAGGTCAGATTATTCAAAGCAATCCACGGAGGAACAAGAATATAAGCCGAAGCCAAAATCATCGAGAAGGGTCATAGGCCTAACACTGTTAAACATAATGCTATACATAGGCTACAAGTATTATACTGTCATGTGCGTTAATGCATTCTGCTAGTTGTCTTTAGATATGAAGTTTTTATGGTCTGTAAAACGAAAGTCACGCTGTGCGGGATGATTGTTAAATGAATAGAAAGACTGAGTCCGTGATCTTTTATTTGACACCACATATAATTTTTTCCATCCAAATTCAAAGCCCACGCAATGTACGTATTTGTACGTGTTCACATTCGCTCATAACATAGATTAATATTATAATGTTCGTATAAAAACACGACGAAAGTCTTGACAGTCATGCACATAAGACAAAGACAAAGACACTGGCATGACGTTGTTTGGAGAAGATGTTGTTTCACCTCGAGGTCACTATTCTGGATCAGACATAAACGATCTAACAAGCAATTCTCTGAAGACTCTCAGAAGTTAAACTCAGTGCTCTGTCAACAAGTAAACCACTTCGCATGCGATTGGCTTAAATTAATTATTTATAACCAAATGTACAATTGGCTATGCGACTAAACGTTGGAGCATTAATCGCAACTGCTGAATCCTGAACTTCCGTTGGTGTGGAAAATGTTTGGTTGCATTGGTATGACGAGGAATTATTGTAATCCATTGTAAACGTCGCTGTTGAAATGTAGGTGTAGCCGTCGTAATCGGTCCTTTGAGGCATAAGCTTATCCGAAGGTTTGTAACGGCTGTTGTTTGAAAAGAGAGTGAAGACAGCGTTGATCGGATCATAAGTGCTATCAGCATAAATGGAGTAACACGTCAGCTTCACTTTCAATGAACTGTCGATTCTACCCGAGCAAATTGGACCTTTTCCTGAAATACAGCAATTCGAAAGTTAACATTTGAATGTCTGGGCTATTCTTAAGGTAAACTCGCTAAAATGTTTAATTTGGTGTTCAGACATTTGAACGGTGGTCATTTGAACGGACCACATTATTTTGACCAGCGACACTTTAACGGGCGATAATAGAACAGGCGACACATAATCGGAACGCGAGAATACAAAAATTAATGGAACATGCCGAAGACCACCAGGGCAGAGCTGGTCAAGAGCAAGAGTTCAAGAGGCGAGTTTTTACGAGAATGACAGCTAACAAAACAATAACCATTGTAGGCTACTGCCTTGCATGGCCCGCTGTCTGACCATCCCTTTGTAAATTGTCAACATCTGCTCGACACGTGCGTCGGCATGCTATAACGATTTTGGACGAATTTCAATCTAAAAGCTTCTGGTTTGCTGTTACAATTTCTCACAAATGACCTTTCGTATGGACGAACGTTTTGCACGGTAATTATAATTATATCCTTTTAGCCTGCTTTATTAGGCCTAGTAAATTTTCAGCATGACTATAGGACTGGACACCTAGGTGTCGCTCGCGCAGGGTAAGGTCTGGCGTCGTGAGGTCGGTTAGGGTTAGTGTTAGGGTTAGTGTAGTCATTATATTACTAAGGTTTTGCGTCGTGATGGTCGGTTAGGGTTAGTGTGTCGTCATTACATTCTTTCCATCCATATAGAATTTCCTGTCTCTTACTTTACTTTTGCCATTATAGTAAACACGCGTTATGCGTACTTACTTACTCTTAAATGGAACTTTATTTGCTTCGCAACGCGCCAGCGGATTTGCTGTTGGTTCGTTAGCAGTTGTTCAAGCTCTTGACCAACAACTGCTAACATCAACTGGCAAACTCCGCTCTGGTCTTCGCCGTGTTCCAGATTGTATTCACGCTTACCGGACCGACTAACGAACAAGTCACAAGGTGCGGCGGTGTAGACCTACTGTACACTATGCACGTTTATGCTATAATAATTTATAGTATAGGCGTATTTTGAACTTTGACTGAATGTTGGGCGCGACGTATGGTGACACTGAACATTGGAGAAAGTTAGAAAGTTGTGCTGTTACTTTCACGTGTTGTTTAAAAGTGTGAGACATAGCAGAGCGAAGAGCTCGACACACTTCAACGTCTGACACAGATGGCGTAAGTAATACTAAGCGCATCCAAAGAACCAAGGATATAGCGTGAAGCCAGAGCGGCAATTCGATAATTAATTATTATGAGATGCGTTGGGCTATAATAATAATTGGCAACCATTGCAACACATCACGCATGTTATGACCACTCTGCCATAATTATGGACTTTTTGACGGATCTCGAGAATGCCATTCAAATGCAAAAAACTACTTTCTTGCAAGTAGGCCTATCTAACGGAGTGATTCAACCAAGCAGGGAGAAATATTATCGAGAATTAAACGAACAGTTTACTCGTGCAGTCGCCAGCTACGGCAAAGCAGATTTTTTCATTTAAGCTCAGTTGCCCATTTGTCACACAACTAGACATTGAACTTGATAGGTCAACAAGCACCAGGACATCAAATCTTTGATTGCTCTTGAATTTTACAAACTTTACCGATCAATATTAATGTTGTCCACCGGTCATCTGTCGGAGATTAGAAGATGAAGCCTTGATAATCGCAGTGGGCCTCAGACTTGGGGTCAACATCTGCGAGCCTCATGAGTGCCGCTGCGGCGTCCAGGTTAAGGCCAATGGCTCTCATGGGCTTTCTTGCTCCTTGGGACCAGGCAGAGCAGCCAGACACGCAGGCCTCAACGAGCTGGTCTATCGAAGTCTGGTTCGCGCTGGCTTCCCAGCGGAGGGACACCAGTTAGCGTCCCCGAACAAGAACTATTTACACGTGAAGGAGCCACAAAGGCTAAGCAGAGCGGATGGAAAGAGACCTGACGGTCTAACTCTTATTCCATGGCGGATTGGTCGCGCTCTAATATGGGATGTCACGGTAACTGACACTCTGGACGCATCCTACCTGCTGTCCACTTCGGCAACAGCAGCCAGCGCAGCCGAATTAGTGGCAGACCAGAAATGCACCAAATTCAACATACTTGCACAAACCTACCACGTTGTCCCGTTGGCAATTGAGACTCTTGGCCCAATCAACAGCAGTGGTCTATGTTTCATCACATAGTTCGGGCGCTGTCTAGCTCGTAAAACCGGTGACACGAGGGAAACCAGTTATCATTTCCAGCGCATTGCCATTTTAATCCAACGTTTCAACGCCAGTACTGTTACTGCTGAAACTGTAACCTACGTAATTATGTCGATAGAATCATGGTTAAGTTATAACAGTAACCTACTTCCTAACGAATGAAGAGGAAACAGTGGACGATGTCATAAGATTGTAGGCCTACATTGTACAAGATTTATTTATCTCTAGCCTTGAAAGTCGAATTACATGTAGGCTACTTACGAATGACAAGCAACTTGAAACCGAATCGACTGCCACCACATTCAGCGTTGTACAACCCAGCTGTCGATAGTTGATGTCCAGTTGCAGTCGTTATTGTTGCATTCCTGATTGTTAGACCTGACGAATTGAATGCATAGTCGTTCGTCAAAGATGGATTCACGGTGTCGTCGTAATTCACGATGGGTACTTCGTCTAACTCATCTGTCGTTGCAGTATTCGTCCACTTCACACCTTTCAATGTCGAAGTAAAGTTAGCTGTAATGAATGTGTTGAGAGCTCCCTCATCAACGGCGATGTTCTGTAGCGTCCCCGAACAGGAAATAGGTGCACCTGGAATAAAGTCAATTATTGTGGTTCAGATCATGTAGGGTCATTTCAAAAATAAATTTATATTTAAAGATAGGCCTACGCCAAATTGTTTCTGAAGAAAATATATTGCTGATAATAATGTGAAAGAAATAAAACTCACCGTTACTCAGATAAAAGAATATCAGGAAAGTGAAAGCCACTTTAAGAATCATTTCTTGGTTGTTTCCACAATTCATCTTCAATGAGTTTCGTCGATTCCGTCTTTTCACTGTGCAAACATAAAATGTGAAGTTAGAAATGTGTTTTTAAACATTCCAAACGACAAACTTTCGACTTTGCTCTCTCTCGGTTTACAGCCAATAAAAGTTAATGTAAACTAAAATAATATAATCTTAGTTTTATCCCGACATATTGATCAGCAAGAGAGGGTTTTTCAGAGTCCAAGACTCAGTGCTAATTGTTAACAATTTCTGCTATAGTTATGGAGCCAACATGTCTTTATTTTGTTGAACATTTGAAAATAACAACATAACAGTAGGCTACTGTTGTGTGTGGGTAGGCCTATCGGCTACAGAAAGATTATAGTTGTGAACGTTTATTTGGACAAAGTAGGTCCAACAACATTGAACATAAAAAAGCGTAAAGGAAAGAATGGTACGAAGAAGCAGAAAAACATTGTTTTTCCAGTCAATTGTTTCAACACAACTGTTTGTCTTTAATATTTATAATATAAATATTACAAATGACTACAAAAAATTCCAGCAAGCACAAACAAGCAACCATCAGCAATTAAAACCCCGTTACAATTACTCCGTAGGCAGTTCACATTACACCACAACCTCAGGGAAATAAGAGTATTAAGTCTGCTGAACGATGAACGATGAATAACGGCAAGTTGAGGCTGCATTGAGGTGAAGCCAAGGTGGTGCATAAGTGTAAAAATGCACTACAGTAACTGTGATAGGCTGTGCTACAAATATACTACTACATGGCCTGTGGCGCTCTTCGATGCAAAAATACAGTACGAACCCATTAACCCCAAGTAAAAATACGATGTTAAATTTTAACTTCGTAGGCCTATTTTTACTTGGCATAGATCTAGGCCCCGCAGTCGTAGCTTCAGTTTGCAGTACTTAGCGTCAGAAACGATTAGATAAACTCCTCACATCATAATCGTCATAATTAGACAATAATATTCTGTGACCTAATTGAAAACGTCTTTGGTAAAACAATTTAACCCTCAGGCTACCAAGCTTTTTTGTAACACTGACTACCAAAAGGGGGTGGTTACCACCCCCTGGATTTTGGGTTTGGTTTGAGATATCATAACTTCAGCATTCATTTCTGCACAAAATGGTATATTTAGGTTTAAAATATATGAAAGCACCCCGAAGTTATGAATTTTTTACCGTAGGCACCCGTCGATTCCACAAAATGTATACTTTCGCATAAGCAAAATATTAGATTCTGTTTGTTTTTAACAATTTATTTAATTAAAAATAGTTTACATATAATAAAGTCCAATATTCAACTATAAAAACTAGTAATAGCCTAAGTTAATTTTAATTACAATAAAAAGAAAAAACATGTATTAGCTGCTGAAAAACGTTTACGCAGACTTATCGGTTAGCGTAAAAAAAACATTTTCACACCTTTAAATTTATTTTGAGCACTTCCGGTCATCAAATGTCAGATTAATTGGTATCAAAAAATAGCCCTAAAAGCCCTCTATAGAATGACATAATTTATTTCTCTTAAAAAATAAATTATGAATATTTTTTAATAGCAAAAACATGAAATTTTATGAAAATAAAACACCTTTTTTATATTTTAATTTATTTTGAGCACTTCCGGTTGCACAAAGACAACTCACTGAGCATGGAAATGTAGCCCCACATTCCCTCTACAGAATGGTGTAATTGATGTCTCTTCATGTCAAAGGACGGATAAGATACAGCCGATAATCTAAGGGGGGGTGGTATCCACCCCCCTAGTGTCTCGGGTATATCGGGTATAACTTTTGAATGGTATGGTATATCATCACACATTTTAGCTCAAAATGTGTGCAAATGAATCCTCTACAGCTACCTAAAACGTCAAAATTTTATTCCAAACGGAAAAAGTTTGATTTGGGAAAAACCTAGGGGGGGGGTGGATACCACCCCCCTGGTAGCCCGAGGGTTAAGTCAGTTCTTAACTTTTAAATGTAAAAGTTGATAAAATTTATTTTTCCCGAAAGACATAATAATATGATGTCACATAGTTAGGCTGCAATATTTATGTAGCTTATGTCAAATCAAAGCAAATCAAAATCACTTTATTCTGAGAAAGAACAACATACAAACAAACAAATAACCAAGGTATACAGCAAAGGAAAATAGTAGGCCTATACATGAATATAAAATTAATGTTCATAGGACACCTTGATTGTATGAACGGTGAATACTCAGAAAGGGTCATCCAGAAAGGGACAGGTCCCGCTAACCTGGATAACCCCTGAACGAAAAATGTAAATCAAGATGGTGAGGCTAGAGATATAAACAGAAAATATAATAAAAAAGTTAGAAAATACCAGTGAAGAAATCAATGTGGCATAAGATCACACAATATCACAAGAAAAACCTTTGGCAACAAGCCAAAAAACAACAATATAAAAAAAATTTAAAAAAATAAATGTAAGAGAACTTGTCACACTGTCAGTGCACCTATAAAATATATAATAGTTCTATAGGCCTACTCTGTTTTTGCCATGATTGTGTAGCCTACAGCAGAAACAGTTGCACTTTAATTAACTGATATTGATTTAATAGCAGCATTATTATTTTAGTCCTAATGTGGTTACTCTGTTCCAGCTAATCAACCTTGAAATTATTCAAGAATAATTATTGTGATATGCTATCAAAGCACAGCGTATGCGATAAAGTTGATATGAAATTGACCTATATTAAAGTTTAGCTTTTATAATGCGGTGCTATTAGGCCTAATATCACTTTAAACATGTCATAGAGACGTAATGCATTCCTATGAAACCACATTTTCACCATGATAATTAACAAATAAAATACCGATAGACTTTGATGTTTTTATGTGTAATATTATTTTGAGGATCTTTAAAGTGAAATGTAGCCATTCTTCTAATTTTTAATAATTTGCTGCAATTCCATATTTTTATAGCGCCACATTAGGCCTAATATCACTTTAGACATGTCATAGAGACGTAATGCATTCCTATGAAACCACATTTTCACCATGATAATTAACAAATAAAATACCGATAGACTTTGATGTTTTTATGTGTAATATTATTTTGAGGATCTTTAAAGTGAAATGTAGCCATTCTTCTAATTTTTAATAATTTGCTGCAATTCCATATTTTTATAGCGCCACATCAGGTACTTGTCAATATTCCAAGCATCGTTCTTACCTAAAGGTCTCTATTCATTTTTTAATTATAAGGTCACAATATTAATGCAATTCCATATTTTGAATATTACTATGCTAATGCTATAAAATTTTGTTAGCGCCACATCAGGAACATATCAATTTTTAGGCCTAAGGCAATGTTTTAAATACATAAAAGCCTCTGACCATTTTTCTTTATAGGCCCTATTACTCGTCGATTATTATTAAACAACGACAAAATTCTTAAGCATACCTTTACTAGAAGTGAATCTCGGATTTCTGAGCCACAAAACGATTGGTGTAGGACAATCAACAGCGTTCAGCAACCGAAGACGAAGATTGACTTCTGGTTTGTGGACGTTCCTTTTATTGATCGAAAAATGTTTAGCGAACAATAGCTGCATTCCTACTTCCCCTTCAATCTAATGGAGGGCCCGAAGTAAAAAATCCCTCCAACTTTGAGCATTGGTTTGGCCTAGGGAAATATGAAGCAATTACCGAGGTAGGCTTATATATAGATATCAAAGCGTTGTGGTTCTATTGTCAAACGACTTTCAACCACGTGCGGCAAAAGTCAGTCGTTATTTTTTAAACACTGCAGCGTTCTTCAGTCCTTGGTGCTCACCATGCGTATGACTACAAAGTGGCCTGGATGCGACGCTATGCATGAAAATTATGCGCGTATCCTACCTATTATTTGTCGCGTGAATAAATCTAGAAAGTACAGTCTGGACTTCTTATGATCATGGATAGTGGCAAGGAACTCACGGTGAATAATCTAAAAGTTTCTATACCATTTCGGAACAACCTGCGTTACTGCTGAATTACTAGATACATTACTGAGGCAATGACCAGACCACCAGAAGAGCTCTAGTTTGGCAAATGCCTGACTCTGCCGTCCACGCCTGGGGCATGGAGAAATAGCAGGAATACAGATGGCGCATTGAAGGCTGTCACGCTCCAGCTAAACTTCTAAAACACTAAATAATGCAATCTTGCAACATGGGCCCACGTCTCACTTGCCACATCATCATCATCATCGTCGTCGCCGCCGTCGTCGTCGTCGCCATCGTCGCCGTCATCATCATCATCATCATCATCATCATCATCATCATCATCATCATCATCATCATCATCATCATCATCATCATCATCATTATTATAGGCCTAATCATTATTGTTGTAGTGAAATGTACCATGGCATGTACAATTACAATTTTTCGTGTGAAATATTGTAAAATATTGTATAGTCAATAATTAGTCATAAACCTTTTGCAATTATGCCGCTTAATTCTGGACTATTATTTATGGTATTTCAACTGTCGAGGTAAGTATCTTGTGATAATTCAAAAGGAAGCATAATTGTATAGCTCTTCTTTGTGAAGAAAGATTTATAGCATCTCAATTGTTGAAATTGGCCTTTGGAATCCAGCAAAAGAAGCATAATAGGCCATAATAATTCCTCTTCCTGAACTTAGATTTATGGCGTTTCAAATGGACGTCAAATTTCTTTGTGACTATCCAAAGAGGAAGGATAATGTTATCGTCCCTCTTCCTGGACATAGATTTATGGCGTTTCAAATTGTTGAATTGAGTTCTTTGTATATTATTTTAGTTAACGTAAGTAGGACCTATGATTTTATATAACTTTCTTCTTCCTACTGGCTTATGATGGGTTTTCCCCAGGAATTTTACGAAATTGTCGAAACTGCGATGAATGGAAAATACCTTCGAACTAAGTATGGTAGCTTAAGTTAACCTACTACCAACCGAAGTGTGAGTGTGACTAATGATTTGGCGAATCATTTTCGCTCGGTCAGTTTCGAGGTTAAACTGTAATGTAACGTAAATCTTCGAAAAGTTCTCAGCGCTCACAAAGGAGGCCAGCTTATTCACCGACGCTACATCAATTCAAGTCCGCAATAGCCTGAGCTGCCCTTTTCTTCCCGTGCCAAGACACAATCCGGGGAGGTCAAGCCAAGGTGACAGCGTGATGATAAGGTGGTTGTCGTTGATGGTGGCAGTTGAATCTAGATAGGATAGCTTGAAGAGTTCGATTTTCAGTCGTGAATGGAGAGCAGCAGAGAAGAGTGCAAGTGGAGGAGAGTTTGAATTAGGAGGGGAGATTTGGGAGATAGGAGGATTTTTAGACTGCTCTATTCCTACTTAAATTAGAAACACCAAAGTTTTTAAAAAATCTTTAACCCTTTGGAGGTGAGGTGACGCATTGTTACTAACCCCAACACATATTTTTATTTTCAAGTCACGATATCAAATGGAAAATATTATTATTTGAGTTAAACTATTCTTCTATGATCAATTATCAACTAAACAGGCGATTATCACGAACACATAATCTGTTTTCAATCCTTATTAGATGGCCAGAAGGTGAACCCGTCCATTATGTACTTTGCCCGTGTAAGTTCGGTTTGTATACGAAAAATCGCAATTTCCTTCAAATATACATCAAAATAAAATCAAACTTTCTGAAATTTTGGTAATGTGTCCGTATTTCATATTCACAATGGTAGAAAATAATAATCCAAGCTGGTTTGACATTTTCCACAAAAAAATGAAAGTAAAATACCTCTGGGGTATGTCATACCCCACCTCACCCCCAAAGGATTAAAAATTAAAATTAAATTATGATTATGAAATCATCTTTCTGAAGAACCATGATGCCGTTCCAAATTCATGTTGTCAGTTTACCAAAGCAATATGCCGTGAACTATTAGGCCTAATCACTGAGCATACCTAAACAGTAAACAGTGGCTGACGGTGTTGTTACTTTCTACCACTACAAGCATTGCAGCGATAGCCAATACTGCCACTCTGTGTTCGAGCACCATATTGGATTGCTGGTCTTGCCTCTTTGCAATCATTGTGGATTTTTGTTTCAAGCAGAAACTGGCTCGATAATTTATGAATATATTTTTTATTCCCGTTGAGTTTGCGTCTTGGATTTAGACCTCTATTATGCGTTTGGACGGTGATTCGCGAAGCATGACGTTCGTATAATTATGACACTCACCATTGTCCTCACTATAATACATGTAGTTACCATGATACACCTGGTTCATTGTAAAATAACGACTTCTGTAACCTGGCGAATGAATGTCGATCGTCACATACCCCGATGGTAGGTAACTAGAGAGGTGTTTGATGCAAAGGTTCCATCAATCATTCATTCGGCAGTACATGTACATGTACGTTAGCGTTGTTAAACAGAGCAGTAGGACCGGACAATCGCCTTGCATGGCTGCCGACAGTTAAATTCTGATCATGGAATATCTTGTGATCGTCAGTTTATTACTGATTTTGCTCGTACTACGTTTAGTTTGTTTGAAAATAAATGAAGATTATTATTAAGTCTATACGCTGCATCTTCTGAAAATTATTTTTATGACGATTGCAAGACTTAGTGGCGCCGCGTGTCCTGCAGAGATCGGGCTGCCCGTTGCTGGTCCATACTCCTGATGCTAATCGACAGGGGACGACTCATCTCTAGTCTATGCGACGGAAATGTTACATGTCAATTATTGAAAATGCGTGCATTGCATTAAGTTGTCATCTTGACAGACAGTTCTGCTTTCCCTTTCACGCATATTCAATTATTCATAGACCATTTTGAATGCGAATAATAGAAACCGTTGGCTGTGCGCATTATTTTGAATGAGTCACATGGTGGTCACGGTCTAATTGCAGTGTGCAGTTTTCTATAGTATAAGACTTAGCTTATCTCTTTCTCGCGGATCGGGTCGCGGGTGACCCGATAAACCCAATAGGTATCGGAGCAATTCAGGCGGGAATGAGATATAGAAGGCTATACGGGCAGTGGTAATGATAATTATTGCCACCTAACTAATTCGCGGGTAATTTTTATAGCAACAAGGTTACGCAAGGTTGCTTTTTGTGTATATTACACTTTGCACAAGCTTTAGTTTCTGCATGTAACCTTAGGCCTACATTTAGATAATCAGAACATGAATAATCATTGTCGCACTACTTCTCAGGAGACGTCATTCGACTCATTCCCATAGCAATGCATCGTTTTGAAAGTGACTATTTGATTTTTTTCCTACCAAAAGTTAACCAGTAAAGGGGCAAAAAAAAATAATATAATTTCAAGTCTCAAATGAAAAGTTTATTGCATTATCAAGTCACAAATTGTTTTCTTAATTTTAGTTAGCAGTGAAAATCGGTGCCACTACAGAACTGCAACTGTTAGCCTACTTGTTGCACAATAAAAGAGAGTTTGAAAGTAATAAGCAAACACATTATGCTGGCGTGACATTGTGCTTAGATAGGCCTAATAGGCCTATCTGTCATGAACATCGTCTAAATCGGTTTCATTCCGAACAGAACCATTTAAAAGAAGCGAAAATCCGCAGACCACAAAGAAACTAATCTACGACAACTTACTATTATGCTAGATGAGACAAAAAGATCAAGCAAGCGATAATTTTAAAACTTTCAGAGCTTTAGTTCAGTTCTTTCTGAATCAGGCAGGAAAGCTATTTCTGTGTACGATTGTCGTAAATATTATACATGTATCTACGGTAATCTACCCTAAACATCAGTTCTACCCCCACATACAGCTTAACAGGAACATGAAACATTGTGACTAAACTGCGGTGCATTATTTGCAACAGTTGAATCCTGAACATCTGATGGTTTGTCAAATGTTTGAATGCATTGATAGGATGAGGATTTACTATAAGCCGTCGTAAACGTTGCTGTTGAAATGTAGATGTATTCGTCATAGCTGTCTCTTCGAGGTGGATCCGAAGTCTTGTAGCTACTGCTGCCGTTAACAAGCAGATTGAAGATTGCATTGATCGGATTGTAAGTGCTATCAGCAAAGATGGAACTACACGCCACCTGAACCATTGAGTTTAACTTTCTACACGAGCAAGTTGGACCTGTCCCTAAAATAAAACGTTTATAAATTTAGCATTTAGATATCTGGATTTCTCTTAAAGTTAACTGCTTGAATGTGCAAAGTTTCCAATGCAAATAATAATCATTATTAAATTTTAGTAGCCTAATGCAAATTATTTAATAGCCTAAATAATAATGGTGCGGCTCTTTGCGATACTTATTCCAACTGGGATCTGGACGAATAAGGTCCATTCCAGACAAATCTGTTTTACAAAATTTTGCTGAAGTAATAACAAAGTAGGCCTAAACAGAAATAATTCATCGTTATCAACACTTAATCAATTACCTTCTTGAAAGCACCCAAAAAGAGTTTAGTTACTCAATTAAGTCTCGTGTGGATAGAACCATGAATAAGTTAAAGTAGACTAGCCTACTTTCTAAAGACTGAAATGGTAAACAGTTAAATGTAGTCATAAGATTGCAAAATGCTTACGAACGACAAGAAATTTGAAACCAAATTCTCTGCCACCACATTCAGCTGTGTACAATCCAACCGTTGACAGTTCATGTCCAGGTTGAGCCTTGGTTGTTGTTGCTTTCTTTATTAATAGACCGGACGAATTGAATGCATAGTCTGCTGCATAAGATGGATTCACGGTGTCGTCATAATTGACTATAATAGCATCTGTTAATTCATCCGATGTTGCAGTATTTGACCACTTAACACCTTTAGCACTTGCTGGAAAGTTAATGATAGTGTTGAGAGTTCCTTCATAAACGGCGATGTTCTGTAGCGTCCCCGAACAGAAAATAATAGCACCTGAAATAAAGGAAATTGTGATCAAGAGTAGGCCTATATCACTGTCAGTCCATTTCCGAAAGAATTTTTATTTAAATATCTTATAGAGGAAATCGTCTGTAGAGAAAATAGTTTCTGGGTATAAAAAAATACTCGCCGTCACTCAGATAAGAGAATATCAGGAAAGTGAAAGCCACTTTAAGAATCATTTCTCGGTTGTTTTCGTGATTCATCTTCAATGAATTTCGTCGATTCCGTCTTTTCACTGTGAAACATACAAAGTGACGTTAGCAATTTAGCGGAAAAACATTCCAAGTCACACACTTTCGAGTCTGTTGAACTCTGCTCTTGTTAGACTACTAGGGTCCCAAGACTTCTAAACATGCATGTGATGTATAAATATAGGCTACGGAAGAAACTGCAGCTACTACATTTTCAATTTTATTAGGGCATAGGCCTACATGTAGGCCTACTATTGATAATTTAATAGCAGCATAGGCTACATCTTGATCTCGCGGTTCCAACTAAACAATCACGAATTCATTGAAAGATTATTGTGTCATGCTGTCATGACTATCCTAAACGTTGGTTTGTCTACTATAGCAAATTATAATCACATATTTTTCCAAATTTTGTACATTGTTACATGTATGTGATGCTATAGGCTATCTTTTAAACAAGTCAAAGAGGCGTAGGCTAATATCCCTAGATTCGTACGGAAACTAATTCTCATCCTGATACAATATTGACAAATCAAGTTCTGGCAATTTTTACTTTCTTAATAATATTATTTCAAAATTCTTAAATGGACTAAAGTAGTCTATTCTTCTGACTAAGACTCCGATTGTAGTTCCACACAGCGTCGTATCAATGATCAATGACCAGTGTGTTGTGTGTGCGTTCCTCGTGTACACTGTTACACGCCAGTGCGATAGGCAAGCCGTCGATTAGTTGGCTAATCAAGAGACAAAATTGTTTAGCATACCAGACTGTAGGCTACCAGAAGTGAATCTCCGAAATATCTTAGCTACAAAAAGATTGATCTATGCCTATCAACAGCGCATGACAACTTACTGAAGACGAAGATTGACTTCTGGTTTGTGGACGCTCACTTTATTGATCGCATAAATAAATGTTTGGCGAACATAGTTTGACTAACGAGTGATTTATGACCGAGGTAAAAAAAAGACAACCCAGGCAAGATTCGGTCACAGCTGGATACATGCGTGGGTCGGTTGATTCGGTCAATCGGTCAAGGATCACGGTCCACAGATTCATTATAGATTTTTTAAATGTAGTGCATAGAGCAGAAACTGGCGTAGGCTGTAGCAGTAGCCTAACTCGTCCGACTCCATTGTGTTTCATCAAATGATTTCTGTAACAACATTGGCCTATTATAGCAATGCCCAGATGGGTTAGTCAACAATACAATTTAAACTCCATAAAAATCCAGTGGAGCAGCTAGGTCAAAATCCGGATGCAATGACGACGTCTGCTAAACCTACTGTATAAGTAGCCTATAATTATGCAGAATGGGCAAAAATGTAGGCCTACAGCTAGGCCTAATCGCCAATATCATGACCGCAAGTAAGAATTTTCAGATAAAGTTTTACAGGCTGAAAGGTAGTTCATTGAAGGTTCCACGACAATTGGTCTACCGGCAACTCGTAGCCTTTTTATGAAATAGTAGTTGGATTTATGAAAATGTTTCTTATAGCTTACATGGAAGCTGTATTGATGATTTCCATTCATGTAGGCCTATTTCAACATGCATCCTGCTTCTACTTCAGATCTAAAAATAGCTTCAGACAGCTTCTATTTCTCGCTCGCTACTTTCGTCAATCTAGCTTCTATTTCAGATCTATCAAAAATACCCTCACACAGCTTCCCTTATTACCTAAGAGTTTGTTCATCAATCCAGCTTATATTTCAGATCTAGAAATGCTTTCATTCAGCTTTTATTTCTCATGCGTTGTTTTCGTCAATCCAGAATAATAATATTATATCTTATTCTTACAAGGATCTGCTGTAAAAACTAATCATCGTGAGTTCCTTCTCACGTTCTCACTATCCAGGTCAAGGGAGGATAAAAAAAAGTTGAAGGAGGGGCAAAATTTTTAACCAGGGGTTGGATATTTTTGCTGATCTTTTTGCTATTTTTGATAGCAACACAGCCATAAATTAAAAACCAAACAGAGCGCTGGGATGAAGCCGTTGTCGAGGGATATCACATAGTCATCACTGTGGATTTATGTGTCGGTCGATAATTTATGGATATTTGATATCTTTACTCCCGTCGAGTTTGTGTCTATGACCTATATGCGTTTGGACGTTGATTCTTGCTGACAGGTGATACTCACCATTATTTTAGGCCTATTTATGTATTGACTAAGAATTTGATATAGACTAGCGCTTCTTTAAGGTGTCTACCCAGGAGCACTCCCAGTCCCAGTCCAACCCCCCGGTCGAATAAGACAGACTTAAGAATAGAAATAAATGAAGCAGAAAGGCCAATAGGTATTTGACAAAAGATAACATGGAGCTCATTCCAGGTCGCAGGTCCATCCACGGAGAAAGCACAACACTCATGGGCGGATACTTGGGCGTAGACTTGCGGGGGGACGAACGAGTGACACCGAATGCAGGACCGAGATTTTGGGCGGACGAATGGCTGGGCCGCCGACGAAATTTCCCACTTTTGCCGGCCAAAATTTCTGAACTTTTTTTAGTCATCTGGCTGAAATCTGCAGAAAAAATACCCATTTTCCCTGCAAAAAAGTTGAGATGACTTTGTTTAGTCATTTACTCTCCAGTGTGTGCACTGTGCAGTGTGTCTTCATGAAGTGCCCATGTCCTGACATTCAACAATTGGGGGAACAAATACATGGGCCGTCTCCCAAACACATTCATTGAGGGGGACCGTCCCCTGTACACCCTAAATCTCCGCCCGTGACGGCGCTGCCTGATTGCAGTCCGTGAGCGTGGAACAATAAGTTCCGCTTGTGCAGCTGAGCGGAAAGAACAGCGGCGTTGAACATGAGTTTTCGAGCAGCAGAGCTCATGCAAGTATAAAGGAGCCAAACCCTCAAAGCAGCGCCGGACCAAGACAGAAATTATTTAAGTGATGGGCTATGGGCGAGGGAGCATGTACTCGGAGACTCGGCCAAACTTGGGAATGCGGCCTATGAGGCGGGCAGCAGTGCGCAGGACACTATTTAGGAATTGTAGAGGTCCCACCCGACAGGCTGGAAGTCCACCGTATATGGCATTGCAGTAATTTCAGAATGAAAGTACAAACGCAAGTGTTGGGACTACGCTAGGAGTCAATCATTAAATGGGTTCATTGCTCACAACAGGATAGGTGTACACACAAAATAAAGTCCTCTCTGACAAAAAATTATCTGCTCATAATTGTCTGACGTCGAATTGTTCGGTCAGACTGAGTATAAAATGCCACAGTGAAAATATTATGATAGCCTAATAGTAAATACACAATTACATGTATTCCATAAAATATAGGCTTCTGCTATTATCGCATTATTGATTAGTCTTTATGGCTTCATATGCATCTGATGGCGACATTTCTCTGTGCTGAAGACTCTGATAAGCTGCTGAAGAAGATTCGTTTTCATTTGACGTGTATTCAGTGTTCTCATAGATTGGTCTGCTGTGAAGATTGTGTTCAGCAACATCAACGTTAGTCGATGTTGTCAGCTGTTCATAGGTTGGACCAACGGACGAAGGATTTTGAGTTGAAAGAATCTTCAGAGGTTCGTATTGTGGAACATTTGAATTCTCTCCATGGGTTCTGCTTGTATCAGAACCTTCAGGTCGACTGTCGAGTTTTCCATCTATAAAGAAGCAAGCCACAGGTAAACTAATTACGTTTGCATGAAAATCGTATTTAATGAGAAATTCGAGTTTTAGTATGCAAGCATTGTGCCTATTGAAAGTGGCAATAGCGTGTGATTATAAACTAAAATTTGAAGCATAGAGACTAGGATGCTTTTCAGATGTTATTTTGATAATTATCATTAGCCTAATTTAACAGCATCTAATAAACTGGTCCTACATGCATTAAGAACGTGATGAATAATGAATAAGCCAATCGAATGAATTAATAAATCGAATGTAGTGTGATTGCGCATAAATTACAAAACGAATTCTTACTAAGAAAGCAGTAGGGCCTACAATCCTACATGCCCTACATAGTTAGACCCACATGTAGCCTATGTGAAAACCAACTCTAATAATAGCATAGCGTTTATCGGAAAATACCTGTCTTAGTCCGTTTGATCCAGTCATATCTTCTGTTTAGAATAGCAAAGAATATCCCGACTAAGATCAACATTCCACCGACGCCAATGCCAACACCGATTCCGACTTTTGCTCCATCTGATAATCCGCCTGTCAACATGATCAAAATGTAATAATTAGCACGGTAAACAAATGATCCATTCAAATAGTACGATAGTAAATATGCTGCTAGGTTAGCTCAGTTAACAGTCAAAGTCTTCGTTATATCTAGGTTCAAAATGGGCTTTCTTTAGCGTGTCGTTCTAGTTAACAAGAAGTTGTCAATTTAGATTAATTTCAGTTAACTATCAGGTGAAACTCATCAATCGCAGATAAAACAAAGTCCTCCTCAATCGTGTCAGTTCTTCGGTCCATGAACATCAAAGTAAAACTATTACGACACACATGCAAATGATCGTAATGATCATCACCAATATCATCGTCATCATCATCATCATCATCATCATCATCGTCGTCGTCGTCGTCGTCGTCGGCGTCGTCGTCGTCGTCGTCGTCGTCGTCGTCATCATCATCATCATCATCATCATCATCATCATCGTCATCATCATCATCATCATTGAAAAATTCCACTACGTTCACGATGCACTTCCTCAGTCTTCCTGTCCTTCTGTATTTTCAATTATTCTCACTGGATATTAAACCGTGACGCAGGCTACCTGTTATTGTAGATATAGTTGTGGTTGAAACCGTCGTCGTGACTGAAAGAAATCAATGTAAAGAACACAATCAAAATTTTATTATTGCATTAAGCAGACATGCAGACACATTCAAGACGACAGCAGATGATACCAACTCCATTAGACCGCATTCACCTAAGATAGAAAATGGCTTATTAATAATCTATTATAATTATTGTTCGACTAATAAAATTTCACAAGCACATGCGAAGTCCACTTAGGCCTACTGTAGATTTCACGGTGTTTCTGAAATCAGTTTTCAACATTTAGATTCATTGGGCATCATACGTATAATAATAATTAATTTTGTCCTTATCTCATCATCATAAGCATCATCTTCGTCGTCTTCATATTAAGTGGTAAGTGATTAGGTAAATGTGTTATTGATAAGCACTTGGCCTAATAAACATCTTGTCGGTAGCTGCACGCTTAGCACATGCCACGTAAACACATAACATTAAACAAGCTAGGAACTGGAAGGGAATGAAAAAACTAAGGGCTTAGATAGCACTGTAATCGTCACTGTTTTGTACACTGTTATGTACACTGTACAGCATCCTGGCAAGGAAGCATTTTTGAGAGAGCTTATCAAACCCAGCAACGTCACGGTTATGGGGCCAAGGTCACAGCGAATAATGACTATGCTTATGTAATGGGCGGCAGGAATTTACATAATACGCTGCTAGAAAAGCATCATTGAAAAACAGTCAGAAAGAACAGCTTGACACTGTAGCTGCAGTCTCACATGATGCAAACCCTCTGACATGCATGTAGGCTATACCAGCCTTTGGGTAATATTTCTTTAAGGAGATTATCCTTAGACAATTCGTAAAGAATGTTACACTGTATCTGACTTATAGCGGCACCCGTTTTTCCTGCCATCAGCTACATGTATGGCTGAAAACGAGTGACCAGCACTTCTCCGTACGGTTGTTCAGTAATGTCCAGCAAACCCTAAATATTTCTACGGTAAAGCTTATATGCCACACGGTATGAACCAAGCCTTCTAAGTTCGATCCAACTATGCTGTAGGCCCTACCTTATCTATAGGGCTTAGGGTGTTTGGTTTACTTGTTTTATTTTCAATACGGCTCCATTAATTGTTTCTTTAGTCCCACGCGGCTATTTTTTTGGTTTGGGCAGTTTCTGAAATTGCTTTTTCCCTCCACACTTCCCACTCTTCTGGTTTTTTTCCCGCAAGTTTCAGAGCGTTGCGGGCATAATTATACTGATGCTTCTACATACATTATCGACTGATCATCGTCGGCTTCTTCTTTAAGGAATTCCTACACTACTGAAGAATAGGACTATTAGAGTGAAGTATTCTATAAGAACCGAACGCTCATGAGTCATGATGCCACAGTATAACACCATTCATTCACAATTGCAAAGCAAAAGATATATTTATAGACGATCACGCTTCTAACTAAGTCCTGGACGTCTCAACCACGTGCTTTGAATAAATCACTCTTTGCCCAGGTTCTGAGTGTAATTCAGGAGAACGATTTACCAAGATATGAACAATTTTGACATTTACAATTTTACATACTGTATGTCGTGACATTGATTGACACAGATGTGCTGGCAGCGTTGTTCCATGCAGTGCATCGAAATTCACCATCATGCCAAATCTGAATACTTGGAGAGTTTGTTGTGTTTCCATACACAATATCCAACCAATTGTAACTGGCTGATGGGTTGGCTTCAACATTACATGTAACAGTTGCACCAAGGTACACTCGATCTCCATCTCTCGCTCCTGTTATTGAACTTGCATCTGCTGGCTTCAAATCTGATAAAATTGTATGCCTATACACTAGTGTGGAGTGAAAAACGTGAAATTTATAGAATCAGAACGGCCTAGTGACAATTCGTTGCCTTTTGGTATAGGTAGTTATCGCACAAATAATTTCTTTAAAATTCGTTCTCGAAGATTTGCCCCAACGAGCTTTAAAATTTTAAAATTGTTTTAAAAAATCAAAAATTAAAAAAATTCAATTTTTTAAAAAATGTTACAAATCAGCTGCAATATTGTTTTAAATAAATTAAATGATTGTATTTCGACAATATTAAGCATCAAACACTTAATTACACATTAGACAAACGAATCCCAGCTGTCCAAAAGTATACACATATATCACCGTTAAGTAGGTTAAAGCTAAATTTTTGATTCTAAAGCTCCGATTGAAATTCTGCACTGGTATTGAAGAAAGGCATTAGTTTTCATGATTCTAATCTGACAAGAATGATCTGGAACATTTTTTATAAAGTTTTTTATTTATTTATTTATTTTTTTAACAATTTTAAAATATTAAAGCTCGTTGGGGCAAATCTTCGAGAACGAATTTTAAAGAAATATTTTGCGTGATAACTACCTATACCAAAAGGCAACGAATTGTCACTAGGCCGTTCTGATTATAAAGATTTCACGTTTTTCACTCCACACTACTATACACGTTATTCATGCAATTTCCCATCTTGTAGAATGTAGATGATTGGTTTCGCATAATAATCACAATGTCATCATGTGAATGATTTATGCAGCAATTAAGCAGAGTTGAAAGTTAAAGCAATTACCTACCAAGTATAGAAACCAGAATGTTTCATAATCCTCTCGCACACATAGGGTTACAAATCGACAACATAAATAATGTCATGATTATTTCAAGACTTTCATCCATCTGTGCTCCAAATGTCTTTTACAAATGATTTCAGATTTTAAAATAATTATTACAATTTTATTAAAAATCCCACTGAAACATAATTATTAACCTTAACAGAGCGTAACCTAATTATTCATCTAGAACTTTCTTAGATGACTTAACAGAAGCCATAGACGGTTGATTATTTCGGCTACTCTAGACGCTTCATAAAACATCCAGCGTCGTTATTTCACAGTGACTTTTAGTACACGCCCTTCGTCCAAATGTTGAACACATTGCAGCTTTTAGATCAAGGTGCAGACCGTGGTGAAATGCATGCATATTGGAACAAGCTTTAAAACTTTTCGTTTATGATCTGCAACACGTGCGACTATGGATTAATTCTATTGAGTCACGCATGAACGAGTGTTGAGGCTGCGCTAGGAGTCAAAGAGCAGAAAAGAGATGAATAGGTCTATTCATCTCTTTTCTGCTCTTTGACTCCTAGCGCAGCCTCAACACTTGTTCATGCGTTTGCAGTTTCACGCTTGGACTACTGCAGTTCTATATACGGTGGACTTCCTGCCTGTCGGGTGAGGCCCTTAAATAGGGTCCTGCGCACTGCTGCCCGCCTCATAGGCCGCATTCCCAAGTTTGGTCGACTCTCGGAGTGCATGCGGGATGTACTCCACTGGCTCCCATACCCACAGCGCGTTACGTAGGCCTACAGAATTTCCGTCTTGGTCCGGCGCTGCTTTGAGGGTTTGGCTCCTTTATACATGCAGGAGCTCTGCTGCTCAACCACGCATGTTCAACTCCGCTGCTCTCTCCGCTCAGCTGCACAGGCGGTACTTATTGTTCCACGCTCACGGACTGCAATCAAGCAGCGCCGTGTTTTCTCCGTGGCTGGCCCTGCGACCTGGAATGAGCTCCCTGTTATCTTCGTCACATACCTGTTGGCCTTTCTACCTCTAAGACTTACTTCATTTCTTTCTCTTCGTAATACTGTCTTATTCGACCGGCGTTGGACTGGGAGCGCTCCTGAGTAGTAACCATGAAGGAGCGCTATATCAAATTTTCAGTAAATAAATAATAGGCCTAAATAATAAATCTCTTGTTTATTTCATGCACCTGTTTATGAGCATACGCTCATATTTTTACATACAAAAATTAGACTTCACATGCACAAGAATATTTGACCCGAGCATATTAAGGCTAAGACGCGTGACATATCCAGAAAGATATTGGGGTTCAGTAACTTACAGATGACGTCGATCGGTGAATTGAACAAAGGTGTTGACTTGGAATAGTCGGGTGCATTTGTCGAGCCACCTGGTGGACTCCCAGAAATTCTGAATGTTGTATTACACCTGTATATTGGGAATGGTGTGAAGTTTCCAGGTGTTTGAGTGATTGCAGATACGGCTGTAGTCAGAGTAGAAGAGGTGGTAGTGTTAGGAGGAGTGCTGACGACAACGGTGTCTGAACCGTCCTTTGACCAAATCATATCCACCGACACATAGGACGTATTGGCCGTGTAACTGATGCTGCACGTCATCTGAACTGTTTGGTTGTATAGGAGATCTTGCGGTGCATTTGGTGTCGTACTGCACACTGGGTCGGAATCTATTCAAAGAGCAGATGGAAAAAAACCTTATTGATTTTATATAGGCTACTGGTACCTAATTAACATGGCAAACAATTAACATGAGAGAATAAATTATTCATTGTCACAAAAGAAGAATTTATTCTAACGGAACTTAGGCCTATCCTATGGCCTTCAGTTTCATCAATATTAGTGAGAATTGCATCGCTCTATACCTGCAGTTTAGATTGTATTATTCTGTATTATTATAAGAGTTATTACTCAATAATCATGAGTAGCCCTACCGGTAACAGTACTGTTACCAGGCCCGCCGACAGAAATTCCGGGCCCCTGGGCAGGGCAGTCACGGGCCCTAAGCTATCTTTAGGCTAATAGAAAATAGAAATAAGAAGAGTGTGGGCGTACGCATGTACGATAGCCTAATGTAGGCCTACAAGCCTAAAGGCCATTCTGATTTTAAATTTTTAATCAGTTCTTAATAATATTATTAAGAATTAAAATTTCAACTTTATGGTATTTACATGTATAGGCCTAGGACCTGATCATGAAAAATGCAACTTTGCTGGATTTAACCGCCATGGAGCAAAATCGCTTATAATTTCCTAGTAGGCTAGGCTAGTTCAATGATTTTGCAGGATCATAGGCCTATTCGATTGCAGGAGTTGCAAGGCCATTCAGTCTGTCTTACTTCATAACAGAAATGCCTACTTTTAATTTACTTGAGCTTGCTGAAAGATCCTTCAGCCTCCGCAACAGTCACACGTCCTAATGGCAGATTGCCAACATCACAACCAAGTATTGTCAGTTTCTATAGCCTAATGCCAGTATTTTCATAAGTTTTATTTATATTGTCATCTTTTGGAACACCACAAACATTATTTTCATGCATTCGGTTATGTTAATCAGGCACGTTTAAATCACAAGAATCAAGGTAGAAGTGATAGGCTCTGACTTGACTGGTTTTGAGAATCCGAATTTAAATACTGTGCGACTACCGTCCTTCTTGCAAACGTTCATAGGTCTAGCCTATTAGCTTTTTCTTTTCGTTTTTTGTACTCCACATTAAATTTTGTGTCTATATTTCATAGCTACGAAAGAAATTTGTCATTCAAATTTGTTCACTTTATGCAGTTTATGATTGAAAACGGGCAATGCAAACACAGTTATGAGACAGTAATATCAGGATATAGGCCTATGTTTAAAACGGCAAAAATCGTAAGCTTTGTAGGCATATAGGTGATTATAGGTTGGGCCCGCAATCAATTTATGAAAAATATGGCGCTAATTTGGCCCGTCTGAGTGGAATAGGCCTAAATTTCGGAACTTTATACGCCGCAATCTTATTTGTCTAAGATAAGATTGCGGCGTATAAAGTTCCAGTGACGCGCTTTCGTGCAAGATCTTTTTTTAGGCACGTTATAAATAACAATGACTGTTTAATAATTATAGGCTACGATAATAATAATCCTATTAGTAGTAATAATAATAATTATAATATTAATCACAAAAAAAATAGTAATAGTAAAAATTATAGAATATTAATAAAACAATAATAAAATAATAAAGAAAAAATATATAATCATTTTTGCCCGGGCCCCTCTGAAGCTCCCGGGCCCCTGGGCATTTGCCCCCCTGCCCCCCTCTCGGCGGGCCTGACTGTTACTGCTCAGCTAAAATTATCATCTCGCCAGTTGAATCATGGTTATAAATGAGCACACACCCATGCATAGCCTATGTGGCGGACCTACCCGTCTCGTCACAAGCGGCACAAGCCCCCTCGCCGCCGGCGCATCGACCGACGCACGAGGGATCGCGAGCTGGGCCTCTCGACTCGGGCGCTGCTCCCTTGCTCCAAATTGATCGGAGCCGCCCGAGTCGCTCTCTCGCCGGTGTACGCTCTCCGTGTAACGGGCCGCCAAGGCGCCGTCACTCCCTTCACTATCCGGCCAAGACGGCTCTGAAACGGTCGCTCGTGAGAGGGTATAGAGCTCGGAGGCGTTGGAGTCCGACTCTGCCCCGTCCGCGGCCACCGGGTGGGTAGCAACCTGAGCGCCAGGATGGCCGCCTGTGCTCAAATCAGGGTTCGCTCCTCTCCGGGCAGACGACCCTCGCTTGGAGCTCCCCTTCACGGCCACGGGCTTCTTCGTCCGCTTGCCCGACCGTTCAGACCTCCGTCTTATCATATTGCACGCCACAGCTCGTGTACTGGTGCCACCGACGGGCATCACTGAAGACTGTCTTTTCTCCGCAGGCCAAAACGCCCGAAACCACGGCCATTCGAGGGGTCCGAGCCCCAAGCCGCGCCAAAACGCCATTATCAACTTCGAAACCAGGGAATGGAAAACACGGACAATATACTAGGTCGCTGCGTCGATTCGCAAACGGCAACCTAACCAGCTGGTACCAGGATCAATTTTACAACGCCCAGTACGACCAGGTCGCTGTGTCGATCGATCGGCGGCCGGAGATCCGGACGACCGCCGTCAATTTGTTTCGCTGAGGTAACTGAGACGCCGAGTCGGTCTTCAAAGAAAAGACGGACCGCTCGCTCTCCTCGCGTTCCCCGTCTCTTTCGCCCGTAGGCAACTGCACTGAGTGCGGCCTCGCGCCGACTCCGAGAATGACCAGAAACCGTTTGCCCGTAGGCGATTCACTTCACGCGGCCGAACCGTCGCCACCGAGAGGGGCCTTCAAATTCGCTCTCCCTCTTCGTTCACTGACTTGCTCGCCCGTAGGCGTTGACCCGTATGCGGCTTCGCGCCGACTTCGAACCTTGCCTGAAACGTTTGCCCGTAGGCACCGTACTGTCACCAGCCAATACCTCGCTCTCGAGAGTGTCCCTGAAATCACTCTGACTCTCGCTCGACACCGCTCAGACCAGCACCGGTGAAAAACTGGCGCGCTTAAAAGGCCTGGGAGCTAGCAATGCAATTAGCTAACGCCTAGGACCTAGGGTATCAAATTAGCGGCTGGTAACTGACATTAAGGGACGTGACCGTTAACTACCCCGACGGATCGGTTGGCTGCGACCGATGCGTTCGTTGCCGGCCTTGTACCGAGGCGCACCGGCAACGAACCTTACAGGGCCTGTGACAATATTTCCCTTCTTAGCTTCAAGGCAGAAAACGACCAGGTAACACACGGACAAGATTCACAACAACCAAGCCGCCGGCGACAAACCGGGCGCGGCGATCGATCAGATTTTCACTGCGGCGCGTAACCACGGGGAAAGACCGGGCGGCCCTCCTTCGGAAGCGGATACAGAAGTGACCGTTAGAGCTGCGGTCGATCTCTCAACAGTATGTCACTCACACACTCGTCCTGCACAGTTTGACACCAAGAACGTGCGGATCGGTCAACAGACGGCAAAGCTGCCGCGAGAGCGGGGCTCTACGCGCGCCTTGAAATTCAGAATCAAATGATATTGCGGGGAAGACCGGGTGGCCTCCCTTCTAACGTAAATATCTCGAAAACCGTTCTACGGGCACTCAACGTGTCTGTAGGATGAATCAAGCAGCGGTCCTCGCTGCGTAGTTTGACACTAGCCGCTCGTCGATCGGACGAAAACCGACCGAGATATCGTCAATCAAGTTAACACATACAACCAACACTGACAATTTCAACGGTCACTGCACCGACCTCTCGCCTGTTTCGCGGAGGCAACTTCACCACGCGCGTCGTGCGCTGAAATGGATTCAACCCTTATCTCTCGAACACGCCGGTATGGCTAGCGATCACTCGACGCGGCCCTTCTACTCGGCCGAACAACAGACCAATAGGTGCAAGAAAAGATATTCGTAAGTCAAAGACGTTTTATTTGTAACGACCGCAGACACCAGGCGCTGCGGGGTCGCCTTCCAACACACACGACAGCTACTCGAGCAGGGAGGGAGCCCAAACCCTTGCCCTACCGATATTTTAGCATGCACCACGGAACACGGGTCTTTCTACGGCCGGAGGCCGTAGATAATCGAACCGGTATCAATTTGCCCTCGAACTCTTAACCGAAACAGCTATGACGCAGAAGAGCCGGGTTAGCAGCTATCTATACGCCACCGGATACGTTTGGCCGTTAACGACGTCGAATACCAGGGTATTGAGTGGTCGTCAGCGCACCGTATATGTATCTACAAACGCAGGATCGTACACAGAGTGTCGCTTCTTACATCTGTAGACAATATAAGCACAGCAGCGTGTGGCAGGGTTTATTCCACCGATGTTTTAATGAAAAATATAGATGTAGCTCTCTATATCTAGTCATTGACCGATACACGTAAATTCGACCGTAATTCGAATGAAATTCATATCTTTCGATCGGATACAGCTATCGCTTAGCTCTCAACGGCAATTCGACAGCCCGATAATTTATCTTTCGAATGGTGTATTCAGAAATTCGATACCATTATCCGCGCAAATTTTATATGCGCCCAAAGTCAAAAGTAGCTGCTTGCACACTATACTTTGGCTATAAAACACGAATCGGTCTTCCGTAGGTGAAACTTTTCAACGTGAATTTTGACCGCTTAACGCCTCACGGCAAACTTGTAGCGAAACGATTTACTAGTCGATCCGCATATACCGCGCATTTCTATCGGCCATAGCTCCGGCGCTATAAGGAATCCCGCGACCCTACTTTGGCCGCCCATGTATTGTCAGTTACCAGCTTATGTTTCATATTCGAAAATTCGTCTTGTGGCATTTCCGCCACACTCCTCCCACCTTACCTTGATGCGGAGCATCCGTTGGCAAGATGCGTGCGTGGGTAAGCCTAGAGGGACCCCCTCTAACGCCTACCTACCTGGAATCTTGGGAGATAACACTAACACGTTATCTCCCGATCAAGAAAGCAACACGAACACGTTTACATTTCAACAGAAACAGCAATGCAAATGTCAGTTATCACAAATTCACATAATCTTCTTTTCTTCCGTACATTCGAAGCCCTTTACTCGTAGTCGAAGCTCTTTCATTCTCGCTCGTATAGCCCTCGTTTCAGGCCTTGATTCCTCCGTCTCCAGCGCCTCGTTGCAGCGAGTCCACCGGTTGGGACTAAGACGGGAATCCATCTCGTATATCCACGGAGCCTGTCGGCGGCTTCCGTCCCCGTCTACAGCACAAAGCATTTCACATCCAGCGGCATGCTGAATCTCCTCGTCTCTCGTACCATCCACATTGCACCATTGTTCCATCACCATCTGCAACAGAAAATACAATTTACTTGTCGCAGGGCCTATCCTTCGGAAATTCCAGGCCAGAAGTGGGGAACCATCAATTCACCATTAGCGGTCTATCCTTTGGAAATTCAAGACCAGAAGTGGGGAATTCTCTAGCAACACACGGTCACAGTCAACAGTCCCGACGTCCAGAAGCGAGGTCTTCCGCTACGGGAGCTATCGGTCCAGCAGTAGAGTAACCGTCAATTAAACCACGTCGAACTGGGAGCCTACAGTCCGGAAGCGGGGTTACCTCAAAGGAACCAAGGAAAACCAGTTTACGCGTGAGTCTCTGCTCACAGAAGTCTATCCAGTCAGAAGTGGGGTACCAGCGTCACTATTAACCAAAACGAGTCGTCGCGCGAGTCTCCGCTCGCTAAAAGTTAACCAGCCCGAAGTGGGGTAACATTCGTAACATAAATCAAGACCGTCTAGCGCTAGAGTCGCTAGACCAGAAGTGGGGTTTTCCTCTCTCAAAAAGAAACGTGGACTAACGCTAGAGTCGCTAGACCAAAAATGGAGTCCTTTCTCCGACACGAGTGGGGTGATTTACCGCCACAAAATAAAACGTTGCTAGTCCCGAGGCCCTTTTGTTGCGCCGTGAAACGCTACAGCGGCGTCTCGTATACGAAATGGGTCATCATAAGAAACGTAAACAAGGTCTTCCGACCATTCTCCGAAAAGTCCACCGAATTAATCGGTCCAATCTTCGTAGTTCATCACCTCTCCGACACGAACCGTTCATCGGTGCAACACACCGGCTTCAGGAACTGAGACAGTCAACCGTGACAGAAACACGCCAACTTGGCTTTGATTAGAGTGCGAGTATCCGAGCAACATCACGGATGCAGAATGGCCCAACAACAACTGGACGACTTACCAACCGCGTCCCCAGACACCGTTCCGCTACCAAGCACAGGCCGAGCGTTAACGAATCACGCTGGCTTTGGCAATTACAGCGCATAGAACACAGACAACAGGAACCTCAACTTCCGACCTCGCCCGATCGTTGGGTAACTACACGAGAGACAAGACCCGGAGACGCGCTTTAGGTGCTGATCAAAGACCGCAAACCATGTTCACACAAACTCCGAAGCAAATCCTCTTACCGACAACGTCAGCCTGACAGGTGTGAGTTATTCCGAACTATAGGAGCTTCGGCTTCCTACCTGACCCGTTGCCTACGGCGACAACGACTCGCTCAGGTGCGAGTAACTCCACGAACCAAATACCATCTGCTTGGTATCTCGTCTCAACGCCACGAGCCTACCAACCTCATAAGCCCCTCTGTCGCTCCGCCAAGCTCCACCTAACTCGATTGCTAGGGGACTGGTAGCGAGAAAAGTCACCAAACGAGTCTCAGAACCTGCGATGATCACCCAACTCATCGCACTACCGTTGTCCTCAAAAGAAACGAGTGTCAAACGAAAGAGCGACTCAGACCTTGAGTCATCCGGCCAATGCTCGGACAGTCCCACCGTAGACAACACGGTCAGCAGATCGAAATAGAATGAAAGACTGCACCAAGTCTTAATCGAATAAACGCCATTACGCGTTGCGCGAGACCCCACAGGCACCACTTTACTGTAGACCAACGGGTCCACTTTGTGACTACCGTGTGTGCCGTCTCGCGGAGAAGAAGGAACCAGATTTGGAGCCTTGAACAGAAACAGATTCATCAAAAGGAAACGTAAAATACTGTCAATCGACGTGTCTCAAACCAACCGCAATCAAGCGGACTCTAGCCCCTCAATCCTTGTGCCGTCCCGACTTGTTGGACACATGGCAAACATAACTGTAGTGTATCATAAAGCGAACTAAAATCATTCTCTACGCCGTGCACCATCGACGTGTCTCTAACCCGCGCAATTAAGCGCTGTCTTTTAACGTTAGCCTCTAGGGCTGCTGCACTCGACGAGGGCGTCGATGCAAGCGTCGGCTGGGTCTTCCGACGCTATCCACAACAGGCGCGGGGGACTCCGCGGGGATTGCACTGGATCCCACCAACTCTGTGTCACCAGGGAAAGGCCCGGCCTCCGTAGTAGGCTCTACGTCCTCTCCCGACACCCAGCTACGCGGGGTCTCACCGTAAAACTTCTTGAGTTTATCTACGTGGACTACCATCGCGTGCGAACGGACACTCCTCTGTATACGATACAGGACCGAGCTCAAGACTTGAATCACAAGGAAGGGACCGGTGTAGACACGAGTCCACTTGATCTTTCTTCCGCACTGTCACAAGTCTTTTCCCTCTTCTTCTCTACGTGTGACCTTCAGTCTCTTCGGAAGCTTCTTCGTATAAGTTCGTGGTAGCGTAGGCCTATCCCTAGATAACTGTTTCATTAGCTAAATGGCTAGGTTAAAGAATCTACAGTCTTTCACTGTTTTGTTAACCAACAACGACGACGTGTTTAACTCTTCTTATTATACTCCAAAATCCGATATAAAGTAAAACGATCAGCAACAACACAACAATGACTACACTTGCGTTATCATAACAACTACACGACTACTATCTTCATCAGTCTACTCTATCGCAACTCAACAACAACTCTTACAGCCTATCTCAACGGCTCTCAACACGCAACTCTCCTTCTTCACTTCCACTCCCTTCTTGTACAATTAACGTACGCTCGTCTAGACGTCACGTGCTGTCCAGACAATCACCTGTGCAGACGCCGCGCGGCAATTTGCACCTGGCCTACTTACGTCGCTGTACGACAATCGGCGTGCACTGATTAAATTAGCTGACATTACCTCCTTCCTTTCTTTTGAAGAGAGCTAATTAATCTTAAAAATTAGCGAACGTATAATGCTTAAACTAAATACAAACAATTCGTATACTAAATGCAATCACAAAATACCTTATACTACAATCTCGATAAGCAGTCTGCTACTACATTCAACTTTCCTTTCTTATAGTTCAACAGAATGTCAAAATTTTGCAATGATAAAGACCATCTGACTAACTTAGCAGACTTCGACATTGACTCAGTCAAATAAACTAAAGGATTATGATCAGTGAACACATTAATCTTGGAACCAATAATGATTTCTTTCAATTTGTTTAAAGCCCATATGATTGCATAGGCTTCCTTCTCAATCGTCGCCCATCTCCTCTGGGTATCTGTCAGCTTCTGGCTGATAAATGAAACGGGACGTTCTATCCCCTCATCGTCCACTTGTGACAGCACAGCCCCCACAGCAAAATCACTGCTATCACAGTACAAATTAAATGGTTTGCCAACCTCGAACATGTACAGAATAACATTCGATAAAACAATTTCTTTAAGAGAATCAAAAGATTTCTGGTGGTCCTCAGTCCAAACAATGTTCTCAGGTGTCTGCTTGCTAGTTAAATCTGTCAATGGTTTAGCAATCTCAGCAAAATTACAAATAAATTGTCTGTAGAAACCAAAGAATATCAATCAATTAGTTAGCAAATGTTAGGATTCTTCGGGTTCAGCACCACTTCCTGTTCTACCAGTGTACATAATCCAGGTTTGTCCGAAAATCTGTCTGCATAACAGTTCAGTACATCCAGTAGCTGTTTCTGTTGCTCGCTCGTAACATGTCCGATCTGTTCATAGTCCAATTGCAGCGATTTCTGTGTCGTCTCTGCATGGTCTTCTTTCAATGGTAGCTCTACCACTGATCCGAATTCGTCGTCCTCTTCCACGATGAGACCACACGATAATGTTCTTGCGATGAACTTCCTCATTTTGTTGGCATGGACGATTCGTCGGCCGTTTTCATTCATGTCCACCAGATACGAATACTTGGATCTTCTTTGTAGCACTGTACATGGACCATGCCATCGTGAGATCAATTTATTGGTTGACGTTGGATACAGGACGATGACGTTTTCTCCTGGTTCGAATTCTTTATCCTTGGCCCTCTTGTTGTATTGACTGGCGTATTGTTTTTGCTGTTCCTCTGCACAATTCTCAGCAAATATCAAAGCTTTCTCCATGTCTGCTCTTAAGTTCTTCAGGTACTTTGCTGGTTGTACTCCAATGTTTGGCGGTAGATTTATTTCTTTGGTCCAGCTTTCCTTTAAGATAGTTAATGGTCCTCTTGGCATTTTTCCATACACCAGCAGATATGGTGCCACTCCTGTCGTTGCGTTGGGAACTTCTCTCAATGCCCATACGGTAAACGGAATGATTTTATGCCACTGTCTTGGATTTTCCACAATGACATGATGTACCATCTTCTTGAACGTCTGATTCCATCTCTCAACTAATCCAGCTGCCTCTGGATGCCCCGGTGAATCGAATCGTGGACAGCATCCCATCAATTTCAAAAATTCTCTTGTAAGACTGGCTGTAAAATTCGTGCCTCTGTCGCTGGTGATCACAGACGGCACCCCCACGTCAATGAAAAGCTTCATCAAAGCTTCGCACACAGCCTTAGCAGTCAATGACTTCAGCAAGAAGATTGTCGGCCATCTTGTACATGAATCCACTATGCACAAGCAATACTTATGCCCAGCTGCTGACTTCGGTTCTATTGGGCCTACCACGTCCATAGTCATCCGTCGGAATGGAACATCTTCCCTTGGAATTGGTGTAATCGGCACTCGATCCATCACCAAACTTCGTGCCTTCAGCTGACACTTCTCACAGGACTTACAAAATTTCACCACGTCTCGACGCATCTTTGGCCAGACAAAGGACAACTTGATTCTCTCTCGTGTCTTCTCTTCTCCCAAGTGTCCGCCAAATACTGACTCGTGAGCTAATTCCATTACTTGAATTCTTCTCTCTTTCGGTAACACCAACTGATACACAAGCTGATCCAGCATTTGATGCTTCTTATACAGCAATCCATTCACCACGATAAACTCTGATCCTTGGTCTTCAGCGATCCTCCACCACGATTTCAGTGACTCGTCATTTCTCTGCTGCTCCTCGAATTTCTTCGCATCTTCCAGCTGTCTTTCATCGTTCGAATTCTCTGTGAACAAGTCCCTCATACTTGTCTCCAGTTCAGCGTCGCTTCCGGAATCTTCACTATCATTTCGTTCACATGCAGCCATCTCTTCTTCAGTTTCATTGTTCTCAGATGTTGTTCTTTCGTCATCTTGGATGCTGAGTTCATCTTCGCTTTCCGTGTCATCTTCTTGCGAACTTTCGTTTATCGTTTCATCTTCTCCGTCTTCGACTTCTGCTCTCCGACTTTGTGCTCTTGTAGTCACATTCGCTTGTAGCTCTCCTTGCAATATACTGATTGGTGGAACCTCTTTCAGTTCTGCATTTATCTCTGGATGTAGCAGGAACTTTTCTGGATTTTCTTTACACAGTTCTGCTGAAATGCTGGCACACACTAAAGTTAAATATGGCGCGATATTTACTGTCCTGTCCTCTGTAGCTGTTCCTTCGTTACGACCGCTCATCCGCACTTCGATTTTCACCAACTTAGCTGGAATCGGCTCTCCAGCTACACATTGCAAATGAACTCTGCCGATTTCTTCTACTGTCGTTCCTTTCAGTAGTTCCTCGTTGATTACTGGTATCTCGGTCCCCGAGTCAATCAACGCCTCGACTTGCACAGGCTGCCCATCAGTCCCACGTATCTCCACATTTACATGCTGCAACGATATCTTCTTTATGCGTTGACACTCCTCTTTACTTTTTGTTTCTCGACAACTTTCTGCAATGGAAGTAGTCTTTATCGCTTCTTTCAGTATGGTGAACTGCGGCGTACACTTCATCACTGACTTTACTTCTGTTTCTTGGTTGCATTGTTCTTCCCAACCAGGAGGTGCATTTATCACTTGTATCTGGTTTACTCGAAGATTTTCTGCACTTCTGCTAAAGTTCTTCCTCAGATTTGCCGCTCCTGTTGCTTGGCAATGTTTTATTAGGTGTTTATCAGAATTGCAATTGTGGCAACGCTTCTTGATAAAACTTCTTTGCTCCTTGTTCTCCCACTTGTTGTACGGCGTGTAAGATGCATTACTTTCTGTTGGGCGTCCCAGCGGCGGAGTTCGATTGTAGGCTTGTCTGTCCCACGTTGACTGTTGTTTATCTTGCGACCACTGCTTTCCAGAATAATCATCTTTCTTTGCATCATTACTCTTGGCTTGGCTTCCGGTGTCTTTGCTATCCTTGTTCCACTTGGGTTGCTTTGGACTATTGTCCCATGCTTCAAATTTCGGTTTGTCTTGGAACATCACACCAATCCGATTGTTTACATGTATATCTGCGAGATCTGCAACATTACTAGCTTCCAAGCATTCTGTGCCCTCTTTTGCTAAGACAAACTGCAGTGGACCTGGTGGTAAACATTCTTTCAGCTTATCCGCCACTAACAAATCAAACAGCTTCTCGTAGTCTTTGTCCACTCGTCTACTTCGGACATAATAATTCAACAGGTTCTTCAGCCTAGCCGTGAACATCGTATACGTTTCTTCGGCTGTCTTCTTGGCATCTGCAAACCTTGACCTGTACTCACGAGCTGTTAACTTGAATTCCTTCAACAAATGCTCTTTCACTGCATCGTATTTATCTAAATTCTCAAATGACAATCGATTCAATACCGTTCGCGCTCTCGGGGTCATCAATGGCAACAACAATTTCACCCAATATTGCTTTTCCACAGCGAAGCTATTGAATGCATTTTCAACTGTTTCAAAATATAATGGCACTTCCATCATATCATACGGCATCTTCGGTAACACATGCTTCATTGCGTCACCTATCTTCTTAATCTTGGACACCATTGTCTCACTTTCTTTGAGTCTAATCTGTTCTGACACTTCTCGGCTCTTACGATCATCTTCGTCTCTCTTCTTCAGTCGATCTTGATCTTCGATTCTCCGCAGTTCTTCCTGTTCTATCTTCTGTTGTAATAGTTCTAACTGCTTTCTGCGTTCTTCTTTTTCAATGGCCATTTCTTTAAGTTGAGCCTCCTTGATAGCAAGTTTCTTTTGTTCTAACTGCATCTGCTCTTCTCTTTCTCTTTCTGCTTTTTCCAAATTGTCTTTTCCGGCTTGAAATTCTTCCTGACGAATTTCTTCTGCTCTCTCCAGTTCTTGTAAACGCATCTTTTCTTTTTCTTCCTCGCGAGCCTTTTTGTCCTCAATCTGCTGCTTTCGTATTTCTTCATCGCTTTTTCTTGCTTTTTCGTACTCTATCATTAACTCCATCCTTCTTCGTTCTGATTCGTCACGATCTATTTTCATTTGTTCTAACTGAAGCTGGAACTGTTGCTTCTGCATGTCTATCTCTTGTTGTCTTATCCTTTCTAATTTTTCTGCTCTTTCCGCTCGTTGCTCCTCTTTCTCTTTCTCCTCTTGTTTACGCTCTTTCTCCTCTTGTCTGCGCTGCTCTTCTTTCTCTTTTTCTTCTTGTTTACGCTCTTTCTCCTCTTGTTTACGCTCTTTCTCCTCTTGTCTGCGCTGCTCTTCTTTCTCTTTTTCTTCTTGTTTACGCTCTTTCTCCTCTTGTTTACGCTGCTCCTCTTTCATTATCATGAATTGCAGCAACGCCTCCATAGACATCGGTGCCTCAGGCTTCTCCACTGGCTTCTCCGCAGCGCCTCCGACAGCACCTTCTTCTTCTTTCTTAGCCCAAACCTCGGCTAAATTTCTCATCAATTCTTCCCTCGACATTTGTTCAACTTCTTCTGCGTCTAGATCTGCTTCAATTAGCAGTTTTATCAGTCTATCAGTAGACATCTTCTTAATATTTGCTTGCTTTTTCTCCGTAAGTTTCTCCATCTTACTTCTTTACTTTACTGATGCTAGTCGATAAATAGTAGGCTACTCTTCAAATGTTTGCAATTGACTGACTTCAATTCTTTAAGCAAACTTCAATAGACAAGCAAGTTTTTTCTACCTCGTAGTCGTTGTGTTGTCGTTTCTCACTGACGTACGGATGCTCGATGTATCGTTGCTTCTCCCGTGTGCTCGGCTCCTCGATAAATTCACAGCGTCCGTTCCTCCACAACGTCTGTTGATTGAATAGAATCCCTCCGTTCGTAACTACGATCGTTCTCCTGCAACTTGGATCGTTATCCTGCAACTTGGATCGTTATCTCACCGCAACGACACCAAATGTCACAAGTCTTTTCCCTCTTCTTCTCTACGTGTGACCTTCAGTCTCTTCGGAAGCTTCTTCGTATAAGTTCGTGGTAGCGTAGGCCTATCCCTAGATAACTGTTTCATTAGCTAAATGGCTAGGTTAAAGAATCTACAGTCTTTCACTGTTTTGTTAACCAACAACGACGACGTGTTTAACTCTTCTTATTATACTCCAAAATCCGATATAAAGTAAAACGATCAGCAACAACACAACAATGACTACACTTGCGTTATCATAACAACTACACGACTACTATCTTCATCAGTCTACTCTATCGCAACTCAACAACAACTCTTACAGCCTATCTCAACGGCTCTCAACACGCAACTCTCCTTCTTCACTTCCACTCCCTTCTTGTACAATTAACGTACGCTCGTCTAGACGTCACGTGCTGTCCAGACAATCACCTGTGCAGACGCCGCGCGGCAATTTGCACCTGGCCTACTTACGTCGCTGTACGACAATCGGCGTGCACTGATTAAATTAGCTGACACGCACCGTAACCTGGGGTAGTAGTAGTACACCCAGTCTCCGACGACGAACTTGTTGGGCTTCACCCTAAGATCGTACGCCTTTTTCCTGCGTTCAGCGACGCGGCCCAACTGCTCTCTAACCAGTGTGGTAAGCGGCTTCCATCCGCTCCTGCTGCTTCTCGACGTACTCTTCAACTTCCTCTGCAGGCGGTCGATCGCAGTCTGTCAGCTGCGCGAGAATCAAATCTAACGGCGTATGATTCTCTCGACCAAGGAACAGGAAATTCGGTGTCCGTTGCGTCGCCTCGTGCTCCGTCGCACGATACGCGGCCATCACGTACGGCAAATGTAGATCCCAATCTTTCTGTTTCACTGAGACTACTTTACCAATCATTGCGTTCAACGTTCTGTGGAACCGTTCGATCATACCATTCCCAGAAGGATGGTACGCCGTTGTTCGGACTTTGTCGATTTCCATGAGTTTGCACAGCTCCTGGAACAAAGCCGACTCGAAACACGACCCCTGATCCGTAAGAATCTGGCGCGGCATTCCGAAGCGCGAGAAAACGTTGACCATCAGTGTCTTTGCAACCGTGACTGCTTCTTGATTCTTGATGGGCAGAGCCTCTGCCCAACGAGAAAAGTAGTCAATCGCCGTCAGTATGTACTTGTGGCCCCTGTTCGAAACGGGATGAGGACCGGTAATGTCTATACCGAACCGTTCCATGGGCTCACCAACGACCGGACACTGTAGGAGACCTTGTCTCGGAGGCTTTTCCCTCCGATACCGAGCACAATTATCACAACTCTGGCACCACCGTCGTACGTCGTCTTTCCAACTCGGCCAATAAGCACGACGTTTCACCTTTTCGAGGCTCTTTCGCAGCCCGAAGTGTCCACCGCCAAAGCCACCGTGTATGACTTTGAACAACTCCTTACGTATCTGGATCGGAACAACTAGCTGATACATCTCAGTGCCCCCGGTACCTCCGTGTATGTACCGTCTGAAAAGCACTCCTTGCCGAACCTCTAACAAATCCCAATGGCTCAGGATTGTTTTTGTCTCACCACTCAATCGTGCTGATTCAAGTTCGTTAGGTTGGCGACCCAACTCTTTCCAGCCCAAGACCGGACCAACCCTTATGTCGGACACTTGTTCTCTTCGTAACGTCTCTTGCGTCCAGCCCGTCTCTTGGCCGGCTATATTCTCGTACGTAGCGACGGGTCTCATTGCCTCAACAGGACAGATCCAAGCCGTGTTCTCGGATGTCTCATCATTCTCCTCTGTCTCTTCTGTTACCTCTCCCATCGGTCCACGCGACATGGCGTCCGCGTTACCGTGCTGTGTTCCCGCTCGATGAACGATTTCGAAGTCGAACTCCTCCATCGTTTCAAGCCAACGTGCCTGCTGACCAATGGGTTCCGGAGTCTTCCGTAGCCATTGCAGCGCCGAATGGTCTGTCCGTAACCGAAACCGTTTTCCTAGGAGATACTGTCGAAACTCCTTCAGGAAATATATCACAGCTAAAAGCTCCCGACGTGTCACATTGTAATTCCGTTCGGCCGTCGATAGCAACCGGCTCGCGTAACAGATTACCCTCTCCTCGCCGTCCTGCACCTGGGACAAAACCGCACCGATCGCGAAGGCCGAGGCGTCCGTATCTAGGATATACTGACCCTCGTCTTCTGGTAATGACAGAATCGGAGCAGACACCAGTCTCTTCTTCAACTCCACGAAAGCCGCCTGACATTCCTCAGTCCATCGGAACGGGACGTTCTTCCGAGTCAGAAAATGAAGAGGTTGGGCCACAACCGCAAAGTCGAGAATGAAACGCCGATAATACGAACAGAGACCAATAAACGATCGAACTTCACGTAGGTTCTTAGGCACAGTCCAACCCTCCACAGCCGTAATCTTGCTCGGGTCCGTCGCGACACCTTGCTCGCTCAGGATATGCCCAAGAAAAAGTACCTCGCGCTGCATCAGGTGGCACTTCGATGGCTTCAGCTTCAGGTTGTACTCCTGGAGCCGTTTGAACACCATCTCGAGTCGTTTCATATGAGTTTCAATATCACGCGAGAATACGATAATGTCATCAAGATAGACTAGACAAATATCGTAATTCAAGCCCGTTAGAACCAAATTCATTAGCCGACAAAACGAAGCGGGACTATTGCACAATCCGAAGGGCAACACCTTGAATTGAAAGCTTCCCCTCCTCGTTATGAAACCGGTCTTATGTTTGTCTCGCGGATGCAAAGCCATCTGGTGATAACCCGCCCGGAGATCAAACGTGCTATACCATCTCGCGCCACCGAGGGTATCTAAACTTTCACGTATCAACGGCAAAGGATGAGCATCCTTCCGTGTCTTCAAATTCAGCTGGCGGTAGTCAATGCAGAAACGCATGCTACCGTCCTTCTTCTTCACCATAACCACGTTTGAGGCCCACTCCGACATCGAAGGCTCAATGATCCCCTGGGACAACATGTCCTCCACCTGCCGATCGATCTCCGGTATCATCATTAGCGGTTGCCGTCTCAGCGGCTGACGAACCGGTCGCTCCTGTTGCGTGTCGATCTCGTGCTGAATCACAGACGTAAAACCAAGGTCCAATTCACTGAGCGAGAACGTCGATCGATAAGCCATGATGAGCTCTCGAAGCCGTTCTTTCTCGTCTGGGGAGACTGCTCCAGGCACTTCCTCCCACAGGCGTTTTAACACTGACTCCGCTACTACGTCGTCTGGCTGACTGGCAGTCGCGCGAACCATTGACGTAGGCGCTCGTACACTGTTCCCGGGTACCGACGTTCCTGTAACAACTAGGAGCTCCACACGTTCCAATCGACATTCCGTTTTGCTCTGGACAAGCAAGTCTTTTTCGCTAACGTTTAACATACGTACCCACACCGTTGGCTCCTTCCCCGATACCAACGTACGACCAATCACCAACCCTTTCGTCACTTCGACTGGCGTCGTCGTCCACACTTCCGTGTCCACTCGCAGATGCGGGTATACAACAGATGCTGGAACGTTGACCTCGCACCGTGCTGGAACCACGATGTCTTCTTGTACAATGATCCTGCGGCACATCGTTTCGGAAGCCGCTTCACGTAACGGAATCTGTCTATCACCCAGGTACAGGTTCCTTCCTGCAAAGTCCCATCGCGCTTGGTTGGCCTCAAGCCACGATAGACCCAGGATAACCTCATTCACCTGATCTGTTACCAAGCAATGCAACGGATACGACTGTTTCCCGATGCAAAGCTGTAACGTGGACTCACCATCCACCCGAATTTCACTACCGTTCGCCGCCAACAGTCGTTGCTGCGAAGGCGTCATTACCGACTTAACCATAAAGCGTCGCGGGACTAGGGACATTTCACTCCCTGAGTCCAGTAGACAGTTCCTGCGTACCCCGTCTACGCGAGCCACAACATAAGCCATACGGCTTCCCTTCACCAAACGGTTCTGCGCCTTCTCCGGCGTCGGCTCATTCTTGGTCGGTTCACTAACTTTCCCGTTGTCTCGTTGCTCTGGTAACGGTTGCGTACAGAATCTTTGAGAATGCCCTTTTTGTCGGCATCGAAAGCATTCCATCTCTGCGTTTCGGAATCGTGGCGGAAACTCACGTCGCTGAAAAGCTGGAGCTTCATTCCTCCACGGTCCGTCCGGTGCCCTTCCCGGATTCCTCCAGTTCTCAAACGGTTTACTTGAAGTGAAGTCGTCCTTGGGTTGCGTTACCAATCGACTTACTTCCTTTGTCAAATTCCGAATTGCACTTTCTAAATCGTCTATGCGATTATTCTGCTGATCGTTAGACGGCTGCACCGTCCGATCTTCCTTCGCAGCTTTTACTCGCCCTTGCCTTCGGTCGCCGTCTCCACCAGACGTAGACGATGGGCCGTAGGCCTCGAGTCTTACTGCGTGCTTGTACGCCGATTCCAGGCTGACGGGCTCTCGTTCCCGCACCTTCTGCGCTAGTTCCTGATTGGACAGCGCGTCTAGAAACGCGTCACAAGCAATCGTCTCAACTAACTCACTCGACGGCCCAGGATACGCTAAAACCATTAGTCGCCGGACCTCTTGAACAACACTGCTCAACGGTTCGTTATTCGTCTGTCGGTATGCACGTAGCTTTACCCTGTACAGGCTCGTCTGTTCTTCCGAACCGTACCTTGCTTTCAATTTATCAACCAACGCCTGCCAAGTAACGTCGCCCTGGGCACCCATGTCCCATAGCAACTGCGAAGCTGGCCCCGTCAAGGCACACATCAATTGGTCGGCCTTCTCTCGGTCGCTCCAATTGTTGCACCTGGCACAAACTTCGAACTTCGCTAGAAAAGCAGCGATGGCTGTCTTGCCGTCGTACTTCTCAAGCTTGATACGGATACCACGGTCAGCTGGACTCCGACCTCTCGTCTCCCGTTCCACAGACCGACGTTGCGAACCCGCGCGGTGACGGCGTCTCCTGGGACGGTCGTCGTCGTCGCTAGTCTCACCTTCATCGACTGTGCTGGAAACTACAGGCCGTTTCTCATGCCTTCCGCTCACATGTAGGATCGATTTCCGTTCCGTTCGTACTTTCGCAGGAGATGCGTCTTCTTCACTGGACGTCTCATTTTCCGCTCGTCTGGCCTTCTGCGGCCGTCGTTCGTTCTGCCCCTCTCGTTCACGGCTCTGATATGCACGATGCTTCGAGGTCGAAGCCATCGGCTTGCGGTAGACACCCGCCTCATCCTGAAACCGCAGTTTCCTGGGCCGTTCGCCCTTCTTATGCGCCTGACGACTGACACTTTGTTTATCCGGAGTTGTACGCCGATAATTGATGTCCGCTTCTGTTGACGCGTCATCCGACGATAACAACCTCCGTTTCGAACTCGTTCCCCGTGGAGCCACTGTCGGTAAGTCACGATACACGGTATCATCAGGCATCCAGCTGTCGATCGGGACAGTAGACCGATGAACCCGTTCGGGCCTGTCTCGATAGCCTGTTTCCCTAGGGTCTCCTGCCCTAGCATTACGTTCCACTAGTCTCCGGACCTCTGGCGGTCCACGTAACCGCGATGGCGCTACTTCCATCGGCACTGTCTCACGCGGGTCTGAACGGAACTCTGGATACGACATCGAACGGGACGCCTGAGCCCAAGGCGCTTCTCTTTCCCGTGCGACAGGCACTGTCATCTCTTCGAACCGCTGCGTCATCCACGCCATGCTGTCGCGCAGGTATGACACCTCGGCCCGAACATCAGCCACGTCGTCTCTCCGCGACGACCTCGACTCTGCTGACCCTCTTTCAGCATTCACTAAACTTTCCCTTCGCTCTGGACACTGCGGACGGTAGCTTTGACTATCTACCTGTCTCACACTTGGTCTTTCAGCGGCTGCTAAACCTGCTGAACTTCTTTCGCTGAAATTAACAAGTAACCGTGCGTCTTCTGAAGCAACTGGGGAACCAGATCGTAAACGTCTTGCCTGGCGTCCATCACCAGTCTCTTGAGACTCTGGAACAGAACGAAGCCAATTCTCAACTCCCACCGTCGCCGAAGAACGAGGATCCCGAACATCGACAGCAGCAGAAGTGATTGGACCGACCGCACCAAAATCATCAGGCGAAACCTGCTGCGAAACTTTGGGACGAGCACCGGAATATTCACCAAAACGAACATCAGGACGAGCCAAATTCCTGGAACCAACATCTGTAGCTACAACATCATAATTGTGCCGTGGCGGAAAAGACAACTTCGCTCGCGCCACCATCTCTTCACCGGATTCGACTTCACCCGCCGCAGCTTGTCCTGCGGCAACCAGAAGCGAGTCAAAATGAACCCCACTTCTGGTACCACTTTGTGGCGGACCTACCCGTCTCGTCACAAGCGGCACAAGCCCCCTCGCCGCCGGCGCATCGACCGACGCACGAGGGATCGCGAGCTGGGCCTCTCGACTCGGGCGCTGCTCCCTTGCTCCAAATTGATCGGAGCCGCCCGAGTCGCTCTCTCGCCGGTGTACGCTCTCCGTGTAACGGGCCGCCAAGGCGCCGTCACTCCCTTCACTATCCGGCCAAGACGGCTCTGAAACGGTCGCTCGTGAGAGGGTATAGAGCTCGGAGGCGTTGGAGTCCGACTCTGCCCCGTCCGCGGCCACCGGGTGGGTAGCAACCTGAGCGCCAGGATGGCCGCCTGTGCTCAAATCAGGGTTCGCTCCTCTCCGGGCAGACGACCCTCGCTTGGAGCTCCCCTTCACGGCCACGGGCTTCTTCGTCCGCTTGCCCGACCGTTCAGACCTCCGTCTTATCATATTGCACGCCACAGCTCGTGTACTGGTGCCACCGACGGGCATCACTGAAGACTGTCTTTTCTCCGCAGGCCAAAACGCCCGAAACCACGGCCATTCGAGGGGTCCGAGCCCCAAGCCGCGCCAAAACGCCATTATCAACTTCGAAACCAGGGAATGGAAAACACGGACAATATACTAGGTCGCTGCGTCGATTCGCAAACGGCAACCTAACCAGCTGGTACCAGGATCAATTTTACAACGCCCAGTACGACCAGGTCGCTGTGTCGATCGATCGGCGGCCGGAGATCCGGACGACCGCCGTCAATTTGTTTCGCTGAGGTAACTGAGACGCCGAGTCGGTCTTCAAAGAAAAGACGGACCGCTCGCTCTCCTCGCGTTCCCCGTCTCTTTCGCCCGTAGGCAACTGCACTGAGTGCGGCCTCGCGCCAACTCCGAGAATGACCAGAAACCGTTTGCCCGTAGGCGATTCACTTCACGCGGCCGAACCGTCGCCACCGAGAGGGGCCTTCAAATTCGCTCTCCCTCTTCGTTCACTGACTTGCTCGCCCGTAGGCGTTGACCCGTATGCGGCTTCGCGCCGACTTCGAACCTTGCCTGAAACGTTTGCCCGTAGGCACCGTACTGTCACCAGCCAATACCTCGCTCTCGAGAGTGTCCCTGAAATCACTCTGACTCTCGCTCGACACCGCTCAGACCAGCACCGGTGAAAAACTGGCGCGCTTAAAAGGCCTGGGAGCTAGCAATGCAATTAGCTAACGCCTAGGACCTAGGGTATCAAATTAGCGGCTGGTAACTGACATTAAGGGACGTGACCGTTAACTACCCCGACGGATCGGTTGGCTGCGACCGATGCGTTCGTTGCCGGCCTTGTACCGAGGCGCACCGGCAACGAACCTTACAGGGCCTGTGACAATATTTCCCTTCTTAGCTTCAAGGCAGAAAACGACCAGGTAACACACGGACAAGATTCACAACAACCAAGCCGCCGGCGACAAACCGGGCGCGGCGATCGATCAGATTTTCACTGCGGCGCGTAACCACGGGGAAAGACCGGGCGGCCCTCCTTCGGAAGCGGATACAGAAGTGACCGTTAGAGCTGCGGTCGATCTCTCAACAGTATGTCACTCACACACTCGTCCTGCACAGTTTGACACCAAGAACGTGCGGATCGGTCAACAGACGGCAAAGCTGCCGCGAGAGCGGGGCTCTACGCGCGCCTTGAAATTCAGAATCAAATGATATTGCGGGGAAGACCGGGTGGCCTCCCTTCTAACGTAAATATCTCGAAAACCGTTCTACGGGCACTCAACGTGTCTGTAGGATGAATCAAGCAGCGGTCCTCGCTGCGTAGTTTGACACTAGCCGCTCGTCGATCGGACGAAAACCGACCGAGATATCGTCAATCAAGTTAACACATACAACCAACACTGACAATTTCAACGGTCACTGCACCGACCTCTCGCCTGTTTCGCGGAGGCAACTTCACCACGCGCGTCGTGCGCTGAAATGGATTCAACCCTTATCTCTCGAACACGCCGGTATGGCTAGCGATCACTCGACGCGGCCCTTCTACTCGGCCGAACAACAGACCAATAGGTGCAAGAAAAGATATTCGTAAGTCAAAGACGTTTTATTTGTAACGACCTCAGACACCAGGCGCTGCGGGGTCGCCTTCCAACACACACGACAGCTACTCGAGCAGGGAGGGAGCCCAAACCCTTGCCCTACCGATATTTTAGCATGCACCACGGAACACGGGTCTTTCTACGGCCGGAGGCCGTAGATAATCGAACCGGTATCAATTTGCCCTCGAACTCTTAACCGAAACAGCTATGACGCAGAAGAGCCGGGTTAGCAGCTATCTATACGCCACCGGATACGTTTGGCCGTTAACGACGTCGAATACCAGGGTATTGAGTGGTCGTCAGCGCACCGTATATGTATCTACAAACGCAGGATCGTACACAGAGTGTCGCTTCTTACATCTGTAGACAATATAAGCACAGCAGCGTGTGGCAGGGTTTATTCCACCGATGTTTTAATGAAAAATATAGATGTAGCTCTCTATATCTAGTCATTGACCGATACACGTAAATTCGACCGTAATTCGAATGAAATTCATATCTTTCGATCGGATACAGCTATCGCTTAGCTCTCAACGGCAATTCGACAGCCCGATAATTTATCTTTCGAATGGTGTATTCAGAAATTCGATACCATTATCCGCGCAAATTTTATATGCGCCCAAAGTCAAAAGTAGCTGCTTGCACACTATACTTTGGCTATAAAACACGAATCGGTCTTCCGTAGGTGAAACTTTTCAACGTGAATTTTGACCGCTTAACGCCTCACGGCAAACTTGTAGCGAAACGATTTACTAGTCGATCCGCATATACCGCGCATTTCTATCGGCCATAGCTCCGGCGCTATAAGGAATCCCGCGACCCTACTTTGGCCGCCCATGTATTGTCAGTTACCAGCTTATGTTTCATATTCGAAAATTCGTCTTGTGGCATTTCCGCCACACCTACACTTAGCAAACATTTAAACTTTCACAAACTCTAATTCTAGGGCTGTTGATTTAGGCTAATCACGTTAACGCGTGCGATTAACGAGTTAAAAATTGCGATTAAAAATTTTTACGCATTAATTGCACGTGTTAATTAGATCTGATTAAAATGGAATCAAAGGCAGAAAAAATCGGAAGGCTCATACTTAAAACTAGTGACAGGCCTACATTCTTTGGCAAATATTCCCAAAAAGAATTTGAGTATTAGGCCTATTGTAGCAATTCGTCGCTCAATTTTACGCTATTATTTAGCGCCGAAAAATCGAGGGCGATGCAACCAACACCTCTTGCATCCACCCCGTACTCCCATGGTCTATGTGGACGACTTCATTAAATCCGTCTGCAGCTAAAAGAAAAGAAAACTTACTTAGATATTATAATAATTCTTAGGCTAAGTATATTGGCTTCAGTAGAAATACATGTAGATTGGTAACTTACACAATACGATCAGCTGAGCAGATGCTTGAACCGATACGCCTTGACTACAAATGTATGTTCCAGCTCTTGCCATCGTTGCATTGAGGATGATTAGGTTGCTCTGCTGATCTCCTGATTTCTCAACTGCATAATACTGCTTTTGTGAATCATAGACAAGTAAACCACCATATGTAATATCCTCAGCAGCTGAACCTCCAGCTGGTAAATAACCCCAGGATAGAGCTTCAGCAGATTGATCGGATGAACATGACAAAACAACTCTCGAAGCTCCTTGAAGAACAGCTTTGTTCATTGGCTTCATCGTTAATGAACCATCCAAACCTAAACGCAAAAATCACAGAATTCTTTGCCAGCATAATTTTTTTTAATAACTGTGACAACAGTGACATACTACATGTACATTGTACATGTATCACATGCAGTCTTGTTTATCTCTATTGATCCGAGACCACTGACATTTTGAGTTCCATAAAATTGGACCAAATTAGCTCCTATTATAATAATCCCATAGCTTTGTTGTATCGAACCAATGACCTACTAATCGTAATCGTAAACTCGATCATTAGGCTACCCTGGTACTGTGAAATGTAGGGAGCAATAGGCTACCCGAAAGGAGTGATCCCGCTATTGAGGCCTATAATTTGCCAAAGAAAACATTCTTCACTATAATGTGATAAATGATAATAGATCAGGAAACAGATGAAGATGGCAGTTTTTTTTGAATCAAATTGCCACCAGTCAACGTGTCAACATTTTGCCATTGACTGCATTAGAATGTTGACTTTCACCAATACTAGGCCTATTAATAGTGATCGAGTGATTCTTACCTGGTATTAGAAAATAAAACCAAAAGCAGAAAACTAGTCGCATTTCCATTAGATATGTTTAAGTCTTCACGTTTATTTGCGTTATGAAAATCTACAGCCATAGCTATAGGCCTATTCAAAAAAGCATTCAGCACTATAATACGTAGGCCTACTTCACTTCACTTCCTTGTTTAGTGCTTTTGCTGATGCACAGAATACAGTCTAGGCTTCCTATTGAAACGCATGAATGAGTGTTTACAGAGAAGACGAATGTCCCTCAACCTGTTCCGCCCTTCTGATCCTATGGTAACTCGAACTGGGCCACCAAGGACTACAACCTTTCTGACTCAACGCAACGCCCGTGAATAAGCTGGTTCCCCGTGCTTGGCTTTCGAGTAGCGCTTTAGAAATTTGGAGATTACGATACGATTGCAGTTAGAATACTAACGTCGGTAGATGTTTCTATACGGTAGGTTTATTATACATGTAAGTTGAATAGTTATTCGCCAGACGGCCACCTTCGGTCTTTTCACCGTGTAAGTATTTCGTTTAAGCGTGTTACAGTAGGCCTACTGTGTACGTACTTTGTGAAACTTTGTGTGCATGTTACTGTTTGTAAATCATATAGCATTGCTTCGGCAAAGATAAATTGCTGCGACAACGTTGCTCTCGTTGAAAAAGAATAAGATCATGATTTTATCATCGGCATTATTATACCAGTAGCCAAGTCTCAGCTGACTCCGATCACATCTCAGTGCTCACTGCTATTCATGGTCTTCAGAATTTTTTATTCAGACAAATCCTGTTATAAAGTCAGATCTTGTACAGGTGCACCCATTCTTTGTTAATCTCATGGAAAATTTTTGAAATTTCTGTATGGCAGAAATTGCCGTTTGGCTGTTCCAGTCACATTCGCACTGCAGAAGTGGCAGTGCAAAAGTGGCTGTATTAGTCTTAGTTGTGCATTTATAAATGTGCAATGGCATTGCACCAAATAAGATTCAACACCATTAAATTTTTATGTGTTGCTTGCACAAAATAGTTAGCCTACTACTACATAACACGGGACACTTCTGCGGATGATTGAAATTCGTATTCGAAATCGTTCTGAATAAGAAATTGCTCTAACTGTCCGTTTCAGATTAAGCTACATGCATCGCTGCTGGCACTTTCCAACACTGGAATGGGCTTGGGTATATAGGCTTAGTCCTACTTGCGTAATAAGTCGTAGAATAAGTCTTCACAACGTCAAGCTAATGCAAGAGCTTTGCGTGCTATTAGAAAGCGTGTCCAACTAATAATCGATTGCATTACAACTATCATGAGTATTTTAGGAGCGTCTTGAGGTCAGCTAATGCATGGGGCAGATGTTTTTCAGCTTGCTTTGCACCATGCGGGGTTTGTAATTTACACGCGTTCTGAGAGTAATGATCCAGTACGTCATATTTAGGTGAACATTTAACACAAAAGAAAATCCTCCCTAACTAAATATTATCTGCTCCTATAATTGTCTGACGTCGAATTATTGTTCGGTCAGCATGAAATGCCAGAGTGATATAATAGATTAATAGTAAGCAACTAAGCACACAATAATTCCATAATTAGATCTTTAGGCTTATGCTATTATCGCATTATTGATTAGTCTTTATGGCTTCATATGCATCTGATGGCGACATTTCTCTGTGCTGAAGACTCTGATAAGCTGCTGAAGAAGATTCGTTTTCATTTGACGTGTTTTCAGTGTTCTCATAGATTGGTCTGTTGTGAAGATTGTGTTCAGCAACATCAACGTTAGTGGATGTTGTCAGATGTTCATAGGTTGGACCAGCAGACGAATTTTGCGTTGAAAGAATCTTCAGAGGTTCGTATTGTGGAACATTCGAATTGTCTTTATGGATTCTGCTTGAATCAGTAGCACGTTCAGGTAGCACGTCAAGTTTTCCATCTACCCAACAAGTTACAGGTTAATTGCAAAAGCGTGAAAATCCTACTGAATAAGAAACTCAAGGTTTATTTTGCAGGCATTGTGCATATTTAAAGTGACAATAGCCTCCGATTACAAAGAAAAATGTATGCATAGGGCGTAGGACGTTTATATGTTATTTTTGTCAATTATCGTCAGGCTACTTTATCAGCATCTAACAAACTAGGACTAGGCTACGTGGAGTAAGCTTATGCATGTGGTGAAAAAACCAATGAATGAATTAGACCTAATAATTATAAATCGAATGTAGTGGCACGTTCGTTCCTAGCAGTGTAATTGCTCATTATTATTAAAGGAATTCATACTAAGTGGCCTAAGCAGAATAGGCTACGTAGTACATAGCAAGGCCCAAGTGTATGTGGAAACCAGGGCTTTTTAACGTGCAGCTGTAACTTGTAGGCCTACACAGAATGTGCCGTTGTAAAAGCACGCCGTACAGCTAAAACAAGCAAAAAGGTCATTGTAATCCGATTAGAAGTATTTTAACATGGATGATGGGCAAGGAAAGAAGGGGTTGTGCAGTTCCAACAATTCCTTTAAAAAGCCCTGGTGGAAACCAGCCATAGTAATAGCAAAGTGCTTTTCGGAAAATACCTGTCTCGTTTCTTTTGACCCATTCACATCTTCTGTTTAGAACTGCAAAGATTATCCCGACCAAAACCAATGTTCCACCGACTCCAATGCCAACGCCGATTCCGACTTTAGCTCCATGTGATAATCCGCCTGTAAACATGGCAAAAAGTAATTTCAGCACGGTAAGTAGTTTACACTGTGTAAGACAGAATACAAATTATGGTGGAGAGTTTACTCAATTAATAGTCAAAGTCTTCTTTACATGTATATCTAGATTCTAACAGACTCTAAGACAAGCACCAGGGCTTTCTTTAGCGTGTCGTTCCACAAAAAAGGAAATGCTAAATGAATTTGAGCATACATGTATGTAATAAGGGCAAGCGAAAGCCAGACACCAAGGAGTGGCAACAATTAGCATAGTAAAGCAATCAGCGTCTGCTAAGAGGAAAATGAAAATACTAGAACGAGTGGTAGCCTACCTGTTGTTAATCAGAACTATTTCTACAATGAAAACTGAGCTCTCTGACCTTCTTTATCGGAACCACTTGCATCGAATGTACCGGATGTGATAGCAGCATTGGAAACTGAAGACACACATATGATAATTTGTCCGCATATAAATTGAGAAAAATAATCAACTTGACACACTAGAGTAAAGAAACAGACACTCAGAGGGACACATAAACAGACAGACAGACGGCAACGCCAGAACTCATCCATGCTTCAACTTATTATACATGTATGCTCCACCCAGCAAAGCCGATCTCAAAGACGAGTGAAACTCATCAATCGCAGATGAAATAGATCATCCCCCAATCGTATCATTTATTCGGTTTAATGAACATAAAAGTGATCAAACATACAAATGCAAATGGTTGTAATGATCATCATGTCGTCGTCATCATCATCGTCATCATCATCATCGCCGTCATCGTCGTCATCATCATAATTGAAAAATTCAACTTCGTCCACGATTTGCTTCCTGTCCTTATGTATTGTCAATTAGGCCTACTTTAACTGAATATTAAATCGTGACGAACCTGATGTAGTAGAAGTAGGCCTAGTTGTGGTTGAACCCGTCGTCGTAGCTGAAATAAATCGACGTGAAGAATCACAGCCAAAATTTTATTTAGGCCTATGCATTAAAACAGACAGACACAAGACGACAGCAGAAGATGCTAGGCTCTACACCTGGATTAGCCTATGCCTGGTCATATGCATAATTATGGTCCCAGTTCAGCAATGCAGCAGCATAGAGTTTCAAGTGATGCAAATACTTCTACCAGCCTTTGGGTAAAGTGCCTAAGAGGGTGTTATCCTTAGACAGTTCCAACAGAATGTTGCACTCTATCTGACTTATTATAGGGATACACGTTTGATTGCCATCAGCTAAGGATGAACACGAGTTACCAGCATACCAGCATTTATTCGTATTCCAGCAAACTCTCAACCTGCAATTATCATTGCTACTAAATTTACCACTTTAGACCTGTCTTTGATGCACCATAACATTAGAGTGTTGGCATGTTACAGTAATGTTGAGATTAGATTTCAATTACTTGTTTTAATTTTCAATAAGCTTACTGGAAGCCTATTGAAAAATAAAACAGTAATATTGTTAATTGTGTCTTTAGTCTGACGTGGAAATTTTTTGGCCTGGGTAGTTTGTAAACTTGGTTGTTCTATTTTCCAAACTCCTGTTCTCTATCTGTTCTCTCCAAGTCTATCGCTCTGCAGGGTATATACAGAATCTGATGCTTCTGATTAATGCTGGCTTCTTCTTTAAGACATTTCTACGTAGGTTTCTACGCTACCGAAGAATAGGATTGTTGGAGTTGAATATTCTATAGGAACTGAAAGTCCATGAGGCTACATTCTAACACCATTCATAGTACATTAGAAGCAAGAAATTGCAATATAAGATCACGCTGCAATGCAAAGTCTTGGCCGTCTGAACCACGTGGCATTAATGAAAACATATTACAATGTGACGAGGTCCTGTGTGTAGCTCAGAACAGAAATTAATCTGGATTTCAAAAAGTTTTTTTTATTTACGTACTAAAGGTCGTGACATTTACTGAAACCGAAGTGCTGGCAGCTTTGTTCCATGCAGTGCACTGATATTCTCCGCTGTGCCATATCTGGATACTGGAAGTATTTGTTGTATTTCCATACACAATATCCAACCAACTGTAACTGGCTGGTGGGTTCGCATCAACATTGCATTTAACAGTTGCCCCCTGGGGCACTTGGCCTCCATCGATGACTCCTGATATTGAGGTTGCATCCGCTGGCTTCAAATCTGGAAAATTTGTAGACACATTTGTCATGTAAATTCTCATCTTGCGTAGACAGGTTTCGCATAATAATCATCAATATCGTCAGATGAATAACTTAATATAGGCCTACATGTACAGCAATTAACTAAACTTCAATATTAAAGCAATTTTATACGAAGAAACCCAGATGCTTCTGAATCCATAGGGTTGCAAATTGAAAAACCAAAATTATTATTTCAAGGCTTTCAACATTCTGCGCTCCCAGCGTCTTTTAAAGATGATTTTTAGATCTGAAAACAACAAATTCTTAAGGGTGTCGCTTAGAAATGAACTTTATCAGAGCGTGATTCATTTTCGAACTTTCTTTTCTGCTGTTTATTTGCAAACAATACTTTTTACATAGGCAAACTCGTTATTCACAGTAATTTTGGTACACGCGATTCGCTCAAGCGTTAGGCAAGTTGCAGCTGTTAGATCGAGGCGCAGACCATGCAGTAGAGGTCTGTCATAGGTCGATGCATGCATATTGGAACAGGCTTACAAAAGTTCGATCCGTGACCTGCAACACTCACAAATCCCTTGCTCCTTTCGTAGGGCTACATCTGTGGGGCCGTCCATAAAGTACGTCACGCTCCGGAGAGAGGGGTGTAAGAAAGTGTGACAGTTTGTGACAGGGGGAGGGGGTCAGGCCATGTGTGACGTCACACATTTATTATTTTAAATTATGTGTATTATATAATTGTCTAGTCTAATTTTTGCAATTTTTGTTTCAAATTCAATCTACATTGAGTTACTGCTTCAATGAATAACTGTGACAACTGTTGACAATTAACTATTCTACTATTAAAGTCATTCTAATAATGTGATAGTTCTTTTAAATGGAAACTTTACAGTTTAATAGGGAAGTGTGTTTTAGATTAAATTTGAATAAGGTGTTAATTTTTAAAAAATCGAAAGTGTGACGTACTTTGGGGGGTCCAAAAAAGTGTGACGTACTTTAGAGGGGGGTCCGAGACTTGTGACATTTTGTGACAAGGGGGAGGGGTAGTTAAAATGGTCAAAAATAACGTGACGTACTTTATGGACGGCCCCTGTTTAGGAGCTTATGGAATTTTGAAAATACAAATTCAAACTTAGCGTGCACAAGAATATGCGACCCGAGCGTAAGTTAATAATAGTAAAAACATATTATAGTAAGATATCGATGGTCAGCAATAATTCAAACTTTACATGGGCAAGAATACATGAACTGCACAGAGAATCTGATGTCGACTTAAGATGAGCAGTTGCATCGCGTGATTAGCTTATTCACTTGTGATAGTCATTAATTTAGAATGGCTTTTTAGGCATGTAAGCTTAGCCTATTATGGGCAAATGCGTAAAAATATTCATTAGGCCTACTTACAGATGACTGTTATTGGTGAATTGAACAAAGGTGTTGACTTTGAATAGCCAGGTGCATTCTTTGCTGCTCCAATTGGAAGATTACCAGTTATTTTGAATGTAGTATTACACCTGTAAATTGGGAAAGGCGTGAAGTTTCCAGGTGTCTGATTGATAGTAGATACTGCTGTAGTAATAGTAGAAGAGGTGGTGATGTTATGAGGAGTGAGGTTGATGATGTCGGTTGAACCGTTCTTTGACCAAATCATATCCACCGTCACGTAAGAAGCAGTTGCCGTGTAGCTGATACTGCAAGACATCTGTACTGTTTGGTTGTACAGGAGTACTTCCGGTGCATTTGGTGTCATACTGCACACTGGGTCTGAGTCTGCACAAAATAGCATTTGGCGACAAATAACGCAATTTCTGAAAAGGCAGAGAGGAATTTATAAACATGTCTAAAGAGAAATGTTCATTATTGGCCCATCAGCAAATCACAATGAAAGCCATACTCTCTGCAGGTAGCAGGCCTACAACATTGCTGGTGAAATTATTGTCACGTCACAAGAAACCTTTTGAGATTCAACGCATTGCTACAACCCTATTATGATTGGAAGTGCAGTACATTGAAAATGAAACGTCAGATGAAAGACTGATACATTATAAATAGCATAATGTCAAAACATAATAGCTTATTTTGGACTACATAGAAGTGATGACTAAAATACGTGTCTCTTTGTTTGAAGCAAACAGATCGATAACTTACTGACAATTATCAGTTCAGCAAATGTTTGTTGAGGTGTGATGTCAAGACAACTATATGTTCCAGCTCTCGCCATTGTGGCGCTGAGGATGATTAAGTTGCTCTGCTGAGTTCCTGCTAGTTCAATTGCATATGACTGGTTCTGTTCACCAAAGACAGTTGAACCAAGTGCAATATACACAGCAGATGAACCTCCAACTGGTGTATATTTCCAGCTTACAGCCTGATAGCCAAAGTCTGATGCACATGACATACTGATTCTGGATGTTCCATTAAGAACAGCTTTGCTGCTTGGAGAAATCTTTATAGCACCATCTGAACCTAAATGCAAAGAAACCAATATTATTTTTATTATAATTATTATTATTATTATTATTATTATTATTATTATTATTATTATTATTATTATTATTATTATTACATTGTATGCTTATCCTGTTACTTTCAGTTATGTTCTAATTAATTAATTAAGTACTATACCAACTTGCGTTATATAAATAGTCATGGAGCTAGTGGTCAGAACTGTATAAGCTGTTAGCTTTTTCTGATTCCTTTTGCACTCTGTTTAGTGACTCATGTTTATTCAGTTTGACTTGTATATGTGCAATAAATAAACAAATCAAATCAAATTAGAAGATGGCAAGGAGTTCAGGCGATTTGCATCGAAATTTCAGCAACAGCATGGCCAGAAATTGGATGCATAAGATAACACTCACTCTTAAACCTGTTGATAGTTACTTACAGGCCCCTCGGCAGAACTCTATGGGTTTCCTAATGGTATCCCCGGAGGAAATTATGGATATTGGCCGTGATATACGTTTAACGCATAGCAAAGGTGTTGACGATATAGACCCCTGTATTGCGGCCCCCAATCTCTCCTTGGTTGCCAGACCTTTAGCGGAGATAATAAATTGTTCATTTAGTAGTGTGATTGTTCCACAAGGCATAAAAATAGCTAAAGTGGTCCCAATACTAAAAAAGGGCGATAAGGACAATGTAATCAATTACAGACCCATTTCCGTTCTTCCTTACTTCTCCAAGTTCTATGAAAAACTTATGTATAATCGACTCTATGGCTATGTTAAAAACTCTAACATCATTTATCCATCTCAGCATGGATTTCAACCTGGTCATTCCCCCTATATGGCCTTATTAAATATGCAGGACATGATTTCAAAGGCTATTTAAAATAATGAATACTCAGTGGGAATCTTCTTTGATCTAGCTAAAGCGTTTGATACGGTAGACCATAATATTTTGCTTAAAAAATTAGACAACTATGGAATTAGGGGGACTCAGCTCAGATGGTTTGCCAGCTATTTTGAGAGCCGTACACAAAGAGTTCTCTGTAATGGTGTCCTTTCTGAGCTAGGGTTGATCAAATATGGAGTTCCTCAAGGCTCCAACCTCGGACCACTCCTTTTCCTGCTTTATATTAATGACTTGGCCAATGTCTCTCCAACAATGTTTTTTATTCTATTTGCCGATGACACCAACGTTTTTTACTCCAATGGTTCATGGCAGACGTTGTTTCAAACTGTGAACGTTGAACTATCTAGCATAGCTGTTTGGTTCCATGCAAATAAACTCACCCTTAATTTAGATAAAACCAACTTTATTTTATTTAAATCCCACCGGAAAATAAATCCAAATGACAATCTCTGTTTGCTTATTGATGATATTTCCATCAATCAAGTTGAATCTACAAAATTCTTAGGTGTGCATATAGATCAACATTTGACCTGGAAAGTTCATATTAATCAAATTGCAACTAAAATTGCTAAAAATATTGGTATTATTTCCCGCGTTGCTTATATCTTGCCAAAGACAATTAGAATGAATTTGTATTATACCCTTGTCTACCCCTACCTCACATATTGCAACCTTGTTTGGGCATCGACATACGAATCCAGGCTTCATAAACTTGTAATCTTACAGAAGAGGGCTGTTCGTATAATTGCGGGTATTCGTAAATGGGAACACACTGGCCCTTCCTTTAATGAACTTCATCTCCTGAAAATTGACCAGATAAAGGATCTCCAAATTAGCGAGTTCTTTTTTCGACTCGAACACGGTCTCCTTCCTTCGGTATTCCAAGGTTACCTCCCTCACGCCTCTGACATCCATTCGCATTTCACTAGGAATTCATCTGCTTTTCGCCCTGTCAAAGCTCAATCTAATACTAGGCGGTTTACTATTAAATCTTATGGCACTAAAGTATGGAACACAATACCAATTGACATTCGTCAATCGAGTAGTCTGCAGGTATTTAAAAAGAAACTTCGTGTTCTTCTACTCTCCTCCACTAATGCTACTTGAAGTGCACATGACCATGTGTAGTTAAGATTTTAGTTAAGTACTTAGTTAAGTTTGTTTCTCTATATGCTCTTGACAATATAAGCTTTTCTGCAATCTGTCATCACCTAATTTGTTTTAGTCTCTTTCTTTTAAGCTATCTTGATTAATTTTTCTTGGGACTTTTTTACTTGGGTGACCCTTCCCAGCGGGATGTCCATCCCTTTTGGGCCCCCCTTTGTAGCCAATGCATGCATGTTTTGTACTTTTATTGTTTTCTGGTTTTCTGGTTGCAATAAAGTGAATTGTATTGTATTGTATTGTATTGTATTGTATAGGCTGTGCACTGTGTGCAGAAGAGAAACCGTAGTGTGTATCGGTTCGCGTGTCAACCGTATTACGGACGATTCGTCCACGGACGATTCGTCCAGCGGTGGTTGAGTAAAAATGGATCGATGAAAAGAATTCTTGTAACATGAAAGTGTTTTCCTTAAATGGAAGTGGGATTGATGAAAAGAGTTCATAGCCTAAAGAGCAGTTTTGAGGTTTAAAAAATATATAGGCTAGTTTTAATGGAAATTGTATGAAAAGGATAGTTTTTGCTTAAATAGAAGCTGGAAAGATTAAATAAATTCTTTCCAAAATGGAAGTTGGATTTACGAAGAACAGTTCTTGCTTAAATAGATTAATTGAACGCGTGTCTAAACGAAAGCTGGATTTATTCAATATATTCCGTGCACGTGACGAATCGTCCGTGGACGAATCGTCCGTAGACGAAACGTCCGCATACGATTTCTTTAATTGATCCGTGTGACACATAGCCTACATAACCTAGGCCTACTGCAGGTGACACGAAAAGGATTATCCCTCTGAAAGCTATCCGGGGGGATGAATTAATCTATCCCCCGGATGGAATTAACCGGTCTAGACTATCCGGGGGGGATAAACCATTCTATTCCTTTTTTAAATGAGTATAATTTGAAAATTTATACTCTATTCAATATTTAAAGTGACTCTAATTGTTTTAAGTGACCTAAGCAATGCTCAGACAAAGTCAACTCGAATTTATTTAGTGTCTCCGGGTGTTTTAAAGTGTTTTAAATGTTTTAAGTGTTATAAAACCAAAGCAAAACAAATTATCTAGTAGGAATAAACATACCTGTTAGTGTCATTGTTCAAAACAAAGCTGATGAAAATTAATTTGCAAAAATAAATCCACGCGGAAGTGTTTTTTCGACTTTTCCTCATTTGGGGGGATACTATTAATACGGGGGATAAGCTTACTCTATTTCGTGAAACAGTCCGATAATTAGGGGTGTATTCACTGTAGTCTGTCCACTGTTACTTTTTCTTTTGTAAGTTCTTATTTCTGTTCGATTATTTAATTTACTCTACAATTACATATTCATACAAGTTAGGTAAAAGATTATGACCCAGAATAATGGGGGATGGTTGTAACAGTGCTTCGACCAATCCCGAACGTAATGTTCCAATCTGCCCCCACCCATGCGCTTTGGATTAAATGAAAAAAACGGCAGCAATCAATTACAACCGCCGAAAATAGTTTCAGCCACTCCTTCTTTTAATGCCTAGTAGCCTACGTTTTGGTAAAGCCTTGTTTGGTCCTGCTAGTAGAAAAACATTCTAAGCGGAAAAAAACTTTTCATGGTAGAAAACATATTTCTGTCGATAAAAACTTACCAAAGCTTCTCAGAAATAATTCTTCATGAACCATAAACTGGGAGTGCATTTTAGATAAGCATGACATAACTAGTATGCTTCCCTGCCTTTTAGTTTAGCTGTTATAACCCCTGTTACAACCAATACGCGTTACTCCCAACCCCATTCTCCCCTATTCTAATTTCCTACTCACAGAGACGTATTTATTGGGTAGACTACACTGAACTTTGTCACTTGACCGTCCTGTGTAAGGTAGTTAATGAGAAACCATTTCATGCAAATCAGAGTACTTTCCGCAGAGGTAGTGCTCAGCAGGAAAGTCCTAACGTGCGTTCTAATTATAGTTCCACAAGTCACCTTTGTCAATAATTGGTTATGGGCAGCCTTTTTAAGCATATAAGACACAAGTCTTACCTGGCACTAATAAAAGAAAACAGTGAAGCCCTAAAATAAGTCGCATCTCCATTAATAATTTGTGTTTAGGACCTTAGGTCTAGGCTAAACAATGATATAATTTAAGAATCTCTGTTGCCATAGCTATATGTAGGTCTATAATTATATCCAAAGAAACGTTCGTCACTCGCCAGCACCAGCGCAATAATTTGTTCTACTTCCTTGACTGTTAGGCTGCACTCGCTGGTGTTCAGAATCGACTGCAGCTAACAAATCGCATGGTTGAGTGTCCGCACAGCTGCAGGAGTAGGCCTAGGCTATACGGTAGCCTACTTCGTCCAGTTTCTATTGGTTTCAGTTCATTCGCACGAGGTCGTTTTCGGTCGTTGTACCGTGTTGACTTTTGTCTGATTCTATTTGTTAAATTGAAATCAGGCAAAGTCAACTCGGTTCAATTACCAAATTAAAACTGTGTGTGTATTGACGACGTTGCAAAAACTATGCAATTTGCTGCCAAAGTCAATAATAGCCTACAACACAGTCATTCACGCTCACCAGATGTAAGCTTACGTGTTTGTTCAATTTTAACGCAGTTTCTTCGTTGCTTTTGTGTTTCGTCATACATGACATTGTATTGTAGCCTATGTGGTTCACATATTCCGGCCCGAAGTCGCACTCGAACGTCCACGTTGTCTATTCGTAGTCCACACGCAGTTATCGGTAGAGCATGAAGCCAGTAGCTAAAGTGGGGCGATGAGACTGCTTTCTTTTTTTATTGTTATTATTGAAATGAATAACAATAATGATAGCCTAATAATGGAAAGGATCACAGAAGAATGAAATACGCTAGAATCTAATGCAGAACAAAACAACACACACGATGCACAACACTGAATCGCATAATAGTATAAAGCAAGTGATTCTAAGGATCACCCAATTTTAGAAACCGTGGAAAACCCCATAGGTACATGCTTCATTAAATCATTTCCATCTGTGGACCATCGTCGTCGTGAACTGAAGTCACTCTGTCGAGCACAAGGCAAGGGCGGATACAGAAACTTTGGACGGGGGGGGGCAAATATTCTTGGCCTTGGGTGTGGAAAGGTTTTTTTTTCGTATCCGCCCCAAAAAGTTGATAGTTAACCCTTTTGTAGTCATCCAGTCCAAATGTACTTATTATACATTGTTGAACAAGTTGTTGAAACCAAATGGGGGCACGATACATGGGCAGTTCAAAATTGAGGGTCATGGCCGAATTGGCCCCACTGGATCCGCCCTTGGCACAAGGCACATTTGATGTTTTTCGATGCTACAATAATTTATGTGTTTGCTACTTTATGATATGAATACAATTGAATAACCGCTGACTTCCATCTCGGTGTGCAGCTTCTCTGAGATTTTGTCTATATTTACTTTTTATATCACTTTCATACTGAGCGGTGAAACAACGTAGGTATAGGCTATCATTATGATATTCTGTTATTCAAGAACTTCTATGACGGTGGCCGATGTGCGGTGATGCATGGAGGATAGGTGAGGGAATGGTTCCAGGTTGCGACTGGAGTTCGTGCAATGCTGTGTGACGTCGCAATTCGTTTTTGCTTTGTTGGTGGACTGGGCATGGCAAGAGCAACAGGGCACAATAACACCGGATTAATGTGGGCCAATGACAAAAGGCTTAACTATCTGGACTCTGCAGGTAACATTTCTCTGCTGGGAAATACTTTGAATGGAATAAAGGAAGTAACAAGCCAAGTACAAGAAGTGGCAGCAAGGGTTGTATTTGTAGTCACGCTACAAATAGGAGAAGATTGGAGGCAGCGCCACATAGATGGCTGAGAAGATTAATAACATCTCTTGGAGAGACAAGACATCAAATGAAACCATCAAAGAGCGGACACGAGAAATTGGAGAATATAATCAGGAAAACGACTAAATTGTATGAAGCATGTGCTGCGAATGGATGAAGGCAGTTCACTGGGTTTTCGATGGGAAACGTGAGAGACGAAAGTCAAGGGAAAACTGGAAGGAGACCGTACAAAAAATCTACTGTGTCTGGAGATGACGTGGGAGAACGCTGTAGAGGGGGCGATGGGCAGAGGAGAAGGAGAAGTTTCGTTTCTTGATGGGGAGTCCTGCACGCGAAGGACCATGGTCCAAGGTCCAATGTCAATCGTATAATTATGGGTTATTAATAGTGCCTATTAAAAGATTTACGATATTTAATAAGTTGGCTCGCGTCCGCTGCCTGCCACACGCAGACAAGCGGATATACAGATCGTATTTGCGCTGATGATGGCGTAAAACAAATAATAATAATTACTGGGACAGTTCCTGTATCCTACTGTAACACGATACTGATGCCGAAAAACACCGTCTCAAAATAGATGTCATGGTACTTCATTGATAGGCCTGCACAAAGGATAATCCTGCATATGCCGGCCATAGACAATCATACTTTATAACTTTTCAATAAGTTTTACACGGAAGCAGTGTTGGCATAATTTTAGAATTATTACTCGAAGATTGATTCATATTACGGTGAGTTAGCCTACTGTATAGGCCTACTGTTAGTCTAAACCAGAATATATTCGAGTCACTTCACGGAACAGATAATAAAATACACTCGCGACTATAATTGTTCTACTCCGTGGACTTTATCAAATCAAAGATTAAATCTTGTTTGTCATGCCGGAGCTCGAAACTCGTCGCTTTTCGCTTCCTAGATTGGTCTATTGCGCTAGAAGATGAAATGGGCAATACAGGTCAAGAATGTAAAATATTCGTCAATTCAGCAGATGTCTATCAATTTGTTATGATTCTTAAAGTAGGCCAACTAATCGATTTTGATGCCGTTACGGTAGGCCTACTTCATTCAGAATAAATATCTGCAAAATTGACTCCTGAGGTCTTTGCATGACGACACGAATATCCTATTCTCAACTTTTCTATTTGTTCACTTAGCATTCGGACATTTATATAGCGCTCCTTCAAGTAAAAAAGCTACTCAGAGGCGCTCCCGACTTCAGCGCGCCCAAAAATAACAGATTAAGTCTTAGTAAGGAACGATCCTGGTAGAGTCCCTGGTGTTACAGTAGGCGTAGCTCAAAAGGAAGGCTATTCCAGACCACAGACCAACCGCAGAAAAGATATAACTTTCGTCAAAGAACTCACAATTTCACACTTTTCGGTAAATACTCTATGAACTTTTTCCATAAGTTTATTTTAAGACATTTGCCAACAAACTCATGCATACGAATTAGGTACTAAATTGCCATACTTATCCTTCACCATACTCGACCAAAAAAAACTACGTCTTCTATGCTTGGGGATCCAAATGACCCCCCAAGGTATACCTGTTCCTGGGCATGGAATTTGATAATTTGTGTTTCGTTTCTAATGTTTTATGGGTCAGGGATTTCATTGTAGCTACTGCCAAATGCGTGACCTACACGGATGACCTTGAAATTCAAGGTCACATGATTTTTCAGGTGTATCTCTGCTTCTTCGCATGCTATCTTGAATATTTGTTTTAAGAAATTCAGGGCCACGTGATTATGCACGTGACCTTACCTATCTCAACTGGAACAGTCATTTTTGTTTGTTTATATTTTGTTGAGTTCCTTGTACCAAATAACCATAGAAACCAAAAAACTTCGTTGTTCTAACAGGTATAGTAGCAGAGATAGGTATGGTCAGGTAAAACATCATGTGACCTTGAATTTCAAGGTATTCCGTCAAGGTCAGGCATTTGTCAGTAGCTGGAGTGAATTCCCTGACCCCTAAAACATTGGGGAAAAAATAATCTTCAAGATACTTTGCGTAGAAGCAGAGATACACCTCATTGTATGGACACTAATGATATGGACATGAATTTCACTCTAAGATCTCACCAAAATGACGTCACAGCGTCAGAACTAAGCGTCAACGTATGACGTCACTCATACCATTTTGACAAGGAGAAATGTTTAGGAAAAGTCACCAAAGGAAACTTTTTGGTTCCCACATTTTAGTAAGATACAGATGAAAATATACCCCTGGGGTCTATTTGACCCCCATACGTGTGTCGAAGGTTAATTATTACTTTCAATTTTGCTACTATAGGTGCAGGCCACATTTATTAATAGAGCAGTAAATGGGGATTTCCTCGTTCAAAACGAGATCAATCACGCTTTTCGATTCGACCGGTAACCTAATTTTATATTGCAACAAAAGGTACATGTAAATCTAGCTAATTTTAACTGAACATTCTGATTTTCCATCTCCAAGCAGAGACTCTTATAAAAAATTATTTTTTCGCATTTAGATGCGTCTAAGGAAGCATTTTATAGGCCTACGTGATTTCTATTAAGTAAGCTATTCTTATAAATTTTAAAATTGTTTTGCATTTAGATCCTGGTGGCGGTTTTTCATCGTTTTTCGTCATTTTCTAGCCGATGAAATTTTTAGACAAGCGATTGGTTTCGGGAAAGCGTGTCACAGTATGTAGGCTATTTATAGTCAGTTCACTCATATTTCTGTTTTTAACACTTCACGTAAGTTTGAGGAAACTTTGGGTCAATTGAGCAACCTCTAAACTGCATTTTGATCTTGAAATTTGTTATACAGAACATATTCGATACCCAAAAGAACTAAATCAGCTACTATGCTCATTGCTCATTAACTTAAAAGGGTTTTTGGTATCATCCTAGTCAGTGTCTTCTTATCTTATCTTATCTTATCTGACAATTCATAAAGCGCTTCTTGTAGCAAGAGCCTTTCAGAAGCGCTCCCAGTGCGTTCATCTCCGATAAAAAAGGCAAGTTTTTAGACGAGAGAAAGATGAGGATACACTACCAGAGAGGATGGCAGAGCGAACTGATGGGGAAGCCCATTCCATAGAGAGGGACCAATGCAGGCAGATGATCTGGATTGCGCCATGGCGGTCCTGACTCGCGGGACAAAGAGGTCAAGCCGATCAGAGGGCCTAAGAGGACGCAGCGAAGTGGCAGAAGGGGGGGGGGACGAAGTATCTGATAACACAGATACTTCTAAATTGACTTTACAATGTATTGCAATAGGCTAAAACCTGTTGGTATGTATAGATTCCTTCGTACAATATCTTACATTGAATTTGAGTTAGCTGAATTTATAATTGCATATTAATTTTTATTGAATGCGGCAGTAATCAAAGTAATGAATGCGATTGTCAGGTTAGTATCAGACGCTTCAGATGTAATACTGACCAGTTGAGAGTAGACAGTATGGTAAACATTAGGCTATTCATTTAAATATTCTATCAATCACATTAATTTATATAGCGCCACATTGCCCAATCTGTGAGTAGGCTATCTAAATAACGGTGATTATTAGCAATTGACATTAGCCTATATGGGTGATCACTAGAATGCAGTTTCCCGTCTTGCTGCAGATGTTGATTACGGTAATTATTATGATGATGAGTGTTTACCATGGATATGGTTTCATTTTAGGATGGAGGGCTATGCAGATAAATCACTGGAAGAAATGGCGTCTACGTTCATCGTTAGCACTTGTCAATTACTTCCGAAATCGTTTAGTCGTGTCTCGGATCACATACATGAGTTAATCAGATTCCAGAGAACTGGTGGGGGAAGTTTTTCAAACCATTATTCGATTTTGTGTGGCAGCAATGCGGAGTTCTATATTCGACCTATCAATTCATGCATTGACGATATTGATATTTTAGTCTCAAGAGCTGATGAGCTGGCCTTCACTGGCAACTGTCTAATGTTACCAAGGGACACAATTGACTTGACAGACATAATTAAGTGCGAGCAGCTTCAATCATACGGAAAGTACCCAGGTTTTGTTCGAAAAGTGTCTATGGGGGGAATGATCTACGATTGGAAATATAAACGGTACGAAGTTAAGCGTACAGCTATAAATAGCTTCTTGCTCATGGATTTATATTCTTTGCAAGGTAGGCTCAACAGGCGAAACAAGAACATCGCCGTAAGTGGTCCAGCAATTAAACAACAAATAGATACATGTGGGCCTAAATATAGGCCTCAAGATCTTATCGGATTTGATATGGTCAGAGGAACGTGGTGCCCACAGTGGCCCGAACAAGCACAATGTTGGCTCATGCGACCGAGAAATAACGGATGGCCGACCGTTGATACAATTTCCGAGGTTGAGCAAACTGGTTGTCACGCTGTTTATGTCCAGCATCGTGCTTGCAGAGACGATAAATACCAGTGGAGATTGTCATTTTCAGTCGCTGAAGTAATATTACTTCAGAGCTGGACAAAAACTCAGCAGATTGTCTATCATTTGCTTAGGTTCTTAGCAAAGCGAGAATTGATACAAAACGATTGTCCAAAGGAAGATGAGGTTCTCTGCACCTATCATTTAAAGACGCTGATGTTATGGACTTGTGAGGAAATGTCACCCGAATGGTGGAATTTCTCTTCTGTAATTGCCATCTGCTGCGAGTTGTTAAGGAATCTTGCAGAGTGGCTAAAGAAGGAGCACATTCCAAATTACTTTATTCCGGAAGCTAATTTATTTCACAAGCCATCGAACCCCAAAATACTTAACAAGACAAAGGCACGACTTACGGGATTCCAAAACTCGGCCGTTCTTTGCAGTTGGTTCGTTAAAAATTACATACAGTCGTGCATTGCACGTTTAGAGAATGTAATCCCGGTGGAAAAAATGACGCATTTTGAGGAATTCCTGCCACGTCTCTTGGAATTTTGGAAAGAAAATGAATCAAAGTCACTGGATTTTCTTTTGATTTTGACATTCTCAAACTCTTACGCTAACTGTCTTTCTCTGATAAAATTCGGGTCAGATTCGAAACAGCGCTGGGACTTGATAAGTAAATATATTCTAGGGAGTCTTGATTGTGGACCAGACATGCGCACGAGATACCTTCCAACAATACAGAACATACTATGCTACACGCATTACGACATCCTACTACACATATTGTACGCTATATATGGCATAGAATGTGACCAGATTTCTTTGGACAGTAATCTATTTGTAGAACTTGTAAACATAATTTCAGCGCAACCGACAATGATAAAGTCCAGTCATCATAACTTTCCGAAAACCTCCATAGAGCAAGGTAGTCGGTTTCAACTCCTGCGTGCTCAGGATCTCATGCAAAATCTAACCGGATCAAATACTCGTCCAGAATGTCAACTACTCTTGCTCCTGTCAAAGGAATTTCTTAGAGGAGCTTTAGGATACACTGCAGAAGATGATAAATGCGACGGCGTGGAGTCTGCGGTTTTAGCTTATTTGGCTGCGATCCATTTTGCCACATCAGAATACGAAGAAGCATTACGGTTATGTACCTCAGTTCACATAGGCCTAAATCTGACACATGAAGATGACAAGGAGACATTGAATGCAGGCTGTTTAATGTTTATTGACGATGTCGCAAGAATCGTTGGATTGTGTGTCCTTCACAAGAAGATTACTGACAACAATTTGCATTACATCGGCAGACGGTTTTATCTTGATCTGCGTCTTTCACCAAAGGTGTTTGTCTGCTATTTAGCTGCATTATCCGCCGAGAGATCATCCAAACCTTCAGAGCTGCAACATGCTTTACCTGTTTCAACATTTTTAATGGACAAATATCTGAAAGCTCTATTCACGCCAAAATATATTGCTACGGTGAAGTCAGGCAATCATTTAAACGCTTCCAGACAAGTTGTGTATCGTAGACCAATTTCATTAGCAGAGACCGAAGCTAAAGCAGAGAATCATTTGATGGTTAAAGAAACAGTAATTGATGTTCTAATGGAATATGCTCTAGAAAATATGGAGTCATTTTACAGTGTGTTTCAAAAAGACTTTGGATTTCATTGCAGCACAGTTTACTGCTATCGTGCTTTGTATCTCTACAAATGTCGTCAATACGATCAAGTTATGAATTTATGTGACCAGATTTTGAAAGAGACTGAGCTGCAAAGCGATTTGAAAGAGTTTGCATTTGCGAATGTTTTGTTGTTGCCACCGCTTGATTGTTATTTCGATAGAGACATACAGTCATTGCTTGGATTTCACACGCTCTTTCATTATTTTTCGCCTCTGAATGACGGTCTGTTGAAATTCGAGCTACCCATCGATTCACCGTTTGCATCCTGGTTTGCCCAAATTGTGATTGCTAGAAAGGGTGCACTCTGGAGCATGCTGCAATATCATGACGCTCCTAGATGTCACTATTTCCTTGGTAGACATTTTATTTTCTTGCAAGATATTTGAAAGTCAGATGCTATATTGACAGTCATCAACCGTTTTCGGTGGCATTGGCTGAATTTGCTGCCAACAAAATTAGTCTTCCATTTGAAGAGATGATTCGGAGATTTCTTTTACGAAAGTTTCGTATTCAAAAGACAGTTCAGATAGTTTCATAGAATCAAAGATTAATTTCTTTAGCTTACAAGTGCATTCATATAAAATTCCGCTTGCACAATTATATGTAGACTAATTCAGATGGCTGAAAGTATGAAACTTAGATCTTCTTGTAAGATCTTGTCTCAATACATCGCTGTATTGTGTTAAGAAAGCAGCGATCAGTCTGACACTCTTGGGATAAACGGAGACACGTTCGAGGCTTGCTCTGACGCATGAACCGACGTGGCGGACTCGCCTATGCACTGTGTGCACTACAAGTTCACAACAATAATATGACATAGTGTTTGCGTTTCTATTATTCTCCCTGCTTTTATTAATCCCACTGAACTCTTCATCACAATGAACATAATTATAAATGTTTAACACAATGCTGTCTTGATGGCATTGCTTAATTATTATTGAAGTTCGCCCTGCGCAGAGAAGCGAAGTGAACGGCGTATCTCATGTGTGCTATGGGGTGTCCGGACAATTCGGCGTCGGACAATTCGGACCGGACAATTCGAACCGGACAATTTGGAACCGGACAATTCGGAGTGCATGTAAAAATATTGCTCTTATGGCTATGGAACTTTTGTTTGTCAATGGTATGAAATAAAATATATGACACCAAACAAGTATTGTCTGATCTTCTAAAATGTATCTAATAACAGAAATAAGACACTGAAATTAGTAGCTAAATGCAGTAAATTATCAACTTATAGACATTTCATTTAGATCAATGTAAGTTTCATACCTATAGGCCCATGGTTTTTTTTATGCCCGATATATAGGGAGGTGTCAGATTAATATTAGTTTCGACAGTATACATTTTGGGTGATGGAGAAGTCCCATCACGAATTTGGGCTGCAAAGAATTGTTCGGTCCGAATTGTCCGGTCCGAATTGTCCGGCGCCGAATTGTCCGGGAACCGTGGTATGGTAATATTATGTAATAGGCATGGGTCAAACGAAGTAGTCAACGTCTAGGCCCCAGCTGGTACCAAAACCTATCAACAATTTGCGCCGGGAGACGTAGCGGCCTTTAATTGGTGAGTGTCAGATTTTATGGTTCATCTAAGCTCACTCAGTGTTTGGTTATCAGTGACACAATCATCGAGACTGGCTGTCTGTTGCTAAGCTCGCGACTTGGGAGGCAGTCAAGGTTTGTGCGGCTACAACGAGAACATAATAAAATAATTGACCTCTGTTCCACATTATGCGGAGTAGTTATTTTTATAGGCTAACTACCGCTTTTAAAATCTTCGCAATAACAGATTATATTTATTACCAACCATAAATTAAGTTGAGTAGGCCTAAAGGCGAAGGCGTCTACATAGTCTACAGTGCAGCTTAATAAGCGTGCGTAAGCCACCAGCTTAATTGAAGAGAGTGGCCATAAGTTAGAGAGGTCGTTAGAGGATACTGGCCTATTGTAATAATTATTATAGTCGTATGCAGAAAGTGGTCGTGCTTAGTTGCTTGTAGACTAGGCCTCTACTCTAGGTAACGGAAGAGGATAAAGAAATTGCTTGTTTGAACTGCAGAAATAAAATTGGATTTGCAGCATCACGGTGAGAATAATCTGAATTTTGGAGAATAGATAAGTTTCGAAACGAAGTCTTCTTATAATGATCAATTTTGATCATCCTTCCTCGTTTGTCTATTTTTCCGATTCACAGAGGACTGCTGCAATCCACATTGGCTGCTTAACCATCATCTTTTTCATGTTCTTATTAACAGATGTAGGCTAATCACGTTCTTATTAACAGATGCAGGCTAGTCACGTTCTTATTAACAAATGTAGGCTAATCTTCCTCTCTTTTGCAAAATTCATTTTATGTTCATTTTCACTTCGTATTCTTTTCGATGTCGATCATCCTTTGTAATCCCTCTTGACTGCCGGTCAGCAATGCTTGATCATCTGCATAATTATCTCAGCACTGTTATCAGTCTCGCGCCTATTTTTACTCACTCGTTAACTTCCTCTAACGTTTCCCTTACAATAACATTTATTTCGTGCATATATTAACTAGTAATGGGGAGATGATTGAGTATAATATAGGCCTGCTGAGTTTATACTGGAAGCCAAGATAATTTGAAATCTGTAAACCGTTGCCATTTTGAAAAATGGCTGCCGTTGGGGTCAGGGGTCAAATATGCGAAGGCCCTATAGCCAAATATTTTTCTTATGGCATGTTCGTAGAATGTGCCAAAGTTTATGCTTGTATCACAAAGCGAACATTTTTTAACCAGGCCGCTGTACTAGCAGCCCGATATTGAATGTAGAAAAGCACAAACCCATTATATTTTGAACCCCATTTTGGGGAGTGACCCCCATGGTCGGATTTTTTCGGATTTTGGATATGTCATTCAGCAGAAAATTCTGAGCAGGAAAGCGTCTTAAAAGCTTGTGTTGCAATTTTGCCCAGGTTCATCATAATATTTGAGCTAGATTGCCTGGACTAATTTAAAACAGGAAGTAGACCTTATAGGATCGTGAACAACATGAGTATGAGTAAACTTAGTTGTGTATAATTATTGTACTATTTTTCCTGGATGAATTGTCGTAAAGCAAACTTAGCTAGTGTTTCGTCAGAATCGGTAAATACACAGCTGCATCAGTCATTAATTATTAACAGTGAATTGCAATATTGCTAAACAGAAGCTGAGTAGTTAACGTTGCTAGATATTCGATACGAGGCGATCATCTGTCCTATTGAACACTGATCAAGAAACTGCAGAAGAGGAAGCTAACTACTACTCGTTTGCACATCAAGAAGGTGATTTAGCTCTCAATAAATAATTCGTATCGCAAATATAATTAGAAAATAAACCAATATTTCGAGTCAATCAGCAGGATGGGTAATAAAATAGCCCCATGACTTTTGCCAATATGTTTGTCAAAAGTAAGATCTATTAAATTGTGTTTTCCTTGTTTGTATAAGCTTATGATTTATAGTCTATAGGCCTATGCCGACAACAGCCAAATTTGATGGGCAAAATTATGAAACAGAACAACATTAATATCACTTTTAAAGTGTTCAGTTGTTCACGTATAATAGGCTAATATTACTGTTCTACGATCTAACGCATAAAGCAGCATATACTAACAGCAAAATAATTTTATTAAGTCGCATCTAAAGTGTTTGTTTTCAAATAAACTTGATACTTCTTCACAAATTGGGCTAAATGTGTCCCACTCTGGCACGCTTGTTTTAAGTCTCTTTTATGGCCTCGTTCACGGGTTCCTGTGCTAAATCTTTCCGTAAGAACTTCAATTCTTTTATAGCTCTTGCTTTTGACCGCAAATTGCAGAACTTCTCCAGCATAGCATGGCGGTAAACTGGTTAAGTGATGCCCTGTTATTTCAGAAGGTAGGTAGTCAATGTATCTACGATATAAAGCACAACTTTTTTGATCTTTGCTTAAATTACTTTCACCATCATTATCATCATCGCCGCCGTCGTCGCATCACTATAATTTTTATAACAGACTTATCGAAGTTTACCACATGTGATATCGTTATCCCTGACGAGATTGGAACCCGACCTCTCGAATGATTTCCAGAATGCTAACATACACTCTCGAGCACTACATATAATTATTATTAGCCTATTATAAGAGATGATCGGTCAAAAACGAGGATCATTTTTGACCGATCATCTTCAGATGACGAAGGTTAGTCTGGATGCTTTTGGTGAGAAATGGCGAGAATTCAGTTCCTACTCCTGCCGGTGATCATGAAGACATTTACAAGGATGAGGATGAGGATCATGATAATGATGACGACGACGACGACGACGACGATGATGATGAAGTAGATTTTGAAGGCTTTCAAAAACATGACAACAGAAGAATAGAAATAGGCGTCGATTGTATTTCAGTCAGGATTTTGATTAGTTGTAGCAATTAAATTTATCTTCAAGCAATTTTGATTTTGGCATTGTATTGACTTTTGGAATAGGGCCTATTGTTCGCTGTGGGCCATAAATCCCGTTATATATCGTAAGCTTAGATCTGGCTTGAAAGCATACTTTGACGTCCATAGAGGCTAATTAATAGAATACCGATTTGTCGTCTTTGATTTAAATGCTATTTATCATAGCCATCTGCAATTTTAAACTTCGTCGGCAATAGCAGAGATTGAAATAACTTTAAAATGAAATAAATTGTTATATGTCGCTACATTACATTACTTATTATGGATCATACACATTTCTGAGCAACAGTCAGACAGAAGACCAGGGTAGGCCTAGCCTATAGCCTAAGTGGCCGAGTTGTCGTCATAGAAAATTATTTCTTTTCGCCATTATGCCGATGTCACAAATATAAATGTTATTCTGCAACTAAGTAAACTCTTTTATGCATGGACCTCTGCATTAGAAGATAGCCTATTTGTTGGAAATTACAATAACTAATTTCGGGTCGTGTGTTCTTGCTCAATAATGTAGCAACGCAAACTGTCAGTAACGGTTTATTATGCTTATATATAGGCCTACATGTATATATAAAATGTTTTTACGTGACTGTATACTTTTTCTACTACTCTTACTTCTGCTGCTGCCACTGTAATTTCTATTACCACTACCTATTATAGTATTAGTTATAATCAATGGCGTAGCCAGGAATTTATTTTTGGGTTTTTTATGGCCTGGCCGGATGCCTTTCTTGACACCAACCCAACGGTATTAGGCTACAGGAAATAAAAAGGAAATAAAGTAACAAAGGGAATAGCCTAAAGTAAGAAAAATGAACCATCGCCCGAAAGAACTGATCGGTTCGTATTACTACATGTAGGTAAGATTTGCTGACGTATTGTTTGAAGAAAAATATCTGATTTAGTTGATAAGTTGGCCAATTGAAAGGTACGCAGACACGGGCCTATCTGGGGTTGGTGCGGAAAGGGGTGGGACGAGGACCTCTATAATTGTATAGTGGGACTTGTGAAAGAATTTATACCCTGCTATATACTGTCAGCACTTATTAGTTACCAAAACTTGTCTTATAGGCCTAAACGTGAAAACCCATATTGTCAAGGATTCAAGCAAGGTCAGTTGCAAGTGGGAGCGTTCTATATGGAACGTCATATGTTTGAACCACTTCCGTAGAAGTGACAGCAACAGAAAATGATTGCTATTCCGTCTGGCCTCAGTTTTTTGACACTTCTCATTGTTTCATTGCTTGCTTTAAATCGCATGGTAATTCCACGAAACAGATTGTGTTGCTTATCAGCCTACATCATTATTCGCCATATTGTAATGGTGGAGGTATAAGGGCAATATTATGAACATATTGCAACCTTTAAATCTTCTTCTGCGACAGCCTTTTCTTCTTCGAGATGGTTAATAGTGCATATCAAAATAATATGCGGCATAATAATTTACATTGACGACAAGCAGGCTTGATGCAAGCATGCCTCGTTGCGCCTGGTTGCACCAATGCTAGTGGGTGTTCTAGCCTGTGTGTGTAGTTCTGAACATCGCAGAAAAACTTGACTTGGAGGATTCATAATTATGAATCTACAATGTATGATGCCTTTGTATGTCTATTGCGATATTTTGATCTTAATTTAACGGAATTGGTTCTTAGGCTACTTGTCATTATTAATTTTAGAGTTGCATTGTGCCACACAAACGGTGAGACTCTCCTTTCAAATAATTTTCAATAAAATTAACAGACTTTGGCGTGGTCGCTCCATATCGTGGTCGTTCCATTTACTTACAATGGCAGAAATCGATCATTTGACTTATGAGAAAACTTTATCATAAGAAACAAACAAGTTCCACAATACGTTGTTCGAAGACAGTAGGCCTACAGTTATTCGACATGAAGTTTCAGTCATGGTGCAGATCTCCAGTATAATAACATAAGCTGACTGTATGTCTCGCTAGATATCGTGCAGATGAAGGCCTACTTACAAAACACTAAAGCATGGAGAAAGGCTACTCATGACTGTATTCGCCTACAAAAATGACATCAAAGTTGAATCAATAAGCTTACCCTCGTGCATGCGCAACCGTCAAATCAAATTAAGCTGCCAATGTAAGGTCTCTGAATGGGGGTCATTTACAGACATCGAGCGAAACTTAGACCTAACATGGTGCCCACTGTCGTGATGATCTCCAGCAGTTAATTAATGCAGCACATTGAAGCTGGTAAGATTACGTTGATCATGGTACAGAGGTCAAACTGAGTACAATTAATGACACCGAACTGTGGGGGTAAAACTGCGACTTAGTATAACAATACGATAAGTGTAGGTCTATAATTGGAGACCACAACCTGAAGATTTTAAAATTGGTTCAAACAGTTATCTTTGGTCCTTGAGCTGAGCTGTCGGTATGAGTGACTGTCATCCGATAATAATACTATGTTGAAGCCTCAAGTGTTCTTCATAATTCGTGGCAAAAATTTGTTTCACAATTCCTGCGCCATCTTCGCCTTCAGGTATTCTGTTATAAATGAGTTCAATATCGATGAGAAGATCAGACCACACTGACGTGGACTGACCAGTGGCCATTAAAATGGCCTACATAGGCTAGTACATACTCTAAGAAAATTCAAATCGCCAACAATTATTCGAATCTTAGACTCTTCTAAAATCGCTCCAGAGTATTTTACTCCTACTCCTCCCAATCTGGTGGATATTACCCTAAGTATGGTGCCCAAAGTCCACTAAGATAGGCTGCAGGAGAAGCAGTAATAGACTGAGTAGAAAGACGTATTGAAAAAATTACAAAATAGATAAAAATGGTCAGTGACTCAGTTCCATTTTAGTACGGTCGGTCAAATCAAGGGAATTCCGAGTCCAATCAGCGTCATTACCATAAATGCACGTTACAGCTGCAGTCGGTTGGGCAGAGAACTTAAAGAAGAAGAATTAGACCAGTTGCTGCTTTTGATTCATTGAAAAGGAAGTAGAATAGGCCTTACATAGCAGAAAGGCTTCTACTTTGCTAACGATGTATTCTGTAGTACTTTTTTTCTAATTAAAGACCTTGATCAAAATAGACTGCTTGTCAAGTTCCCAGAATCTGATTCGCTGAGCGTAAATTTCCTGAGTTTTCAATACCATACTTAACTGAATTTACTTACGAGAATCATGTGAATGATGCTACAGACCGCCAGAAGATAGAGGTCAGTTAAATCCTGATAAATCAAACGTCACTCGTCTGGTCGACGTCTGAGCGATGAAGGTAATGGTATGCACTATGCAGGTGCCACTTGATTTATCTTCTGATATCTAAAAACTTTGTCCCGTCATGCTGCTGCTGATAACGACAACGATGATGAGGATGATGAGTGTTTTCGATGGAAATGTTTTCTTATTCTTCTAGGATGACTGAATTTACGGATAAGTCAAACGAAGAGATGGCATCTACATTCATTGTTAGCACATGTCATTTGCATCCACCTTCGTTTTCCACTATGACGGATCACTTACATAACTTACTTGGGTCCCCGAATTCTGAGTCAAGACGGTATTCGATTAATTGTGGCAGCGCTGCGGAATTCTATATCCGACCATTGAATATAGACATTGGTGACATAGACTTCTTAATTCCCAAAATTGATGACTTTGCATTCAGTGGCGACTTTCCAGTGTTGCCAAATGACATGAGTGGTCTGGCTGATACGATTGTGTGTCTCAAGATTGAAGCACACGAAAGTTACCCGGGTTTTGTTCGATTACGAGGTTTCGGGGAAATGCATTATAACTGGAAATGCAAAAAGTACGAATTTCACTTCTACACTGAAAGAAATGGCTTCACGAATTTCGATATGGAGTCTCTAGCAGTTGGCTTTTTCAATTCTTCTTTCGATAACTGTGGCACGAGCATCAATGGTCCAGCAATTAAGCACAATAATCCTCAAGGTTACGCAAGTGACTTGGTCAGATGCGTGTGGTGTCCACAATGGCCGAAAGAAGCCTGCGGTTGGCTTGAACGACCTAGGAATACTGGATGGCCAACCAGTGACACAATCTCTGAAGTTGTTCAAAATGGTTGTCATGTCGTCTACGTTCAGCATTCTTCTTGCAGAGACGATAAACTACAGTGGAGATTTTCATTCTCGTTGGCGGAAGTAATATTACTTCGGAGTTGGACTCAAATTCAGCAGATTGTATATCACTTGTTGAGATTCTTTGCGAAAAGAGAATTGATAGAACAGAATTGTTCAAAGGAAGACGAGGTTCTCTGTTCGTATCATTTAAAGACGCTAATGTTATGGACTTGTGAAGAGATGTCACCAGAATGGTGGACTTCCTCTTCTGTTATTACAATCTGCTGTAAGTTGTTACGAAAGCTTTCTGATTGGCTGCATAGAAGATGCTGTCCGAACTATTTTATTCCGGAAGCAAACTTATTTCATGAGCAATGGAACTGCACAAAACTTGACAAGACTGAACTAATTGTAATTGAATTCCACAACTCTGGTATTCTTTGTCATTGGTTCATTAATAATTATATACAGCCAATCATTGAACAAGTCGAGACAGGGAGCACAACGGACGTAAAGCTACATTTTACACATTACATACTGCCTCTCTTTGAATTTTGGAAAAAGAATGAATCAAAATCATTAGAGTCATTATATGTTTCCACATTTTCAAATTCTTTTAATAACAGTCGTCGTACGATACACAATGACACAAGTTCAGGACTGCGCTTAAGCTTACAAAATGGACATTTTTCAAGATGTATTGATCCAAGAATAAACAGTAAACTGGCAGATCTTCCAACTATACAGAAAGTTTCATGTTTCACGTACTGTGACAATCTGTTGCTAATTTTGCATGTTGCATATGGTTTACACTTCGGTGAGATTTCATTGGATAGTAGTCTCTTTGTTGAATTTATAAGCGCAATATCGATTCACCCTGGCATGATAAGGTCTCGGCATCACAACTTTCCGAAACCCTATACACTTACAGCACAGAGTGGTCTGTTTCAATTCCTGCGAGCTCAAGATGTCCTGCAAAATTTAACTGGACCAAACAACTTTTATGAACTTCAACTGCTGTGTCTCGTATCAAAGGAATACCTAAGAAAAGCCTTAGAGTACGAAACAGGTTCTACATCGAGTGGTATTGCCTCTGCAGCTTTGGCATATTTGGCTGCTCTTAACTTTGCCACATCAGAATACCAAAATGCAATACGATTCTGTTGCGCAATTCGTGTTGATCAGAATTCTAAGGAGAACAAAGAAACGCTGAATGCAGGATGTTTGCTGTTTTTTGACGATATCGCAAGAATCGTTGGATTGTGTGTACTTCTCAAGAAAGTAACTAACAATAATCTATGTTACATTGGCAGAAGACTTTATCTTGATCTGCGTCTTTCGCCAGAGGTGTTTGCCAATTATTTAATTGCATTATCTGCCAAACGAATACACAAACGTTTAGACTTGCATCATAAATTGCCAGATTCAACATTTCCCATGGACGAATATCTTATATATATTGCAGCGATGAAGTCGTGTCATCATTTTAATACTGCCTGGCAAAACGTGTACTGTAGACCAGATTCATTTACAGAAAGCGAGTCTACAGCTGGGAATCCTGTGAAACTGAAAGATAGAGTAATTGATGTTCTTATGGAATATTCTTTGGAAAATATGACGTCATTTTATAATACAATTCAAACAGACTTTGGCATCCAGTGTAACACAGCTGAGTGTTATCGTGCTTTGTATCTCTACAAGTGTCGTCAATACGATGAAGTGAAACATTTGTGCGATCTAATTCTACTTGAGTGTGATCTGGAAGGCGATTTGAAAGATTCTTCGATGGTTAATGTTTTGATGTTGCCGCCTTTTGACTCTTATTTTGACACAGACGTACAAGCTTTGCTTGGATTTGACACACTTTTCTATTATCTCTCACCTCGAAAGTGTACGTTAGTCCAGGTTAATTTAGACGAGGAGTTAACGTTTGAGCAATGGTTTGCCTGGCGTATGACCTCTCCTGGAAAAGCACTTGAGAATTGTCTTTATTATAATTTCTCCTGTAAAAGTCACTATTTCCTTGGAAGGCATTTTCTTGCAAGATATTTAAAAGTCAGATGTTGCATTGACTCCAATCTTCCATATGAAGATGCTGTGATTGAATTCACTAATCAGAAAGCTAATCTTCCATTTGAACAGATCATTCGCAGATTTATGTTGCGAAAACTTCGTATCACTGGCAGATAGTTTATGAGTTTCATCATATCTGTGAAGAAATTCTGCTTTAGCATGACATTTCCGTTTCGATATTTAATCCATTTACCGCCGCTATGATAAATAGCCACCGTATCAGGCCGCAGCTGATAGTAGCCTATATCATCAATATGACTTTTGAAAGTGCAATTCTGTTTAAATTATTTGTTGTGACCTAGTTTCAGGGCGCTTCGTTTTCGCAGCAAGGGCATGAAAGGTGAACTTTATCTATGCCTATAGGCTTAAAAGTGAATGATGACTACATGTATGTATGTGTGAGCTTATTCCATCACGCCTTTCCCCACTCTTCAAAATAATGTTCATCGCTGCCTATAGGCCTAACCTAAATGAACTTTACTGTGGTAGGTAATGGCTGGTTTATAAGTGTATAGCCTACAGTTCTTTAACTTCGTTACACAAAGCAACGATAAGTTTATCGTATTTTGTTCTTCAAAATCTAACACCAGCAAACATGCGTAAATGTACGTAAATAGTAGGCTATATTACACGCGTATCAAACAACTCAACGTTAAGTCTATCTTTTATCATTCTTTCTCTACCATTCTTGCACACAACTCGCACTCTCCTATCAAAAACCTATCTCACTCTTAGCGTACATCTCTCCTTCAGCCACTTTGTCCCTCTCTCTGCCTCTCTCTGTCTTTCTCTCTGCCTCTGTCTCTCTCTCGCTCTCCGGCGTCGGTCGCCAGCAGTAACTTCCCCGCCACTCAGCCATCTGGCCTACCTTACATGTACGCGCTTGCATAATAATTAGCTGACCATTATGTATTATAAAAAAATTGCTTACAGTATGTTTGTGTGTTTTCCAGAATGTGCGCCAACAGTTTCGCAGCTATTATTTGACTTGAAACCTTGCAACTGAACAGAAGGCCGCCAGGGCCAATCAGTGTAGACACTGGCTTCTACCCCTCACTGTAGGAGAGTGGGCGGCCGGAAAATAACACAAATATAGCTGTTTCCACATTTTGGCCATAGTTTCACATCTAATCTGAACCTGACTGCTAGACCGAGTGCCCCCACGGCGACCGAGTGCCCATAAGGACACACCCCGCCCACCTGGATTTCAAGGTGAACCAAAACTTCTACTTCAAAAATTTCAAGGATGGGGATTCCGTGAGATGGGAGCGAAGTAGGTGGTGACTGGTGAGGTGATGGTGGTGTGGGGTGGTGGTGAGTTTGGGATGGCGGTTGGTGTTAGTAGTCACAAACCTAGATTTACTGAATAACACTATTGACACCAGAGTGGTGGAAGCATGTTAGGACGGGGGCAGGCGTGGATGGTAGGGGTGTGGCTGGATGGGTACGGAATGGGGTGGGGTGGGAGAGCATGGCACTGGAAATTAAACTCCTGAAGTTTATCATAAGAGCTTAGTTCCTACATGTACAGAGTAGGTTATAAAAAAGAAACGCAACGCTTTTTTGCCAATATTTTGGCCAGCAGCAAGACTTTGAATCAAATTTTACAGGATTAGTAGTAGTAAGCAATATCAAGTCTATTATGTTGATATCAATTATTTTAGATGAAACTTAGTAAAATCATGTTTTGTTACTTTTTTTGTTGCGTTACGTCTTTGAATCGTCCAAAAACGATGGGTGGCCTCATTAAAGTGGTACAACCTTTGTTCTGATTGAAATATGATGATACAATCTGGTCCTAAATATGAATTGTCTTAAAGGCTGTAAACTTTCACACTTCGAAATTCTTACTTCTGACCACAATATTAACAAAAACCCTAGGGGTATTTTTTGGCTCCCCCTGTAACAGGTACCTCATCGAATGCTTCATGCTTGCTGCTTCTTCCTTAACTTATTCCGAGGCTACTCAAGAATAGGATTATTCTATATTTACTGATGGCACACCAGCCGAACACCATTCATTCAGAGCACAGTAGAGTAGATGCTCTGCAAACAAAGTCCTTCTGAACCACGCCGTATGAATAATATTCTTCTGTGCAGAAGAACTGACTTCTGTGCAGATTAGAAACGTAAATTTGCCAAGATTCAACAAGTTTTGGATTTACTTACTGAGGGTCGTGACATTTAATATTGACATTTAAGTGTTGGCAGCTCTGTTTCCGAATACTTGAGATTTTGTAGCATTTCTATGCGAAATATCCAACCAACTATACACTCGGCTGGTGTGTTGGCATCAACATTGCATCAACATTGCATGCAACAGTTTTCACAGCTACTCTTGGTTTCCACCGCTGGCTAATGTTATTGAGCTTGCTTATGCTGGCTTCAGGTCTGAACAACATTGTCGATACACATGTAATGCATTTTTCTCATCTTACATAGGTTATTTTCATAAATACACTAATCTGTAACCGTAGCCTACAGAACCGTTGTCAGGTAAAATTATTAAATGTGCAGTGTTTAACCCATTTACCGCCGCTATAAGAAATAGCCACCGTATCAAGCTGCAGCTGATAGTATATCATCATTATGATGCCAATTATAGACTTGTGAGAGAGCAATTTTATTTAAATTATTTGCTGTGATCTACATGTAGTTTCAGGACGTTGCGTTTTCGCAACAACGGCAGGAAAGGTGAACTTTATCTATGCATTATAAAGGTGAATGTGGCAGTGCATGTACATGTATGTGTGTTTTCCAGAATATACGCCCACACTTTCGCAGCTATTGACCTAAAAGCTTGGACCTAAGCAGGGGGCCGCCAGGGCCATCCAGTGTAGGGACTGGCCTTTACCCCCTCACTGTAGGAGGTGGGGGAGTGGGCGGCCGGAAAATAACACAAATATCGTTGTTTCTTCATATTCGCCATGGTTTCACATCGAATTTGGACATGACAGCTAGACCGAGTGCCCCAATGGCGACCTCGCGCCCGCAAGGACACATCGCACCCACAGGGACCCACCCCGCCCACCAGGGATGGGGTGGGCGCTGGGTTTCTAGGTGAACCAAAGCTTTTACCTCGAAATTTCATGGGTAGCGCCGGTTATTTCAGAGGAGAGTATGAAGAGTCCGTGGGGTGGGAGCGAGGTAGGTGTGATTGGTGAGGTGGGGTCTGGTGGGTGGTAGTAGGGTGGGATGGGATGGTGGTGAGGTGGGAAATGGCGATTGGTGTTAGTAGTCACAAATAAAAATTTACTGGATAACAATGGGGGTACCACTGACGTGGAAGCATGTTAGGGCGGGGCAGGCGTGGATGGGTAGGGATGGGGCTGGATGGGATGGTTACGGAATGGGGTTGGTGGGGGTGGGAGAGCGTGGAACTGAATGGGGTTGAGAGGGCGAGGGTAGTGGGTAGTGGCGATGGCGGAGGAAAAGTGGAAGCTTTCTGAGCTACGTCAACGCCGGATACCTCTGAGAGGTAGGGACTTTCCTGAGGCTGGGTGGGACACTCTGCCCCGTAGTTGGTGATGGTGGGGCTGGTGGAGCGGAAACCCAAAATTTCTTGGGAAACGCCGAGTACCCCAGGAAGTTTTTTGTAAGCAATCGAAAGTTCATACAAGTTTATATGAGTTACTACATGCAATGTACGTAACATAATGCGTATAGCGTATTCCGCCAAGGTTGCGAAAACGCAACATAGGGCCTAAAGCACGCATACAAAATGTAGCCTATGGCTGTTATTTGCAGCACATGGGCTACTAAATTGAACCCCATGTAACTTCAGCGGCGATTTAGTATTTTATTTACAGGTGCAAATATTGATAAGAAACCAAGAAGTGGGATGACGGATGAAAATCTTCAGACCGAAACAAGAAGCGGGATGATGTTTCTGATATTTTTAGTGCAATAAATGCGATGATTGATGCAAATTACAGTTTGCAGGGAGTAACGTTTAGAAGGAGGTAATTTGAAACCTTCACACCGGGGGAGAATCTGTTCTCAACTAGAGTCTCCGGGAAGACTTTTATGGGCGACTATAATGTAACTGACTAACTGGACTTAGGCGAGGCAAAGGGTCAATTGCCTGGGGTGTAAAATTTTGGGGCCACAGTTTCGCAAAATGTATTCTAGCAGTTTCATGTTTCACTTGTTTAGCCTGTATATGTTTTTCGTTTAATGAACACGATCAGGTTGGCAAATCTCAACCTGGTAATTGAGACAGACAAAAATTAGGTTGCTAAATACGCCGATGATAATTTTATCTGCATTCTGTTCCCTGCTCCCGCTATGACCAACACTTACTCTGAGCTTGAAATATAATATTAATTTAGGTACTACAATTTCAGTCGCTAGAGGACACTCTAGCAAATTATAATTATTTTGGCTGACGTCATATCGACGGCCGTTAAATTCAAAATGTTCAATACTCCTTATGAAGACTCCAAACGGTCGAAACGTCGAGTATCGATACCAGCATACTCTTATCTTAAGGTTCACTTTAAAGTTTTCAAATAATTTTATCTACATGTAAACGAAATTAGGCAAACGTGTATTTTAGTATGGTAAATTCTTCGCCATTGCATGGGTTTCAGCATTAGTCGAGTACCAGTCGGATTTACGAAAAGAGTTCTTTCTAAATGGAAGTCGGATTGATGAAATTAATTTTTACTAAACTCGAAGTGGGATTTATGAAAACGATCTCGCTGAAATCGAAGCTGGAGCGACGAGAAATAATTTTTAATTAAATAAAAGTTATATTGATGAAAAATATTTGCTGAGGAAATAGAAGCGGGATTTATCTAACTAATTCTTGCCTAAACGGAAGCTTGATCGATGAAACGGATTCTCGCCAAACTAGAAGTTGGATTGATTAAAAATAGCAATGCTGCAGCGAGCAAATAATTTACCATACTAAAATACACGTTTACCCGAAATTACTTGAATTCTTCAAGGTATGAATGGTAAACGTGTATTTTAGTATGGTAAATTATTTGCTCGCTGCAGCATTGCTATTTTTAATCAATCCAACTTCTAGTTTGGCGAGAATTCTTTTCATCGATCCAGCTTCCGCTTAGGCAAGAATTAGTTTGATAAATCCCGCTTCTATTTCGTCAGCAAATATTTTTCATCAATATAACTTTAATTTAATTAAAAATTATTGTTCATCAATCCAGCTTCAATTTCAGCAAGATCGTTTTAATTAATCCCTCTTCTATCTCAATAAAAATTAATTTCATCAATCCGACTTCAAATTTAGAAATAACTCTTTTCGTCAATCCGACTGGTACTCGACTGATGCTGAAACCCATGCAATGGCGAAGAATTTTCCATACTAAAATAGGCCTGCACGTTCACCCCCTATCAATCTTCAATTAGGCTAGGCTATCCACACACTGGGGGAAAGACGGGTTTCTTGTTCCGGATTGGCTGCGGTTAGGACCGTGCCGTGCCTTCTTACACCGAAATCTTCCGCGACAGCCTTTTCTTCACCGATCTGATTAATAGAGCATAACTTACCATAAACGCTTGCTTTACACCGGTGTAAAGGTTTCAGATTACCCCTTCCTAAACATTACCCCCCTGAAAACTACATTGCATCAATCGTCGCATTTATTGCACCAAAAACATCAGAAAAATCATTCCGTTTCTTGTATCGGTCTGAAGATTTACATCCGTCATCCAACTTCGTGGTTTGTTATCAATATTTTCATCTGTAACTAAAATACTAATCGCCGCTGAAGTTTACATGGAGAAAATGGCTTCGAGGCTATTATTTTTTTCCGATCAAAATATTGATAGCAAACCACGAAGTGGGATGGTGGATGGAAATCTTCAGACCAAAACAAGAAGTGGGATGATTTTTCTGATTTTTTTAGTGCAATAAATGCGGTGATTGATGCAGATCTAGTTTCCGGGGGGTAATCTGAAGCCGGTTTCAAGTTACCGGGGGGTAATGTATAGGAGGGGGTAATTTGAAACCTTTACACCGGCTCAAGCCTTTTGCATGCCTCGTTGCGCCTGGTTGCACCAACGCTTGTGAATGTTCTAGCCTGTGTAGTGTGTGTGTACACTGTAGAGTACTGTAGGCCTACTTGTGTACATCGGGACATTGGGCCATTTTTTTATCTCAAAGCAGCTTAACTTGGAATATTCTTATGCATGTTGGATCCCCTTGTATGGTAATTGCGGTCTGTTGGTCTTAACGCAACTGGTTCTTACTTTCCATACTTTAGACTTACGTTGTATTGTATTGTATTGTATTATATTGTATTGTATCTATAAATTTATAAAGCGCCTCTCACAGTGCACACAATCAGAGGCGCTTCCAGCACGTTAGACCAAGAGAAAGAAAAATAGTCTTGAGACACCGAAAAGAGGCATTTGGCCCACCAGTTAATATGAAGGAACGCGTTGAAGAAGGAAGCTGGTTCCACAATGCTGAGATCTGCTCACTGCTTCACCAAGTTTGCCACACGAACGGCGAGAATCTCCTTTAAAACAATAATTATTGTCAGTAAAAATTTTGACGTTGAAACAGATTTTGGTAATCCTGGGAACGGCGGTCGTAAATTCCGAAACACTTTTTTATATTGTGCGGTACTGTAGTGGGCGAGTGTACCAGGACTTAATTATTCACTGATGAAATGAAGGTGAATTGATAAAAAAACGCAAGTGAAATATAAGCTGGATTAAGGTATTTTTATATCTAAAATAGAAGCTGGATTGATGAATTGAACGGTTGAGTAATAGAACCTGGATGATGGACATAATAAGTTAAATGGAAGATGAAATAGAAGCTGGATTGATGAATTGAACGGTTGAGAAATAGAACCTGGATGATCGACATAATAAGTTAAATGGAAGATGAAATAGAAGCTGGATTGGTGAATTGAACGGTTGAGAAATAGAACCTGGATGATGGACATAATAAGTTAAATGGAAGATGAAATAGAAACTGGATTGACGAAAATTAAACTTAACAAAGACGTTGTCCAAAGACAGTATGCAGCAAGAAGTGTCAGTCATTGCGCAAATCTCTATTATATGACATAATCTATCAATTAATTTTCTCGTTCGATATCGTGCAGATGAAGGTCTACGTACAAAACACGTAGAACAGGAAGAAAGACAAATAATTCACTCATCAATAATATTGACATCCTAATTGAATGAATGTTGCATACCCTCTGACAAGCTCAACCGTCAAATGGAGTTCAGCTGCCAATGCAAGGACACTGAATGTGGGTCATTTACAGACATCGGAACCGAGGTGATATAGAGCCAGTGTAGGACTTCAGCCATATAAGTGGAAATTTGAGAAAATCGAGGATGGCATGCTATGAGACTAGTAGTATCGTTTAAGGCTGACTGGGGGGGGGGAGTCGCATCTTGGGGAGACCAATGAGGAGCAAGTTAAAGTAACCTAGGCCTATATGAAATCAGCTAAATGAATGTAAAGGAAGTCATACGCAAGCGCATGAAACGGAGGAGACTAAGTTAAATGAGAGTTGATTAGATGCATGGTGAATTATGTGCAGATGCTTGAATATCATTTGCATATGGCCACATGTAATGATAACCAATTGCTGCAAGCTTGACAAATTAATAATAGAGCGATTTCAGCCGAAGGTCTGTATATTAAGAAAACGTTCTAACACTGATCCCTGGCTACACCAAATCTAACCTTGGCCCATGCACTGAAATCTGGAGTCTCCAAGGACAACCATCTCAGATAGGGTTGAAAGGTATGATATAATTATACCAAAGAAGTGAAGCAAGCTTATAAGGTTGCAAAATGCAAACGCTGGAGCAAGAAATCGTGGTCAATGTCAAAGGCTGAGGAAACGTCAAAATGGCAAGAAGTTAGAGATGGGTTTGATTAAAATAGATTGATCCTCAGAATCTGGACGGCGGAGAATGAATTCTACGAGTTGTCAGTTCCGTATCTTGCTGAATTTACTTAAGAGTGATGCTTGTGAATGGTAGATTTAATTTAAGACGCTGCAGATCTCCAGGAGATAAATGGTTGGTTAAAATTAAATAAATCGAATATAACTGGTCGACTTCTGAGTGATAAAGGTGATCGTACAGAGGTAGGCCTACTTTATTAATTTTGTTATCTCTAAGATTTAGTCCCCTTCATGCTGCTGCTGACAATGACAATGGTGACGATGATGAGTTTTGTGGATGGTATAAATACTTATAAATAGGCTACATGTATGTATACTTGTATAGTGTCACTTTATCCAGATTCAGAATTCTATTGTCATATACAGCGGGCAAGAAAAAAATATGTTTTTTTCTTTCTTTTCTAGGATGACGGAATATACGGATAAATCAAACGAAGAAATGGCATCTGCATTCATTGTTAGCACATGTCAATTGCATCCAACATCGTTTTCCACTATGACGGATCACTTGCATAACTTAATCGGGTCCTGTAAATCTGTGTTAAAAACAGAATATTCGATTAATTGTGGCAGCGCTGCGGAATTCTATATCCGACCGTTGAACATGGACATTGGTGACATAGACTTCTTAATTCCTAAAAATTGTGAGCTTGCATTCAGCGGCGACTTTCCAGTGTTGCCAAGTGACATGAGTGGCTTGTCTGATACGATTGTGTGCTTCAAGATTGAACCATACAAAAGTTGTCCAGGTTTTGTTCGTTTACGAATGTTTGGAGAAATGCACTATAATTGGAAATGCAAAAAGTATGAATTTCACTCGAAAGCTGAAAAAAATGCCTTTTTAGGTTTATTTATGATTACCGTTGCAACTAACCTTACCAATTCTACCTTCGAACCCTGTGGAACGAGCATCAATGGTCCAGCAATTAAGCAAACTGTTCCTCATGGTTATGCAACTGATATGGTCAAATGCTACTGGTGCCCACAATGGCCTAAAGAAGCCGGTGGTTGGCTTGAACGACCTAGGAATAGTGGATGGCCAACCAGAGACTCAATCTCGGAAGTTGTTCAAAATGGTTGTCACGTGGTTTACGTTCACCATTCGTCTTGCAGAGACGATGCACTACAGTGGAGATTTTCGTTCTCGTTGGCGGAAGTCATATTACTTCGGAGTTGGACTCAGATTCAACAGATTGTTTATCATTTGTTGAGATTCTTTGCAAAGAGAGAATTGATACAGAAGGATTGTCCAAAGGAAAATGAGATTATATGTACGTATCATTTAAAGACGCTGATGTTATGGACTTGTGAAGAGATGTCACCTAAATGGTGGAATTCCTCTTCTGTTATTGGGATCTGCAGTGAGTTGTTAATGAAGCTTTCAGATTGGCTACATAGAAGATGCTGTCCAAACTATTTCATTCCTGAAGCAAACTTATTTCGTGAGATATGGAACTCCACAATACTCGACAAGACTAAACGAATTGTAAGTGAATTCCAAAACTCTGGTATTCTTTGTCATTGGTTCATTAATAATTATATACAGCCAATCTTTAAACAAATCAAGCCGATTAGCACAACGGACGTAAATCTACATTTTTTATACTTCTGGATGCCTCTCTTTGAGTTTAGGAAAAATAATGAATTAAAATCACTGGAGTCATTATTTACTTCCACATTCTCAAATTCTTTTAATAACAACCGTCAGATGATAAAATGTGGGTCGAGTTCAGGACTGCGCTTGGGCTTAAAAAAAGGACATTATGCAAGATGCATTGATCCAAAAATAAACACAAGACTGTCAGTTCTTCCAACAATAGAGAAAGTTTCATGCTTCACGTACTATGACAATCTTTTGCTAATTTTGCTTATTGCATGTGGTTTACACTTCGGTGAGATTTCATTAGATAGTAGTCTCTTTGTTGAATTTATAAGCGCAATATCGATTCAGCCTAACATTACAAGGTCTCAGCATCATAACTTTCCAAAACCATATAAGCTCACACCACAAAGTAGTCTGTTTCAATTCCTGCGAGCTCAGGATCTTCTGCGTAATTTTACTGGATCAAACAGTCCTTCAGAATTTAAACTGCTGTCTCTCATATTAAAGGAATACTTAGGACAATCTTTAGAGTACGAAACAGGTTCTACATCGAGCGATATTGTTCCTGCCGCTTTGGCTTATCTTGGCGCAGTTAACTTTGCCACATCAGAATACCAACTTGCAATACGTTTCTGTTTCGCAATTCATATTGGCAAGAATTCTAACGAAGACAAAGAAACGTTGAATGCAGGATGTTTGCTGTTTATTGACGATATCGTGAGAATCGTTGGATTGTGTTTACTTATCAAGAAAATTATTGACAATAATCTATGTTACATTGACAGACGGCTTTATCTTGATCTGCGTCTTTCGCCAGAGGTGTTTGCCAACTATTTAATTGCATTATCTGCCGAACGAATATTTAAACGTTTAAACTTGCATCATAAATTGCCAGATTCTTTTTTTCCTATGGACGAATATCTGAAGGCTTTGAGAAAGCCGAAGTACATTGCAGCGATGAAGTCATGTCATCATGTCAATACTGCCTGGCAAAACGTTTATTGTAGACCAGATTCATTTACAGAAAGTGAGTCTACAATAAGTGAGGATCATGTGAAGCTGAAAGAAAGTGTAATTGATATTCTCATGGAATATTCTTTGGAAAATATGACATCATTTTACAGTACAATTCAAAAAGACTTTGGCATCCAGTGTAACACCGCTGAGTGCTATCGTGTTTTGTATCTCTACAAGTGTCGTCAATACGATGAAGTGAAACATTTGTGTGATCAAATTCTCCTTGAGTCTGATCTGGAAGGTGATTTGAAAGAATCTTCGTTGGTTAATATTTTACTGTTGCCGCCTCTTGACTCTTATTTTGATAGAGACGTACAAGCTTTGCTTGGATTTCACACACTTTTCTATCATCTATCGCCTCTAAATGATACGCTGAGGCAAGTTGAATTAACTGCGGAATCAACGTTTGAACACAGGTTTGCCTGTAATGAGAGCTCTAGAAGATTTGCACTTTCAGATTTTCTTCAGTGTCATTACTCCATTAAAAGTCACTATTTTCTTGGAAGACATTTTCTTGCAAGATATTTAAATGTCAGATGTTGCATCGACTCCAATCTTCCATGTAAAGATGCCGTGACTGAATTTACTAATCAGAAAGCTATTCTTCCGTTTGAACACATCATTCGCAGATTTATTTTGCGAAAACTTCTATTATTGGCAGATAGTTTGTAAGAAGTTGCATCATATCAGTGAATACATTCTGTTTTAACATGACATTTGTGATTTAAAGCAACTCCCTGTGCCTCATGTGCTACATGTAAAAAGCAACATGAAGATATGCATTACCAAGCTTGGAGCTGAACATAATGATTGATCCCGAACCAGCATCAAACTAAATTAATAACAGTAATATAAAAGAAATTGTTTTATGAACATTTGTTAGCTCTTTCTATTACATATAACCAAAGACAGATATAACACTCCGCCTAATAATGACAACTGTTATGGAGTGATAATTTTGGAATGATGCATCACTGCCGACGGTGTGGTGTGGCAACAGAATAATAAACTCTTACACGTAACTAGTATAATACATAAAGGCGATAAATGAGTGAATGAATTAAGAAAACTGAGTAAATACATTCTTTGATCATAGACGAACACTCCCAGATAAGGATGAATTTGCAGCAGTCCCTAGATGTTTGGTTTATCCTTCTTGTTGGGTGTAGGAAGAGAACTCCCGTTTGATTAGATAAAAGACTCCAGGTAACAAACTTTTGGAGGAATAGTGTTCCAGGTCTGAAAGACTCCAGGTAACAAACTTTTGGAGGAATAGTGTTCCAGGTCTGAAAGACTCCAGGTAACAAACTTTTGGAGGAATAGTGTCCCAGGCCAGGTTGTTGGTCCGATACATTTTATAGCTGTAAACTAAGCATTAGTACGGGCAAAGTGAGTACAAAAAAGAGTTATAATTTCTTAAGAAGCGATCTTGGAAATCAGTAGGCCATAGAGTTGAAATGATGATTTATTTTTTTATGGGTATAACGCCGTATACGGTAAAAAAAATATCCCAATTTGAAAATTTGGTCAGGTTTTAGAATTTGTGGGCTCATAAATTCTGTTTTTGTGTGGGTTAGAGAATTTTTACCACACATCTTATGGCCAGTTTTGAAGAACAAGATGTTTAGAGAAATTTGACTTGTACGCAGAGGTCCACACTATACATGACATAGTATTCAAATAAGATATAATTTGTATCGATGTATGTGTGTGTAGTAGAGTGAGGTTCGTGTCTGTGGAGGGTGGATTCTAGATACGAGTGACAAATTTTCCAAGTTGTTTTTGCAATTTCAATTGAGATATTTCATATGTGCTCCTTCCAGAACAGTATAAACAGTTACTATTGGACAACTAAATCTACAACACTGAATCGCCTGTAGCAGTTAATACATTGAAGCTATTATTAAACCCGTGGCAGTATAAAGTTTAAATCTCAATCCTCTGATAAATGCTGTGTAATGTTGGCATATCTTCTTATCAATAATCGAATATGCAATACAATTTATTGGGTTTTTGTAGCACGATACAGACAACCAGAAGAAGACAGTGAATAGTGTAAATATAGCCTATCACTGTCAAGTAAGCCTATTCTACATAATTATTTGTCTAAAATACATGTACGATAAAAGATTGAAATACGATGCCAAACACTATGAATATATTTGAATAAAGCAACCATATTGAAGCAAATGTCGTTTTCCAGGATAAGCATAGAACTTTACAAGATACGTAAGAGCAATGTAGTCGAAGATGGCAACTGAAGCAAGGTCGTAAGACAGCATTTAAGCCATTAAATTGTAGGCTATATTGGTGCACGGCGAAAGCAACATGCAATGAACTGCGACAGTGAGAAATAGGCCTATTCCAAGTTTGCATTTATTCAATGTGCTACAGAGAACTAATCATAAAAAATTATAGTAAACAACCCCTAAATAATTATAATATCACCATTAGCATCACTACACTCTGATTATTACGAAAAATCACTGGGATAATGTTCAAGTCATCTTTCCATTTTCGTATGTGATAGTCAGTTTCTTTTTATTCATCCGACTCGTAGTCACATGGCGTTGAGCAAGATTCGCTGAACTCCGGGGCATTTGTCACGATCCAGTCGTACGTCCTATCCGTTGGTTCACCAAATGTCAACATGCATTCGTAACTATCGACATGCACATAATCAATTGTGATGGTTGATGTTGCAGTGAACACGTACATGTCCGTCTTGTTCCTCAAAGGCGAATCCGTTGTGATGTTTTCCCCGTTTACAAACCAGGTCATGATTGCTGGAATGGGATGGATACTGTCATCAGCGTAATCGACAATGCATGTCAGTTGAACGCTGGATGATGAAGTGTCGTTGACGCATGAACAAGTCGGACCACTGCCTGGAAAACATGATCAATGAAAAAAGGAGAATTATTACGGATTGATTTAATTGAGAACACAACAATATTGAATGCTTTATATCGTATAAGGATTACGCCTCCTTTTCAGCTCGATTTCCTCTTCAATAATTGGTCAACAAGATATCTGCTTGAACACGTCTTTTACTAATCTCTGAACAGTTGTCCACACCCTCTACTTTAGCCATGTCAACATAATTAAATTTTATTACCCTTGACTTCTACAACTCCATAAAGAAAATGCCCGATCCTTCCAGACATTAATTTTATCCACCAATGATACTTTATTACTCACATTCACCGAACCAACTGAGCTCTGTTCTGACATTACCTTTGTGATCAACACAGAACCTCCTCTGTTCGTTTGTCCAACTTCATGGGCAGCATACCTGACCTTTAACCTTCATCAACCATCGCTACTTCCATTGCCCACTCCAAATTCGGTTGCTGTAGTTACCTTTGCTTTTACATTCTAATTTCTGTAGCCCCAGACTTTTACCTTGAAGAGAAACTAGCCATCTCTGAAGGACCATCTACATAACATACCCCAACACTTATTAGTTAGTGAGCAAGATGCTGGCCTGCATGGGAGATAAATCTTGGGGCTGGCATGCCTACATCTCTCTCTCTCTCTCTCTCTCTCTCTCTCTCTCTCTCTCTCTCTCTCTCTCTCTCTCGGTGCATTAAACAGTCAGCATAAGGTAAAAGTTCTATTCCCAGAGTAGAATGAAACATGCTGTGTAATAATTATCACTTACGCACAACCAGTAACTTGGCTCCCGTCCTGTTCCCATTGTCAGTACAGTCTGCGACGTACAGTCCTGACGTTGACATCGGATTGCCATCTTCAGTTGTCGTTGAGTTGCGTATTGTTAGACCAGTCTCATCGAAGTAGTAGAGAGTCGCGAGGTTGGGATCCACTTTGCAGTCAGGTCCAATGATCTCGTTTCCGGCAAACTCGTCGGATGTTGGTAGAATCCAGATCGTTACAGCGCAATGACTGGCTGTCACATGCACCAGTACATTGAGTGTTCCTTCGCGAACAGCTATGTTCTTCATATTATCGAGATAGCAGTAACCTGAAATTGAAACGTTGTGATGACCGCGATATAATTATTGCTGAGTCAGTGAATAATTAAGCAAGGGAACAAATCAAAGATGTTGGAATGACGTTATAATGGTAACGACATTGCATGGATTGTCGTGACGATTATGACGACGATGCTATTAAAAAAGAATGATTCCGATTGAACAAATTCAACTTTGCTATAATTTATAAAAAGATTCAGTACTGTTGAATTATGGCAAATACAATAAAATCAGAAGCACCAACACGAACACAATTGATAATAAATTAATCATTAATATACAATAATAGTTTAGTTGAGCAGTTAAATGCGTTGAAACATACTTGATGTGGTATTAGACGGTTCAGTCGCTGGTGGCGGAGTTGTTGGAGTTGACAGAGTTGTGATCCCGCACACTAAACAACAACAATTTTGTTCATGTAGCTTTCAAATATAAAAAGTTTTATTGAATGTAATCTTCATGTCTAAGGCTATGTTTTCATCCAACAATTCAGATATTAATATCGTTGTGCTGCGAGCGAACATTCGCAGCAAATCTGCCGCTTTATTCACCTTCCTGGCTAAAAGAAACATTGAATCATCTGAGACGCTCTCCTGTAAAATAAACACAACTTCCTCTGATCGCTTCAATTCAATGAGGCTCCACTTTTAATTCCAATAATAGTTTAGTTGAGCACTGTTCCGTCACTGCTTCCATCTTGGAAGCGCCAGTCCCAAGTTTGGATAAAGACGACTCTATAATGATCCATGTAATTACACATCACCGTTTAAATGAAATTACAATTACTGGCCGCTATCCAAAACATTTCAACTCAACTCGTGCAGACATAATTTATTATTATTATTTAGCTTTTGCAGAACGCGTCCAGCACTATTATTAATAATCATACATGTAAGATTCGGAGATGCTAATCTAATGCCTTAATAATTATGTGCAACAGTGCATTGGTTGATTTTTCTCAGCTTTGACGCTTCAGTTAATCGGGTGGATTCATAGCTCATTAGTTTTGCATAGGTCTAACTGGACCTACTTCACAGACCTACTTGGACGTTAATTCGAAGCCGCATTGAATTTAGGTTAATAATGTATGCGCCTATGTGACCGGAAGCTGTGTACTTCTGAGCCTATCAATCGTGACCAAGAAGTTCGTCCTTTTCGGTTCCCTCTTTCTGAAAATGAATGGAACAAGGCAGCTTCGCTCTGATTCGTTCATCATTCTCGTACAGAAGGTCATGGGACCAGCGATATGTGATCAATCGGCCACAATGTTGACATCGGTGACCCTGAAAGTGGGATTCATTTAAACATTAATTTTGCAACAAGTAGGCCTAGCCCAGTGTTTCTTAACCAGTGTTCGACCGAACCCCTGGGGTTCGATGAGCCACTGTCAGGGGTTCGGCAGAGGTCCTCTGAAATATAGACATATTCAGGGTCAGTGAGTGAGTGAAAAATCATTTGCTATTTTATTTTTATTTCTCGAATTTTATTTAATAACAAGGGACACATTAAGATGCAATAATATGGTAGTGTTGGTACGGTTAGTTAACTGTTATCAGTTCATGTGTAGAATGAATTAGTAATTATTGCATCACATTTTGGCACAATTTTTTATTTCCTTTTGTTCCCATTAGTTAAGAAATTATTGTCAAACTTTAGGGGTTCGGTGAGTGGTCATGGATTTCGCTTGGGGTTCGGCTCCCTTGAAAAGGTTAAGAACCCCTGGCCTAGCCTAAATATCGACCGAAAGAAATCAAAATTGCATGACTCACCATCCACTGAGCAAGAAGCGCTGAAGTCCGGTGCATTTGTTGCGATGTAGTCAGCCTCATTTTCAGTCACTGCATTAAATGTAACGGTGCATGTGAATGTGGCAGGAACGCTGTTGTCCACAGTAATAGTTGAAGTAGATACGAATACAGTATCGTTCCTCGTCCTTTGAGGAGTGTCCGTCGTGTAAAAGACTCCATCGGTTGTCCATGCCATGTTGGCATTGATTGGAGACAGCGTGGCATCGGCATAAACTAAAGTGCATGATAGCTGGACAGTGTCTGCTGTACCAGCGTTGCATGAACATTGCGGTCGTTTACCTATGAAAGCGAAACAGATTTAGTTCAGCAGAATTATTCTCGAATGTTGTGCAACGTTCCCACTAATTGTCTCTAGTTTTCCACATAGGCTACAGTCCATTCATCAAAATTAATGCTGCTACACATTACGTTTTCTTACGTCACCTGATTGAATCAGATCGACCGTTTTGCGTGCAATGCATGTACCTCAAAGAAGTAGCCTACTAATCAAACGATTGATAAATAAATAATAATTTAATTTGAAAATCTTTTGCATGAGACAAACTTTCGAAAAGAATTTGTGACAATTAGGCCTATAGCCTACACGTTTTCTTAAATGCAAGTTTATCGCTGCGACTGAACTAGTTAGCATACAACTCAATTTCATGCCAAATAAATTTGAAATAATGCAACACTCACGGATGACAACGAGTTTGGCTGCTGTTTTATTGTCACTGTCGGCACATTGTGCAGTGTAAAGCCCAGCGGTTGAAATCGGTCCTCCGTATGGATTCATTGTTGCATTAAATACCACAAGACCGCTTGCGTTAGGATAGAAGAGTCCACTCAATGTCTCATCCCTGTTGCCGCCATAATCCGTGATCGGGTAATCACCGAACTCGTCAGAGGTTGGAATTATTGTCCACTGTACGTTTTTCGGGTCCGCTGTTAGGTTCATTACTGTGTTCAGGTCTCCTTCGTAGGCCGCTATGTTCTTGATATTTTGGAAACAGTTATCTGAAGTAGAAATTGTTATTTGCCAATCACATAATTATCAGGTTTACAGTATCATGCAGCTTCTTGCTCAAATGTGAAAATGGCCTCAATAAAGATTTGGTTACTCAAAAAGATCTAAAGCACTTGTTCAAATTATGGGCACAGTAGACGTAGGCTACTCTGACAGGTCGGACGGTCCAACTAATAATATTATGTTATGTTATTGAAACTGATAAATGCCACATAAATACTCGGATGCATATTAATTTAAACTTCCAACGTAGCAGGCCAATCCTTTCAACAAACTGTGAGGAATTATACTGCCAAATGTGAGAGACAGCAATGACGATGACGGTGGAAAGCAAAGATTCTTCGCAGCACGTACACTATGTCCATTTTGCAACGAGAACACCCTATATGAAAATACAAAACGAAACACTGACGTCATGAACATAGTTATTTGTATCATGCATAGCTAATATAAGCCGACGTTTATTTTGCGAAATCATTTATATGTTGCAGCATTCAGACATAGACTTACTTGGAGTTGTTGTAGACGGTGATTGAGTTGTTGTTGTTGTTTCAACATTGCACACTAAAAATAGTCATCCAGCATTATATTCTAATATGCCAGACACAAGTGTTAGAAAGTTACATTGATTGTAAGTTCTTCTAAGTCTAACCACCCTTCTCTATAATCGATTAGCCACAATTCCCTCTCTCTACTTATTGTCTATCACTCTCAGCTGGTGAACATTTCGGAATAGTCTATAATTATTCGAAGCCTAGTGATACATGTTTCGATTAATTTATTTAAGAGAACTATAGCGCCCCTTTGAGACCATAATTATACTCAGAAGCGCTCCCGACCCAACCCCCCGCCAAAGTGAAGAGTCTTAAGAGTAGGCCCAGAGCAAAATAGCCTCCGTGGCGCGACGGTGGAACAAGAAACTCAGTCTGACTAATTAGAAGAACGTATAGAACCACGACAATGGACGCTTAGGATGGCATTCTGTGGGATAAAATTAACACACACATACACACACACACACACACACACACACACACACACGGTCATATACCCGTGAGACGGCGCCAAAGCAAGAAAGAAAACCGGTAAGTTATCCTCTGTAAAATAGGAACCATTGAATGCAGGACATCTCGCGTAGTTATTGTCCAAAGTTTACATAATTAAAATATTTTTGCCGTCAAATAAGTCGCTTAAAAACTTGGGAGCCACAAGAGAACTATTGGCCCACACCAAAATTCGGAAACTTCGATATTTTGGTCATATCATGAGACAACAAAACGGTAGCATCGAAAGCAGCATCATGACAGGTTTTGTGGAGGGGAACCGAGGACGAGGAAGGCCGAGGATATCTTGGATCGACAACGTCCTGAACTGTACAGGACTTGTAGGCTCTGACTTAATGAGCGCGACAAGGAACAGAAGACTTTGGGCATTAAAGGTCCATTCATGTAGCCAACCGTCGCGATGCGACGATGGCGACATGACATGACATGACAAAACTTGATACACATATTAATGTTTAATCAAATAATATTTATGTTTACGTTCGATCCGCGAAACATTTTTTCTAGGCGGATCACGTGATAAGAAGCCCGGCCTAAAAGTTTCGTCTGATATTAATTTTCTCTTGATCGATAAGGTTTCTGCAAAGATGCAGATTAGCCTATATGGGAACGGCATAGAAGGGTTCATTATTATCTTAATTTTATATGAAATGCTGGTAATAGATCAGACCCAATTCCTGAAAAATCCATCCATCCCAATGCAAAACGCTTCAAAGTTTTGATTTTTTCTTCAAGAGAAGAAAACTTCATAGCTCAACTTTTAGACCAAGTTCCGTTTCCTTTCAGAAAAATGAACACTTCAGTTGATGCATATTGATGCATAGAATACAGTTACCTCCGCCAACCTCAGGAAACTTGGCAGATAATTTATTATTGCCACTGTCTTGGCAACGCTCAATGCCTACAATCTTCTCGAAGCCTACTTAATCTTTAACCATAAAATTCAAAATCGCTGGAATCGTCAGTCATTCAAAGTTACGGACAAGACCAAAGTGCGTGATTCAAAGAACAGAGTAAATACAAAAATCATTCGGTTTCGTCAATCATGGTCGCTTACCCGTCAAACTTACCTAATGGGGGGGAAATCAGGACAACGTTGGGTGTGAACCCATAAATTGTCCGTCAAACTCACCTGATGGGGGAAAAGCAGGACAACTTTGGGTGTGAACCCATAAATTGTCCGTCAAACTCACCTGATGGGGTAAAAGCAGGACAGCGTCGGGTGTGAACCCATAAATTGTCCGTCAAACTCACCTTCCACTGAGCAAGATGCGCTGAACACCGGTGCATTGGTTGCTATGAAGTCATAATCGATCTCAGTCGGTGCATTAAATGTAACCGTGCATGTGAAGTTTGCAGGAACGCTGTTGTCCACTGTAATTGTTGACGTAGATTTTAATACAGTATCGTTCCTCGTCCTCGGCGGAGTGTCCGATGTGTAGAAGACTCCATCGGTTGTCCACGTCATATTAGCATAGATCGGATTCAATGTATAATCAGCATATACTATAGTGCATGAGAGTTGGACAGCGTCTGGAGTACTTGAACTGCACGAACATCCCACCGGTTTACCTGTTGAAAGAAATACAAGATGGTGGAGGTGATACTGAATATGCTTACGTTTAGGAATGGCTTCACTGAAACATGTCTTGAGCTCTCCAGTCTCCATGTCAGTCTCGAAGGTCGGCACAGCTGCTGCAGGCCAGTTACACATCAGACCTCGATGTCCTATGGTCTCAGGTCAGCTGGGTCAACGATAATAAACGAGACTCGGGTCAGTGATCATGGGCGCCCGCAGAAGTTTTTGCAGGAGGGGGCAAATATTTTACGATGGTCATGGTTAAATTTTTCATTGCCGAAAGCATGAAAAATACAGCGCTGGAAATTAAGAAAACGGGTTTTTTTAAAAAAGAGGTTGCAAATTTTTCAGTTTCATTTTGTGTATTATTTTTAATATGAATAGTTTCCTGAGTGCGAATTTTAAAAAATCCAAAAGCAGATGTTAAAAGTAGATTCATGAAGGGCACTAAATATATTTTTTTTCTATATAGATTTCTAAACGTAAATTTCTGACTTTCACTGTGTTTTTCATTCGTATCGTTAGTGTTTTAATGCAAAGAAATTTGTTAAAACCCCAAAAAGTAGTAGTTAGAAAAATAGGTGTCACTTTTCCAGAGGGGCAAGCTCTTCCCCCTTGCCCCTAGGTGCGGGCGCCCATGTCAGTGATGCTCGCTGTCTATAATTACGCATGAAGACTAATTAGTCTTTAGGAAAGTAAGCATGTAAGTTATTAAGAAGCCTTTCTTTGCATCAGACAAACGCAGTTGCATTGCAGTGCAAGCAACGCAACGACCGGAGATTATCTTTTAACTAAACTGACACAGCAACAACTTAATACTATAACTAAAACACACACGGCATCATTTTTTAAATATATTTTTCCTATCATGTAGTCAGCTAGTAGTTAAGACTTTTTCTCTTATCTACACATTTTACATAATTTGTTGCTATTTCTTCTAACTTGCACGTGGATAACTCTGGCAGCGGGATAGTAGGTTAGTTCCTCAAGGGTTTTCTCTTCTGTAAAAAGTGTTTTGCAATTAATGACACTTTAACCAATAAAAACCGTGGTTATTGTTATGGTTATGACCAAAGTTGCATCGTTTGAACAGTTTAGATTTTGCGAAAGGCAGCATGAAGTAGCCTAGATCTACCTACGTGTCCTACAATGGAATTGACAAGAACTGATGCGTTGAACCAGAATTTCCAGAAACACCCCTTGAATGCGGTCTTAAAACACCCCTTGAATACGGTCTTAAAACACCCCTTATATAGGCCTATAGGTTTGATAGCACTAGCCAGATGACAAGTAGGCCCAGGTAGTCAGTTACAGTCACAATGCGAAAATCCACAACTACAACTGTAGTGCATTTTCAACGATAAGTAGGCTACTTTAATCTTATATGACAAATCTTTGAACAGTCTTTAATTATTGCCAATACGTGACAGTAGACTGCATGTGCATCTAACACATTCCAGCAGCCATTTGGGTGTCTTAAAATAAGATAAGCGTCTTTTGACTCGCTGTTTCTTGAGTTCAGAATTTTTTGATAGACTAAGATTGTAGGCAGCATATAGTTTAAACGATTGTAAGATTATATATTTGGTCAATAGACAATCCATGCACAATATTGCACATGTCAAACTGCAGCTGGTCAAAATCGTTATGATGACAATGAGTCGAAATACTCGGTAAACAAGCAGCTGCCGTGTCGAACGATTCCGTGACATTCATACTTTATGAAAAGCAGCATGACTTTTCTAGCGTGCAGTGTTTTGCAAAATGTCATATCTGAAAGGATTTGTGCATGCAGTTGTAGAAGCACTTCTGTGCAGTTAAAAATAGTAAAGAAACGGTTATTGACATCCGATGCGGAGAAATTTGCCACTATCGAATGGAAGGGAAAGAAGGGGTTGTGCAATAGCCTAAATCTAACAAATCCTTTAAAAAGCCCTGAAAAGCAGATTATTGTGAGAACTTGGCTCAAACGTAAGATATGACTGTATCCAGATAAAACAATTAATTGAATAATTCCTCAGTCATTTGGTCAAACATAACATTTCATTAATTGAATTTTACTTCAAAATAATAATAATGATTGACTGCATCGAAGAAAGTAAAGGACGAAGACACTGAAATGGGTTGAAGAAAGAAAATCGATGTTGAACCGATTAAAATACTCACGGATGACAACGAGTTTGGCTCCTGTTCTATTGTCATTGTCGGCGCACTGTGCAATGTAAAGCCCAGCGGTTGAAATTGGTCCTCCGTATGCATTCATTGTGGCATTGAGTATGGCAAGACCGCTTGCGTTAGGGTAGAAGAGGCCACTCACAGTCTCTTCCCTGGTTCCGCCATAATCCGTGATCGGGTAACTACCGAACTCGTCAGATGTTGGAATTATTGTCCACTGTACGTTGTTTGGGTCAGCAAATAGATTCAGTCTTGTGTTCTGGTCTCCTTCGTAGACTGCCAAATTCGTCAGGTTCGATAAGCATTCAGTGCCTTAGAGAAAAGAAAAATACTTGAGACTGTATGACTTTGTATGATTGTGTATGGATTTTGAAACTCTTTGACTATTATGGTTTAAACGATGGGTGGAAAGGATGATAGTTTCTTGATCTACTGATTTAAGTTTTAACAAATTGAATGCAGAAATACAAATAATTATCTGGTTTGATATGAAATTCAAACGGATCAATTTCCTATTAAAAGAAGCCATCGACGACGGTGCATCAGAAAATCACTAATTTAATGTAAAAAAAACCTTCAACTGAAATGTTCTCCAAAGAAGAGAACAGCAGCAGCAAACTGATAACCACTTCGATGGTCATTTCTCTGTTGTTTTGTTGAATCCGGTTGGCTCAGGTTCCGTTCTTTCATTGTCCACATGCAACATAAACAATGAATTTGAAAGTTTGAGTAGCAACTTCAAATGAGCATGTTTTCAGTTTTAACTTTAAGTTTTGTCATCAACGACCATAGTTTCTATTGATAATGGCAAACAAGTCTACAGACTTCTAAGGCGCCACTCGTAAGACAAACGCATGGCATTAGCTTACTCACGATCTGTGTGTCGAGTCAAAGTGGGTTTCCAAAGAAAATCCGTGTCCGGTTTTAGGGTGTCATAGAGGCAGAGTATTTTAAAGCAGATGTCGCTAAGGTTGAAAATGCAAAGGTGTTGGATCAGATGAGTCGAGGTGAGCGCTCTTGATTTAAGTTTCGACCGGTAGGTTCGAGAAGTGATGGATCGAAAGAGGAGCCTAAGGATGATGACCGTCAGTAAGTAACATCGATGATATGATTCAGGATCGGTAAAGTGCAGAATTCAGACAGAAGATCGTTTCAGAGACGTGCTGCAGATAATATTATCGGATGTGGTTTGGTTGAAGAACTGGAGATGTGCTGTGACTATAGATCGGGGAAGAGTGAGAATGGAGGATGAACGAGTAGAGCTGGATGGCTGGATGGTGAAAAGTTCCCGAAGATATTGGACTAGAAATGCTGTAAGGATGGAGTTGATGATTATAGATAGGCCTATATGACTTTGAAGTGATTAATATGATGCTTGGGTGTTTTGGTGACAGCTCTTGCTATTGAAATTTGGTTGAATTGCAAACGCTCAGATTGTGTGGATTCAAGGTTGCGAAAAAATTCAGAGCAGTAGGCCTACTGTAGGCCTAATTGAGCTTTTGGAAGACAGTGGAAGTTGCAGTGAATGAGGCATTGTCAAGTTGATGCAAAGTACATAAGATTCACGCAACCTATTGAAAAACCAGAATTGCAAAATTTGGAGTACTAAGCTTATAGCCGTTATTTTGTTTCTGTCGCAAAAATGAATTAGCTCTCACTTAGAGTCGGATGTCAATGAAATAGATGTGAAACGAGTCTAGAAAAGTCAGTTAAGATGCTTTGGTGTCTATCTGTTCACATAGCCTACATGTAGGTTACATTTCAAACATTTTAACACGTCAGACATACATGCATTGCTTCTTTCCTATTTACGAGTATATCCACTGATTGTTCAGCAAAACGTCATTTGAGTCGAATAGATCTATATCTCGGTCTAGTTAATCATCATAGGAAAGAATTCTATCCTGCTTGTCGACTGATAATAGAAACAAATTCTTAGGCTACCTGTATCAAACGCTAATTCGCTTTCAAAGCTATTTGCACAATATCAAGAACGTTTAATTCCTGAAATGCCCGACTTCAGCTGCCACTTACATGTACCTTTCGAGGTGCTTACTACCCTCGAGTAATTTTTGCCCGACTGCCGTAGTCGTGCGAAGAAAAACTGACAGGCGATACAATGTACAATGCAAGCCGGCACTAGTCTATTCGCCGTATTCGGTCACAGATATGGATGGCTGCATGCAAAACATTGCACAAGCAATGATTTCAGTTAGCCTGCATGCTCTCCATAGGCTTATCTCAACAAAAGACAAGCATTGGTTTAATAAGGAAATTTAGTATGGGTACAGCCCTACCTGATTGAATACATTCACCGAAACACGTTGACAGAGAGAAGCGAATTTAACACAAGCTTCAACGACGAACGGATATCGGAGGTTAAAATAGGCCTCGTTCGGTTCACAGCGACCATAAAATAGACAGATTTGTAAAAGTATGCTTCAAGGAATCTCTTCAGCTTAACTGAGCAACGAATAATTAGCCTATTATTGGTTTCTTTTATCAGCACATTAGCATCTCACTTGATCAAAAGAAAAAAAATAGTGTGACTAAAGTTCTTTTAATCTCACCTTTAAATAGATTTTCTAGCGACCACTCCTCTGTAGGAACTGGTCAAGCATGGCATTCCTCTGAATCATGTGAGAACTGGATTCTAGCAAAAGCGTAGTAGGCTAACATTTCTACATAGGGCTTGACTCCTACATGCAGATATAGACCATATCTAGGCCTATATTCCTTATTTCACCTTTGTGTTTTTTACTCCACAGCTGCTATAATAGGTCTAATTATTGTGCAGATATCTAATAAACACGGTTTAAAATTCACTTTATTCTATCAATTAATGTGTCACGAATCACGCCGCGGTCTTGGAAACTAGGATGGGTGGGCAGAAGGAGGGTTTGGTAGGAAGCAAGTGAACTGCATTGCAGTACGTAGGACGAGTCAGTGAACACGATCCAAAAAGTTGACTGTTTGATTTATTGCAGTGTTGTTCAAACAGTGCTGATGTCTCGACGAGGCAATTACACAAATGTCATGTCATGTATGCGTATCATTCTAAGACAGCATCGTTGTTCGGTGTCGTTTATGCGCTTCATCCTGTCACACTATTGTTGGTGAAATTGAAAACGACAGGAATGCAGACGTTAAGAGTGTCTCCAAATTTCATTCTTTTGTTGCTGTAAGATATTAACTGTGACTGTTACTAAATCATTCCGTTACACAAGAAAGAAGGCCCTTCAGTTCCTTTCGACTGCGCGTCAAGACTAACTTCGCATTAGGCTATTTGCGTTCTCGTGATTTTCATTTAACGAACATTATCACAGAGCCACTACGCTGTCCAACCTACGGCTCGCGTGATGGCTTCAAAAGGCCACCTTAGACTATTTGATGCTGAATTATAAACCATCGTAATCGTAATCTATAAACTTCTACAGCGCCCACAAAAGTGAAGTCTCGGTAACCAGCTTATTCATAGGCGCTTTAATCAAAAATAAAGTCGATAGGCAGCGGGTCAAGATCCGGAGAGAGAGGCAGACAGACGGATGCTGTTTAGAGTTGAAATGACGAGATATGTGAGGAGAAGAGCAAAAATCAGGATAGGATTTTTGAAAGAGCAATGTTTTCAGTTTTGAGTGGAATGCCCGCATGGAAATTGCCAGAGGTAGAGTTTTGGTGAGTTCGTATGATGGGTCGGAATTTTGCCGTAGTGTTGGCGGAAGTTTGTTCCAAAGAGGTGGAACGGCAATGGCTATGAAGCGATTTGCGAATTTCAGTGATGAAGTGATGGGAGGGCGAAGCACTGTAATGGAGGATGAGGAGCATGTTGGAAGAAGTAGCTAGCTGCATGGTGAAAAACTGACGAAGGTAAAACGACTGGGATGATTGAAGTGTATTGTAAGTGAGTGAGAGGACTTTGTATTCGATGCGTTCAGATATTTTCAGCCAGTGAAGTGATTTCAGGACATTTGTGATGTGGCGACGTTCGTGGGTTTTGGCGCAACAGCGCGGGCGAGATCATTCTGGATTGCTTGAATGCGTTTTTTTGGCTTACTTCGATGTTTAGGAAAAGTGAAAATTATTGCAACAGTCAAGTTGTGCATGAACTATGGATCTATTGTGTGTGCAGTTTTAAGGTCGGGCATGCAGATATGACATGTGTAAAATTGTGTATGTCTATCCAATATTGATGCTATCGTAATAGTATTCATTGCAATCATTCCGAAAAAATTTCATTGCAGTTAATAATTATTAGGCTACTAACAATAATTTGTGTTGCTGCTTTTTAGTTTACTGTTGCGACCCTCGGCTTCAAACATCAAAAAGGTTGGATAAAATTGCTGGCTTGCACAATACACAATCATTCCGTTATGTCCCGTCAAGTGAATACCTGTAGCGTGCTGCGAATAGAAAAGAAGACGGATGTTCTTCGAAGCGTTGCGTGTCAACTATCCATCAACTCTCTTAGACTAGTAGCCTACCGCTATTTTCTATTCAAGCTGTGCACACAATACAACGTCGTTAATATTTTCGTGTTCTTTCATGATGTCAACGAAGATAATTACGACTCATAGTGAAGTTCTTTATACACATAGACTGGGCGTTAAAAATATTCTCACTGTAAGACCTCCGAAAAACTGGCGACAAGCTACATTTGACTTTTTCTTGTACATATCTGTGCGTAGATGTTGCAAAAATAGATACACAGTTCAAGATGAATTTGCATCTTTTTAGGAAGCAATTTAGTAGTGAACTATATTTTTTGCGTTATCGTACTAATCAATCACCGCTTTATGAATATTCAGTAGAAAGCGTACCATTTCACCATTAGTAAATTGCCGAACTTTGAATATTCAACAGTCAACGTCATAATTTCGTCATGAATTAAACAACACTTTATGAATATTCAGTAGCAACCATGCTGTCTCTCGGTTGTAAATAAACGTCGATTTCACTATAATTATTATTCTATTTATGTGTTTCAAAAGTTCTAAGCAGCACAAATATGGCATAGTTATTAGTTGTTAGCCGAAAATCAATACTAAGCCTATTTCGGTAATTATTTTGAGGTTATGGTGGTTCAATTGAATTATTTGCGTGAGGCGCTGCGACTGCCTTGAAAACGTTCTTGATGGTATGGGTCGGAAAGTGCATTGCTCAGCTCGGTAGGCCTTAGGCTACCATCTTCTGCATGAGAGGCTTGTCCCAACTTGATTGTTTATAATGTGGTCAAGCTCGATGGTTATATCCGTTAATAAACAGTAGGGAGTAAATACCGGAAGGACGTGGTTAGGATCATTAGGCATATTAATGGCTGTACGCAGTCTGTCATGTCATGTCGCCATCGTCGCATCGCGACGGTTGGCTACATGAATGGACCTTTAATGCCCAGAGTCTTTTTTTGTCCTTCCGGGTCTGGAAATTTTTTCTTTCATATCCGCCAAAAAAGTTGATGACCTTTTTTTTAGTCATCATGCCATTTCCAAATGGGGGGGGGGGCCTCGATACATAAGAATTCTAAATGGGGGCATGGCCGGATAAGCCACCCCTGGATCCGCCCCTGGGTAGGTACAGCGTCGTTTTCACGGCTTGCATTCTTCTATGCAAGAGTCATCCAAGAGTGGAACATTCCGAGGGAGTGGAGACAGGCGAAGATAATCGCCATCCAAAAGCCGGGGAAGAACCCGGAAGAGACGGCGAGTTATCGCCCCATCTCCCTGTTGTCGGTATGTTTCAAGACTCTGGAGAGGCTGATGCTGAATAGAATCAGGCCGATCCTGGACGAGGAAATAGTGGTGAAACAAACAGGCTTCAGACAAGGTCGATGCACGGGGGGATCAGGTGCTCGCACTCACCACGTTCATCGAGAACGGCTACCAGGAAAGACTAAAGACAGAGGTGGTGTTCCTGGACCTGACAGCGGCCTATGACACGGTGTGGCACGCTGGGCTACTGGTGAAGATATCCTAGATTCTACCATTGTGGTTCACCAAGACTGTCACGGTTTTCATTGGAAATAGACGCTTCAGGGTTCACTTGGGTAATGGTATGAGCTCGTGGAGAACTCAGAAGAATGGTTTCCCCAGGGGTTAGTACTTTCGCCGTGTCTCTTCAACGTGTACATATATGACCTCCCTACCACGAGGTCTCGGAAGTTCGCATATGCAGATGACATCACTCTAGCGGCCCAGGCAGCATCACTGGAAGAAACGGAACGGGTGCTAAATGCAGATATGGAACTCCTGACGGAATACCTTAAGACTTGGCGACTAATCCCGAGCACTACAAAGACGGTATCGTCAACCTTCCATCTCCACAATGCGTAGGCTAGCAGAGAACTAAACATCTTCCTAAACGGGCAAAGGATGAAGCACTATATAAGCACATCCGGTTTACGCCCAAAATGTCGCTCCTCGGCGATCGTCTTTGGGACACTCGTTCGTCTCCCCCGAATTTCTAGACCAAGTCTCCGCCTATGCAGACACGCCCTTAGTGTATACAAAGGCTTTTATGTAATACAATGTAAACTAATTTGAAGCTAGGCTATTAGCAGTGTCCATTCAGTAGTAGGCCTACGTCCAGTGTGAATACCCGAAAGAAGTGTTTTTGATTACTGGACAAACGGATCATTGTAGTTCAAGAGCGAAGGGGTCGGAGGGAAGCTGTAGAATGAGGAGAGTGCATGAAATCTCTGAGATCTTTCGGAGCAAACCCAGTTGGAAATAGGAGGAGCGAGTAAAGTTGGTAATAATTATATGTTACCAGTGAGAAAAAGTGCTTGAAATAAGAGTAGTATTAGGCCTTTCTGCCATGTATACAAAATGAACAGAAGTGGTCCTAAGACAAAGAACTCTAGCTCTGTGACAAAAAAGGGACCTAAACAGACCTGAAGTTTCCAGATAATTATGATCATCTGAGAGCGTTCAAATAAGTAAGATCGAAACCAGAGGACAGGAGTAGGCCCACATTAATTTACATAGGTGACCACTGTATCTGCCAGGCCACCAAAATGTCTTCTCCTTTGAAGGTTTCCTATTTCTTGTACAATTGCTTGTCCATCAATAATTTGTCTGGAATGGGTCACTTGAAGTGCGTCGTGACTTATGAGCAAATAGCAAAATTTGGTCATGTCTCATAATATTATATGCTTTCCCGCAGCGGATTGCCTGTGTGTTGGTTAGGCGGTGCTTTGAGGGATTAGCCCCATTGTATCTGCAAGAACTCTGTTTCCCCACCCCGGATGTCCAGCGTCGATATACTGTTCAGTTGGCGGACCAAACTGAGCTTCTCATTCATTTAAATCAAGTTCTTATTGCATACATGACTTCACTTGTAGCCATTTTGAGATTCTGGCCGCCATTTCGTCCGCCATTTTGGTTTTTCTGCAGTGCCTCAAATGAGACCTTGTTTCTATTGCTTTCCGTGACCTCTAAAATGCTGATTTAGGCTCTGAAATTATGTTTCCAATGCTTACATAACTTCACTTATAGCCGTTTAAGCTTCTGGCCGCCATTTTGTCCGCCATTTTGATTTTCTTTGCATTGCTGCTTGTGTGTCTTTGGTTGCATTGCATTCCTTGAAAACTATAATCGTAATTTAGAGTCTAAAATCGTGTTCCTATCACATACAATACTTAACTTATAGCCATGTAAAGCAACTGATCACCAATTTGTCCGCCATCTTGTTTTCACATGCAACCACAAAAATTGCAGCTTGCTAACCGCGATTTTCGTTTTCAGCGGTGTAAAATTAGTATAGAAACGCCTGCTAGGAATTTTTTTTACATGATTTGCTTCTATCAGTGTCATTTCAGATTCCGAGCCTGGTATATATATTGGCAAAACCTATGAGGCGTCTTTTTTGGTCCACCCTGTATATTAATTGTCGTCCGATCTGTGTGTATCTTCACCAGGACTTCCCAGACAATGTATGGATTAAGTTTAGGTAGAGATTTGCTTGTCGCCAGTTTTTCCTGGGTGACTCTTCTTGCCTCCCCGTCTAACATGGACGATAGAAGAACCACACACAGAGTCGCACACTTCCTCCCTCGCTTGTCTTAACAAATTCTAAATGTATTTAAAATGCGAATATTTGGACTAATACATATTCCGACGAATATTGATGGGGTGCCAATTAAAAACATGTTTATTGTTGAGTCTATTCCTTCTCTTTAGGTTGCTCAAAACGATAATTTTATTGGTCCAAGTGTAGGTCTAAATGTTCTACATAATGTAGTTAGCGTTGGAATTGACCTTTCTAAAGAAGTCAATTTCGAGCATAGCATCTGTAGAATTAATTTCAAAGGAGTTTAATAATAATTATTGTCTTTGGCGGTGAACACGAAAGAGCTTCTGATGACCTCACAATGAATATAGATCTACCGGTGGAGTTTTTAAAGTGTAGGCTATACAATAATGATTATTATAAATTATTGTTGAACCGTTGTAGTTTATGGAGCCTGGTAGAATAATAAATAACACTCTGGCGTAGAGAGCAAGAGGTAGGCTAACGAGTTCGAGCTCCGTATGGCGGACATGCTTCGTAGGCTGCTATTAGCGCCGATTATTGCAGGCTGTCTGTTCTGTTTGTAGTTACATTTTATGTAGGCCTATTCTGTTATGTGAGTTCCTGTAAGCTGCTTAAACTGCATAATATTGTAGACCTACATATAAATAAAAATGGCGGCTGCTACAAAATGAAATAGGCCTAGATCATAAAAATAAATGTGTTTAGGGGCCTATAATTATAGACTGAGTGAAACGAGGGGTAAGCGGCTCTGCATGTTTGTGTTAAGGTTTACAGACACGATCTTTTCACGTCACGCCGTGACGCCATGTCATGTCAAAGGAGGTATCACCTATTGTGAATTTATCGAAAAAAAGATCACTTGGTGAACACTTTCTGTCTGTTTGCAAGCGCCTGGTTCACTTTATCTCTTTTGTAGGTGAAAACGGATTGCTTGAACTCGTACACTTTGTGCAGATGAAACCGAAGGAAGACTGACAGCAGTTGACAGGTACAGAAATATACAAATAGACAATAAGACACAGACAGTCATGCAAACGCTTATAATATTTAACAGTTCAACCTTTTGATATCTTATAGGCCTAGCCTTATAAGCTGCCGGAATTCGAGCCCAGGCTTTTGGCTAATTATAGGCCTAGAATAATGAACAAAATGTCTTTGGTGAAGTAGATCTAGGCTACTGGTAGTTGTTGTTTTGGATGTTGCTTGGTTGTTGTTGTTTTTAAAGTGCCTGCTACTTGTGAGGTAGTTATTGTTGACAAAATTTAATCGTTGCGGTTGGCGACATGATATTATAATAATTATTGTTATTGGTCATGTAGCAGTATTGCTTAGGCCCTAGTTCAGTTGATATTAACGCAAAGAGAGGCTAGGACTAAACAATAGTAAACATGTTGTTGCATCTGGTCTCTTTGTGGACTTAGTTGCTGTGCGTTTTCGCAAACTAAATAAGAAACTAAAGACTAAAAACATTTACAGGTGGGCCTTTAAATAAACGACGGACATATACCTTATAAAATTATATACATAGGCCTACATGAGCTTGACAAATCTGCAGTTCGACCATGTTTGGCTATAGTCTGCGAAATTCGAGGTCGTGACTTGAATAGCGAAATAACGGACAATAATATTCACCTCACCAAGTAGAGTATTACGTGTCGGCTCTTTCAGCAGGTCTCGATTGACTACACGAATATTGATCGATATGAAGAAAACAGTTACAGCTGTGGTTTGTGCAGGCTAGAAAATAATCATTCAAAATCTATTGCGTGGACGCATGCAACGACCTATGGTTAAACTTACTTTGCTGAGTTCTAATTTACTCTAGCTTATTAAAATTATAGAATTATAGTTTGTGGATTTGTAAGAAAAATTGTTGTGGTGCAATAGATAGCTCGCTTCTTCCCAGGACACACGCCTGCAGTGCGCTACAAGCACATCTGATTGGTTTTCACTTTGCACTCTGTAATAATGTTATTATTTCAGATGCAATACAATTATAGGCCAACAAGAGGTATGCCTATTATTCCGCGCTGGTTGGCTGCACAGTTCCTCTGCAATTGCTGTAATTTTGACCGGCTTAGTCGTTTAGAGAGAAGCCTATTAGATGTAAATACTGTCACTGCAATGAATATTGAACAAACAGTAAATATAAATCTCATGCACGAAACATAATAATTAAGCGAATTGGGCAGAAGAATTCCAACTTATCAATGCTTTGTGTTTTAACGATCAGTTCTTGAATAGTCGTGGCAGTCATTTTTAAATAAAATAAATGCTAAGTCCTGAAGCATGATCGGTAACTACTAGTAACTGCAGGATAATAATCCGTATGAGAGTCATAAGAAATGGCAGAGTCCATGTAGGATCTGGCCATGTGAATCTATTTTGTATCCACAGATAGGTTTCGATAGAATTATTAAAATTGACGATCGAAATATCTTTATGGATAGCTTTCTACTCATGATAGTGGCGCTCAAATATGTCGGTGAAGATTAGGTCTACGTTGGATTAAGATGGCCATGCTTCGAAGTTCTTATGAGTTGTTGCAACTTTATCTTGTCTCTTGCGTAGGCTACGTTAGTAGAATAATATTTATAATGTTCATGCATTGAGGTATATTATTTATACATGCAGCCTCTGTACGCATTAATGTAAGCTTAGGCTATTATAGTGTAAGAGTAGGCTACTTGTGCGTTACGAGAGCGCCATGTAGATTTTCTACGAGTTATGTCTGTTGAGTATTATCCTCTAGCGAATAAAACTGTTAGAACAGTCTATTAAGAGTAAATTGTGAGCAAGTAGGCTATGTCTTGAGGTTAGTTTTAAAGAGCGATTGTGTTGAATATTTAAATAGAATTTATGGTGGGTGAGGTTATTGTGAGCAACGCAACGTTTATCGAAACTGAAGACTCGACATCATTTCAGACTTTAAGATTTGTAGAATGGACAAAATATTATGAGACAATTTGAGACATGGATCTTTTCTAACGCTGAAAATGACGACAACACATTCAATGTTTGATCTTGTTATTCAGAGAACACAATTGTAACAATCGAGAGCTTCATAATTATTGATTCAGTTTTTAGTTTATAATTGTCATCGCTACCTAGACGAAGATTGTCTTATTCAGTGCCCAACGATCGCGACTAACCAACTATAGGGTCTATTAGATACTAGATAGGCCTACACATGTTAATTTAAATTCGTTCATTTTCAGTAGAGCGTAAATCACAAGATGTTCGTTTGCATGCACATAACGTTCTAATGTTCTACAAATCAGATTTGCATTCATTGATGAATAGATCGTACGTAAAAGTTTATAATTCTGCTATGCAAGTGGAATGATTTGTCAACACGAAAGACTTAATTGGTCCAGTAACAACTACGGCAGATTGATCATTCTTCTACACGCATCGCTGCAATCAGTCATATTCTGATCGGTATAGCTGGCAATATACCCCGCTTGCGTGTAATCGCCCACTCCAGATACGGTGACCTTTCTCTCACCCAACGACTTCCAATCGGTGGACATACAGGAGGCGTCGACGATAAACGTTTCACATTTGTCGTCATCACATTGTGGATCGTGTATCAACCGACGACTTTCGTTCCTCAGAGTGACAACAACTCCACAGATCAACTTCTGCGGACAACAGTCGTCGTATCGAACATACACCTCAGCCTTCACGACGCATTCCTCGACGATATCGATCCAACTTATTTCGCCTGAAATGTCAAACACAGCATTTTATTATTATGATAAAATTCTACAACTGTTTCACAGTTTAACCATGTGATGTAATTGTTTCCCAGTCATTGTTGGCTGCATGTTTCGCTTGAGCATAACATGGAATAGGAACAAACAGTATTATCAGATAAATTCAATCTGACAGTATAATTTGTATAAACAAATTGAAAAGGGTTTCTTTCGAATGAATTGTGTTGCAATATTCTTACCAGTCTGACATTCGTTGGCTTGTGTACAATTTTGTTCAACTGAAGGGCAGACTGTAGTCTGCGTACAATTGCATTCTGCAGCAGAATGAACAAAAAATTATAATTATAATTATTTCTACTGCTCCACTAGTCAAACCAAAGAGATCACTAAGAGTGAGTGGCAATTATATTAAACAATAATAGCCTACACCATTTCAAGTAATAGCAATATAACCATTTGAGTCCCATTATTAACGAGTAGGCCTAGGCCTATAATTACACATGTAGATCTATGTCTAGCACAACACGAGAAAAATAATTATCAATTATTCATTTCTTCATTCCAATTACTTAGAGCCTCTAGTATTCATACAAGATAGGCTACGTAATTCAGTTGTCACAGCTTATATGAGATGCACGATATCCCATTATCCAGTTTAGAGGAGGTGAAGATAAAACTACAATGTATAGCCGACCAGGAGATGAATTATATTAGATCTACATGTACATGTGCAGATAGAAATTATCTTCGATAGTTCTAGATTCTGATTTAGTTGTTCGATAAAAAAATACATCAGCTCCACAAAAACCCTAAAACACCAAAGCACAGAAATTCACAAATAATTACTTTGATTTACTTTTGAGCGAATCAAAAAACTAAACGAACACAGCCATGGGCGTCCGCAGCGGGGCGCAAGGGGGCGCAAGTGCGCCCCTCTGAATTTTTCGCATAGTTGCACATAAATGTAGATTTTGGTTGTGATTGTTACAACACGATTTTCAATGTGATTATTGGTTCGTTCTACAAGTTGAACCTTTATATCTTTCTTTGGGCGCATAACGTATAGGTAGGCTATAGGATTCTCTCGTGGTAATTTGGAAATTCAAACTGTCACCCATTAAATTTAGACCATGTGACAATTATCTAAAAGTTTGCGCCCCCCTAGAAAAATTTCTGCGGACGCCCATGAACACAGCACAACTTGTTGCATTTGGTTGCAAGGCGACACTTCTCAGCATTGCTTACCAGTTCTAGAAGCCGTTGCAGTTGGCGATACTGGCAAAGTAGTCGTAGTTGTTGTAGTAGTTGTAGTTGTTGGAATAGTCGTGGTTGTTTCAGTAGTCGTAGTTGTTGGAATAGTCGTGGTTGTTTCAGTAGTCGTAGTTGTTGGTGTAGTTGTAGTTGTTGGAGTAGTTGTAGTTGTTGGAGTAATCGTAGTTGTTGGAGTAGTCGTAGTTGTTGGTGTAGTTGTAGTTGTTGGAGTAGTCGTAGTTGTTGGTGTAGTTGTAGTTGTTGGAGTAGTTGTAGTTGTTGGAGTAGTTGTAGTTGTCGGAGTAGTTGTAGTTGTTTCTGTAGTCGTAGTTGTTGGAGTAGTCGTAGTTGTTGGTGTAGTCGTAGTAGTCGGAGTAGTCGTTGTTGTTTCAGTAGTCGTAGTTGTTGGAGTAGTCGTAGTTGTTGGTGTAGTCGTAGTTGTTGGTGTAGTTGTAGTTGTTGGGGTAGTTGGAGTTGTCGGAGTAGTTGTAGTTGTTTCAGTAGTCGTAGTTGTCGGAGTAGTTGTAGTTGTCGGAGTAGTTGTAGTTGTTTCAGTAGTCGTAGTTGTCGGGGTAGTCGTAGTTGTTTCAGTTGTCGTAGTTGTTGGAGTAGTTGTAGTTGTTTCAGTTGTCGATGTTGTAGTGGATGGTTCAGTTGTTGAATCTTGGAGAGTAGTTTCTCCGCTATTGCAAACTAAAATAGAAACCCAACATCAAAATATCAAAGATTTTAATATTCGTCAAATATTGACTGGATCTATTATGTAGGCCTAGTTGGTATCTGTCGAAGCTCAGAGTTCAGTTAGTGTTTAGACGTGAATAATTTTCTTCATCATTTTAGTGTAAAGTTAAATACACTGTTCTCGTTCATACTTATATTTCGAATGAACATGGCAATAATGTCAAATTCTGAAACGTTACAAAGCAATCAAATCTGTCTGCCTGCCCGACTCTATCCGAATCTTGACTCGCTGCCAATCGATTTTGTTTGATTAATTTAATTAAGCGCTTTTGAACTGAATTCCCGCGACTTCACTTTTTATGGGCGATTTAGACTATAGGCCTACGTTGTAGAAATCACGAGAACTCGATTACGATTACGATTACTCAGAACAAAGACAGATTATTGCTGGCGATCGGTGCAGAATAATTATTCCAGACATTATCGGGAGCAAGGACGTGTTCCGGATATTAAATTTTGTGTAGGCCTACAACGTATGTTGAAACTGGTCAGTTTGTGGCCAGCTCTTTTGGCCGTGCATCGTTGTCAGTCTTTGGGTGATCCTCGCAAATGATCGTATACAACTTTCATGAGACAAATTCCCGAGGAAACCCAGCGATTAAATGTATTGTAGGCTGAAAGTTATTAGCGGTGGGTGAGTTGCTTTTTGTAATTGGGCGGACTGAATTTGAATAGATTGCACACAATCATGTCTGAATGAAACTTACCAGGTGAGGTGCAGGTTGCACAGAAGTCTGGTGCATTCTTTGCGACGTAGACAAACTGAATATTCGTTGGTTCGGCAAATGTCACGGTGCATTCGTAGTCTGCTGTGTCGGTAACGTTGAGTGTGATACTTGATGTTGATACGTAATACGAACCAACTTTCGTCCTGATAGGTGTATCGTTTGCGAAGACATTGCCATTGCACGTCCAAGTCATGATGGGATAGATCGGGTGGTAGCTGCTGTCTGCGTACTTTAAGCTGCAGTCCTTCTGAATTCTTGTTGAGCTGATCGACGTATTACAGGTCGGAGGTCCGCCTGAAAATATAATAATCACTGTGATGACTGTTGTAACAATTATTGAAGTGCGACTGTTTGACGGACCGCAATAACAGAGGATCGAGGTTGTGATAATATTATATTGAAAGCAACTAACATTTCACTCTAGTTGTAAAGTCAGAGAGTAGCCTAGTTAATCTCAAACGTCTAATATCCATTCACACTGTCATTTATTCATTCAATCATTTAATTTTGTTCAATTTAAATTTTGTTTATTGACAAAAAAAACATAGCCTACAGCTATTTTACATTCACAAATAGTAGGCCTACATAGTCATACATTGATTTATTGTAGTTGCCAATTGCGATGACAAATTATAGCCTGGTGTGCAATCTATAGGTTACTGTCAATTCAAGAAACCAACTCAGAAGAGCTGTTCCCAGTCCAGCCACGGTGATACAAATTGGTTTTCCGGAGCCACACGAATTTTGTTCATTTTTAGGTCAGTCTCGTAGTTCTTTTGTAGTTGATAACAATTACCAGGTAGCCTATTAGAAATCAAGAATCGAATTATACGTAATTCATGGATAATGGCAAAACATAATAATTAACTGTAGGAAAGTCAAGCAAAGTTGGACTTTCGAGGAAATGTTTGCGCTCTGAGCATAATTATGAAATGGTGCAGATGATACTCAAATTTTCGAGTTGTAAACCAAAGACAGACGAAAGAAGTTATAATTGATTGCACAGATAAGCAACATAATAATATTATGTCAAGTGAGCAGAGATTCGAGCACCAGATGTAGGCTAGCAATGTCAGAATTCGTTTTTAGTCTGCAATACTCTGCATGCGCCTTCCAGACGGCTACACAAGAACCGTGTAACTGTAGCTCGGAAAGCTGGCTAAACGAAGGCACATGCAGTAGCATTTGGTGCTCTATCGTATGTCTTCGAAACTTGTGCTTATTACATGTATATGGCATGCTCTTTTAATTGAATTAACTATGATAATTATAATTATGCAATGAGAAATTGCACGTTTGTTAACTTACGAACGGCGACCAGCTTTGCGCCATACTGTGGGTTTGATGTTCCGTTGACATATACGACATACAATCCAGCCGTTGATACGGGAGGCGTTGCTGCAGTCCCTTGAGCTGTCTTTATCAGCAGACCGGTCTGGTTGACGCCAAAGAGATTCTTTAGCGAGGTAGTCACGTTGTCGTCATATTTGCAAATTGTGTACGTGGTCAGTTGATCTGAAGTCGGCTTCAGAGCATAAGAGACTTTTGTCGGACTGTTGCAGATCATTGTAGTATTCGCAGTTCCCTCGTAAGCCGCCAGATTCATTGGTGGAGTCGAACACTGGCCAGAGACACCTGGAAGGAAAAGTCGATATTCAAGCATTCATTCATGAATGTATATAGCGCCTCTTCAACGGGACAACTCATAAGCGCCCCCTACTCCAGCACGGTAATAAGTACAGTTTTGAGTTGAATGAAAAATGGTTTAAGTAGAGCCTCCAAAAGCAGGTATTGCTCCAGTTGGAGTCCATTCCATATCAATCATGGGTCCACCACGTAATAATAACACAAGTTATTCATAAAAAATCTAGGCCCTACGTCCTTCCCATGTTTTCTCACACTATATGATTCATGATCTTCTTTAGTCATGAATCAAAATCCTTTAGTAGCCTCTCATATCAATTAATTATTGGCATCGTGCAATTGGCCTACGCATAAAATAATCTGGAACGTCTTAGATTAGATTTGTTTTATATCCTCTAAGTATGAATGCATGTCTTGGGATAATAATTATTAGGACTGAAAAATCCATCGAATAATCGCAGCTATTGCTTGGTTAGATGTGCACTTCAAGCATCTTGTTAGTGAGATCATATTTATAATTCTGGTTTTTTAATTGGTCTCGAGCTTTTCAAGCGTTTCACTGCAATTATTTTCATACACTACGTCACATAACTACAAAACAAGCTTATGAATACACTATATAGAGTCGGCTATTGCAAATAGTCAGTCCCAAATTTATTTATTTATTTATTTAATAGTGATAATGATAACAATAATAATTAATAGCAATGGAAGCAATAAAGTAGTTTATCGACTACTCACCTTTGGTTGTTTGTGGACCCAGTACACAGACACAGAACAGAAGGAACTTGAACTGCGCATTTGCCATCCTGTATCTAAAGCGTTTGTCTTCTACAGATAAGGAGAATCTGCTTTAGAAGATACTCAGTAGTCGTGTCGTCCACTTTTATATCAGATGTCGATAATGTCATCATTAGCATAAGACATTGTTGTTAAAATGTTCATTAAATCAATAGAATCAGATTTCCATTCAATCTCGTGAGCCTTGAATTTCAGGGTCTTCGTGAAATACATGCATCAATGTTTTTGCATAATAAGGTGGTTGCATTTGAGAGCAGCAGATCGGTTGATCTGATCAGTTGGTTGACGATTAATTAGGACCAACTCGGCTGCATGACAAAGACTGTTTAGGCTAATTAGACTCCAAGACTATCATGTATGTAGACACAATATTGATGTACTTGTGAAGGTGGTGGATTGAGACAATGCAAGGTTGTCTGGCATTCAAGTGAGGACATTCTATCAGCATCTTAACCGATTTCGACGACATTTAGCTTCACTGCATGCATAAACTATGCATCAACAAACTCAGTTTTCTGAGCAATTATTGTTGTTTGACGCCTTTGTGTTAAGAATGAACACCAGCGACTTACTAAACGAACGGCAGAGAACCTTTACTAAAACCTGATATTCATTTAATTTGAGTTCAGAGATTTATATAGCACGCTTCAAGACCATCTAGACCATTCTCAGAAGCGATATATTGACCGTCTTTGCAAAGCAAAAAAACCTGCTCTGAATGTCGACCAGCAATTGTGTTATTTTGCAATTATCATACAACGGTGTTTTATTTTTCGCTGCTTGATCTAGTTATGGACCTTCGTATAGCTGCAATGTAACTATTGCGATTGTATGCAATTGAACGCACATGCGAATGCGTAAGTAGTTAACCTCGATTGTTTGTCCTCGAATTGGATTAATTGCCTGCACCGTGTGGCCGGTCCTTACGCACGACGATGGACTTTCGATTGGCAGATAATTGGATAAAGTGAAACTGTATCTTAATTAGATTCTGGTATAGAAAGTTTAGCTGACTCCTGTAACGCATCAACAGAAAAGTCTACCGCCAGATTTCAGGTTTCACTTGGCTTAGCAATTAGATGATAATTTCTTAGCGATGCAAATTAGTTCGCACGACTGGTTAGAGGGGAAGATCAAACTAGAAAACAAAGGCGGCAACCTATCATGCCATCCAAAGGCTCGATTTTCGATGTTAGTGCAAATGACTGCATACGCATGCATAGGTGCAGCAATGTAGCAACTTTAGACTCGCAGTTAAAACACAGATTAAATTTTGTCAGTCTGCTAGAAGGTATTTTGGAAGTAGCGAGAATTTGTTGAAGTGGTTTGCCACTGCATGATATGTTCAGTTGCAGAATTAGATTGTCATGAAACCTGTGAATGAAAATGATGGATGGATACAGATTTGACCAGGGCCTATGACAACAGAGGTCGTTGCCAGTGGCGTATTTAGTATAGGGCCCGGGGGGTCCGTTCGCCCCCCGTGCCCCCTTGGGCAAAAAATGGCGCCCCCTTGGACCGCACCGGTACTTACTACTTAAACCTAAAATGTCCTTCGTAGAAAGTAAATTCGCATACCTTTGCCAGATTATTATTATTATATTCTAATTTTTAATGACTTTACGGAATCACACCATGAATTTAACAATTAAAGAATTACTTATTTTTTATTTATTTCTCTGGCGGCCATTGCTTTTGGTTTTAGGACAATTACCCCATGGACAATTACCCCCCGGACAATTGCCCCCGACAATTACCCCCTGGACAATTACCCCCCGTGCCAATTACCCCCCGGACAACTACCCCCGTGCCAATTACCATCCGGACAATTACCCCCCGTACAAATTACCCTCGGTTAATTACTCCCTGGATCTCTTCGTCGCGAACTTTAAGCTTGGCCTTACACGACGCCTTGCTTCGCCTATTCCAGCCCGGGTTTGAACCACAGTCCGTTGCAACCAACAGACGAATGCCGCTCTCGCTTACCGGTGTGCTAACTAGGCCAGTACAATTTTATATATGAAATAAATGATGTTTTTTAACCGGATCTCGTAAACGACTCTGACGGGCCTGACCAATCGTCTGCATGTTGTTCTTGGCAGTTAGTAGTAGTCTTTTTAATTTTCTGGATGTCTTTTATTATTTCCTGAGGGGGGTGCTCGGTAGTACAGTGGATAGAAATTTTCCTGATGTAAATTTTCCCCTTTGGATGTCTTTTATTATTTCCTGAGGGGGGTGCTCGGTAGTACAGTGGATAGAAATTTTCCTGATGTCTTTTTAATTTTCTGGATGTCTTTTATTATTTCCTGAGGGGGGTGCTCGGTAGTACAGTGGTTAGCGCGCTGAACTGTCGACCAAGAGGTCGGGGTTTCAATTCCCCGCCGGGGCAGAAATTTGTTACGAGATTTCTGTTCCACAAGCCGACTCAGCTATGATGAGTACACGGTCAGTGGATGATGAGACGGCGAGGGAGAGGATTGGTCACCGCCCTTTGGAAGTCTTTTTATTATTTCGATCAGCAAGGAAATTAAGGTCGTAAGAATACTGCCGAAAAGTCTCTAGCTAATATATTTAGTGCGATGTGCGAATAAGCGAATATCTCGAGAAAATCGGTATTGGTTACGAAAATTATGCAACTACCGGTTGAATTGTTAAACGCAGCTCCCGTTCCCCCTCCGCCCGCAATTTGCATGTAATTCGCCCCATTTCTATACAGGTAGACGTTACCAGGAGCGGTACTACTGTTACCAAATTCTATGTACGTCGAAACGAAATAGTATCCGGCTTTACCGGGAGTGAAACGGGTCATTCCCGCACTTAAAACACCATCGGTTTTGAATCTTACACTATCGAAAGTAACTCTTGTGTGAGTTTTAGCGATTAAGAATTGCCAAGTTAAAGAATGAATGCTAAGCGCGGGACCGATTGAGATAGAATCTACATACTGCTTCGTAGCTGCATCGCTGGCGCTGTTGGGTTCGTGTAGCCCTGTAATGTAAGCATCATGCATAAAGATGGACTTATACACATTTATTTTAGACGGAGGAGTGCCATCGAGTGACTTAACCATCTCTAACATGATTTCATTGTTTATTCTAAAACGAAATCCATCCATCGATTGTAATGTAATAGGATTGTTTAACGAACATTGTAGTTTATTTCGTATACTACCTAAAAAAATAGTGAATTCTTTATTATCTCCTCTCAAGTCCTTACAACCCATTGAACGCAGACGATCGGAGCCAACGTTTAAGATTAGATCACCAGTCATGGTATCACCAGTTTTAGACACCTTCAATGTAACTTGTTCATCAACGTATTTCTTATTCGTCAAATGATTATCGTTGGACGGAGAATCGTCGTGATTCGTTATCAAATCAATGGCTTGACCCCAACTTAAAGCCTCATCCATTGCTGCTGTCAAAGGTTTCGTTGTTGGTAGTCCTTTAATTTTGTGACCACCCATTTTTAAATTTCCAGTCGCGATGTTTGCTCCATCCAATCGAAGAAAACTAGCATTTACTTGACTAAGAGTGACACCTCCAGCGATTACTCTTTGTGATGAACCAACATCGGTGTGACCGAATTTATCGACAGGCATTTTATATATATTTATATATAATAATTTTTAATGCAAGCCATTTATAACTTCTTGAAATTTACAACCATCGTTCATCGTCTTCTTTAAGACGTACAGACATAAATGGCCACAAAACACTTCGTTATCCGGCTGTATTCGCTCGCTGTTATATAACACTGGACGGCGTAAATACTTTATCAGTTCCAGAGGGGGAGGAAGGCCGTAACTATCGAAATATATTTTCTCATTACCGCTCTTTAAGAAAGAGCACCAATGCTGACCGGTTCCTTTAGAATCGTCTAGATTCAATATCCCACATTCAATCCGTCTAGGTTTATTCGGCAGCTCGTCTCGCACGAAAACGCCTCTAAAGTTCGGAATATTTAGCTTCTTCGCGGCATCCGACAATTCAAAATTCGTTAACGGATGATTTGGAAGAACTACACCTTCGACATCGATTTCTTTCACAGTTGCATAACTCATTTATTAAATGTAAACATTAATTTAAATTTGTTTCAGATATGGTCGTCGGATCTGGAATCATGGAACCTTTATGACAAAAGCGACTTCATCATCACGATATTTATAGGCTTATGGAACTGGAATCACCCACCTTTGAATAATCATCTATCAATCTGAAATCGCTTCAAACAATAATTTAAATTTGTTTCAGTTATGGACCTGGAATCATGGAACCTTTGAATACCAATCGGAAATCGCTTAAATTATAAATTTAAACTTTGTTTAAGATACTGTAATGACCATATGCCAAAGTATGAATGCCATCTTGCATTATTACCCGTTTATCGTCGTCTGCAGATAATGCAACTTTATTAATTTCTTCCGTATAAATATCGTGATGATAAGATCTAATAACATTCATCGTTCGTTGTTGTTCTTTTTTAGTAAATAAGCAATCTTTATAATCTTCGTGAGTAATAGTTTTCTGGACAACATTCTTCTTAATACCTTTACATTTCTTGTGCTCATCTCCAGCAGCCATCTTATAAGAATACAACTTTGCTCTGAGTCCAATAAATTCTTTTATCTGTTTCCCACTAGCTTCATCCTTGAACATTCCAATAACTTTTTTATTTACTCCAACCTCAATACCAGATGGATGATCTCTCGGGTATTCACTCGTGTCGAATCGAGTCTTAATATCGCCTGCGATATCTGAGTAAAAGTCTTCAGTTTTAATTTCGTATGTCAAAGAATCTGTATCGGTAAATAATAATTTAGCTCTATTTCCGTATTTATCCTTGATGTAATTGTAATGAAATTCATACATCAACGTTTTGCTCAAGTCTAATATACACATGCCAAGATATATAGGTTTATTATAGTACAATTTAGTTTTTTTCATGTGAACGGCTATTAGATTTTCATCGAAAATAGTACATCTCTCGTAATTAGGTTTAGCGGCGAGTCTTAATATCGCCTGCGATATCTGAGTAAAAGTCTTCAGTTTTAATTTCGTATGTCAAAGAATCTGTATCGGTAAATAATAATTTAGCTCTATTTCCGTATTTATCCTTGATGTAATTGTAATGAAATTCATACATCAACGTTTTGCTCAAGTCTAATATACACATGCCAAGATATATAGGTTTATTATAGTACAATTTAGTTTTTTTCATGTGAACGGCTATTAGATTTTCATCGAAAATAGTACATCTCTCGTAATTAGGTTTAGCGGCTAGTTCAATAGCCCTCTCCTCATGACACACTAACTCTACATCAACACGATTTTCAATGTTCTCACAAGTTTTTCCAAAGACACTGTTATTCATTAACTTGAAAAAGTCTTTCTCAAAGTCATTAGTAGCTTTCGTTCTAAGAGCTGTATTTAAATCGATATACTTTTTCAACCAATCACTTTCTTCGAATAGTACACCTCTATGCACTTTTGTTATTTTCAAACCCAAGCTCTCATACAGCTTCAGATTATCGTAATGCAGCACATACTTCTTTTTATGGTTTAAGTTTGGAATTAACTTTTTGACTTTGTTAATCTCAATGCTTTCGGGGGCTAACGGAAAATCGTTATGCAGGTCGTGTAACTCTTTAGGATATTCCAAATCAACTTCCAATATGCATGGAATACTTCTCCAATTATTTAATTCATCTTCGTTCATCCATTTGAACCCGTGAGTAGGTAAATTTTTGATCATAGCCCATCCATATAGATTATTCGCATCCAGGTAAGTAATAAATGTAGAATTTTCGTTACTATTGAAATCGCTCATATATTTATTATTCGCTTTCCCGTAACGATTTGATATTGTGCTCACTCCTCCTCTCATCCCTTGCCTAAGCATCAGAATCATATCATAATCATTCAATAACTCCAATTTCACGCCTGTCAATTTTAAAGCGGCATCCCAGGCTAAGCCAGGAGATGTAAAATACCATGCAGGGTCAAGCGTATAGTTCTTCATACACACATCTCTAAAGTTTTCGAAAACATCGGCAAGTAACAGAACATCCGAAACGTTGTATAAATCGTGATATTCTCTGAATGTTTTGCATCCAAATTCCTTCCATACCGTTTTTGCATGCTCGTAGTCTTCATCGCTAATATTCGAATCATTTAGCTTAGAATAGAATGCGGATTTTGGTGGTAGTTCGGTTTCATTAAAGGTAGTAAATGAATCGACGTAGTCATAAGGATATATGCCTTTTCTTAGCAAAAGATCGAGCTTCTTTCCAGTATATCGTTTCCCAATATTTTTACACTGGTCTTTGCTTAGGTTCCTCGATAAAGCATCAAGACTAGAAGCCATAAATTTAAAACTGTCGATAAAACGCAGTTGTCGCTTGACGGTAATCTCTTTTCCCTCTTTATTTACAAACTTATCAACAACGACCTCTCTGCTAAAAGATATATACTTTTCCTCGTTATTAGGTATGCAATTAATTTTCTCTCCATTATTACCTCTCAGTTTCTTAATGAACAGATGACAATCGTACCCGGAAAGATTATGAAACACTACAGGAAAAAACTTGGGGATTTTATAGTCTAAATTACAAATGTTATGAGCAGCCCCTCTAAATTTACCGCTAAGATGACAGTGATCTCTCACTCGGTCTTCGCCCAACGTTTTTTCACAGATATGGCATATAGTAGCTCCATCAAAACACTTCTTGTCCTCTTCTGTAAATATCATCTTCTTAGGGAATTTAAATTGATTATATATTTGTTTTATATTCTCTTCGAGTTTATCTACAAATATTTGACCAACATCATCATCTTCGCTTTCAGCCGTAAACGTCACAGGATCTTGAGAATATACACTATCGTCGAAACATTTTATGTGGTAACAAAAGGAGCTAGGAGTATGCTTTTGATACTTATTAGTGTACGACAACTCTGGATTTGGTTGACAAGTGTCTATTGGCTTCACAAAAGACTCGAAATCTGCGTAGACTATAAACGGAACCCTCATAGAATTGTTATAATTTTTAAAACTTAGCATAGTTCCTGGTGGTGGCATTTCTATTTTTTTGTGCGTTATGGTGTTTGCAGTACTCATTATGGTTGTTAAGCGCTTCTGTCGTTGTGAAACCATTCATACACCTTTTACAATAATACATCGAATTAGTCCGAAATCTCATCAATCGGTTAAAATTCTTTATCCAGCAATAATGTTTTTTTTCTCCATCAGATATAAGCAAAAGATCAATACTACTTTCATACTTAGACAGATAAAGCGGATAGACATGTTTTTCGTAACCAAATATATTAACACTAATATTATTATTTCTCTCAAATTTACCTATCACATTAGCATCAGCAGCAACTGGAAACTCAATACCACTCCAATTAAGTTTTTTCGATTGTTCTTTCAAAGCTTTCGTTATTTTTTCCGGATTTTTCACAACCGGATTCAAAGCTCTAGTGATACACCATTTGAAACATTCTTCGTCGTCGTTTTTCATATTTATAATAGCCTTTTTATTAGCTAAGAAGCTGGGAAGTGGAATGTAAGAACTACCTCTTAAGGGGGTATATTTTACCGTATTTATATCTAATTTTACAACAGCTTTAAATCTCCAATTACTTCCTTGCATCTGAAAACTAGCAATAGACTCCATGATTTTATCCTTCTTTCTGCTGTATATTTCATTCAAGTCGGTTGCTTCTAAAATAACTTCTGCCCTGGAAACGAATGGTATATCCTCAGAAGTCACTATTCCAGATTTCATATCTACTCGTTCCATAGTACAAGTAAGAACTAAATTAGTCTTTGTCTGGCGATTGTTCGACAACAGATTTACTACCTGCGGTCTGACGAAATCAAGAAACGAAGAGGCGTCCATTCCATTAATTCCATCTATTCTATATTGCTTGGTGAATCCTTTAATAGCCGACGCCGTTTCTCGAATTTTAGTTTTATCGAATATCCTAGAAACAGTTGACTTCAACGATTCGAGTTTTTCGTTAACGACTTTATTGTCTTGTTCAGGCACATAACTAAGTAACCAATCCGCAAAATCATTCAATTTAGATCTAAGCTTATTTTTGTATTTTCTCTTAGGCGCTACTGGTTTGTATTTACCAGGTGTAGGCGTAAGCATAGGAACCTTAATATCAGGAACCGGCGAGTCGAGCAAGTGTTCAACATGGTTCATGTTTCTTAAACTACTTTTCTTTAAATCCATTTTATCTTACCACGCAAAAACATTAATACATGTGAGATCGAAGATCCACTTATCTGTGAGATCGAAGATCCACTTATCGAACACTTTAATTTCATATCATTTTATCTCTCAAACACTTTAATTTCGTATCTATCTCTCCAGACATTTCCGTTATGATAAGCTATTATGCCAGCACTCTGACCGTACGCCTTAGCAGCTTTATACATCGATGGATACGAGGTAACAACGCCAGTCTCTCGATCTATAATATCTACTCTTCTCGGTTGTTTCCTGATACTACTCAACGTGTCATGTCGATATGACACAGACTTGTAGTCCGTCGGAAGAATATTCTTTTCGATCAATACAGCTATCATTTGAGGTTTGTTGAGATGCGAAGTGCCTGTAACATCGTGATGCTTGGCTAACATTCTAAGCTCTGGTAGCTTCATAATATATAAGTATTCTTTAAATCAATTTTCCACACACTACACTCATTTTCTGTCCATCCGATTGGAACTGCAGCAACCTATCTGAAATTACGACAGCATACGCTTCGGTGTCGGCTGGCACTGCTGCATTGAAAAGAGCCTTAATCTGAATATCAACGACTGACGATTTCAAACGCTCGGATTGTTTGCTTACATCGAACACGAACAGCGGATATAATTCTTTATAATCTACAGGTGTTATATTGCTTTGGGTAATCAACTTATCCATACCATAAAACTTTTGACTAAAGGAGGACGCGTCTCTATACGCTCTGGAGAATTGTTGATTAGGAAACGACAGGTTATGATCTACAGCTGGATATCTTTCTTGATTCATCATCACATAAATGTTCTTGAGATCGCAGTGATTAAATAGCGACGGATTACTTTCCTGATTACCGCTACGGTCCGTCTGAAATCCTACGATGATATATCTAGGTTTCTCCGGTGAAGTTTTAACGCTCAAACGCCAACTAAAACTTGTCGACTGAGGAACTGTTATCGTATCGCATTGACGAGCTCTATATGCAACTGGTAACGTTAATTTCGATTCAATCGTCTTATACAACTGCATTCGTTCCATGTCGGAAGGAATAACGTGTGGAATAAACCATGAAATTTTGTTTATCGCAACTTTTCCAGCAGCTGCAGCGTTATCTCGGAATATTGCATCATCGTCGGCTTTACGAACTAATGTCAGCGTCTGTTTGAAGCCGTAAATAATCTTGTCGTAATCATCGCAAAACCCGAAAATATGCTTCAACGGAACAATAAAGCTGAACATTCCTTTAGTGTTTGGTTTGCGAATGAGAAAGCTTTGTCTAGTGGCAAATCCGGGGTTGTCCGCAATAACAGCAGTCGCTCCAGTGTCTTTATACCACAGCTGATTTAAGCCTTGAGTCAGCTGAAAATCGTTTGGATACGTAAGTAAACCGAGCATCGTTGTAGCTTGACCCGGATGAAATAGCGTTTCGATTTCTTGATTAGATAACTGATAGGATATTTGACTGAATAGATACATAAGCCCATTATTCGTAAGAGCGACTAAATCGGCATTAACGTATGCGGTGTCATCGGCTTTAATTAGTCTTCCTTCGAATTGCAGATATGACTCTGCTGGGTGACTATATAAGTCCTGTAATTCAATATTTATTCTTATTTCACCAGAACTGTTAAGGTTAGTTCTCGCTACAGGTTCGTACTCATGCCATTCGTATCGCTCTATACCTTCATCGATCAATGGTTGCTCTGTGAATCTTAGAATATCGGATTGCATTTTATATACATATATTTTTAAATAAGAAAATAAATTTTTAGACCTAAATAAGAAAATAAATTTTTAGGCCTAAATAAGAAAATAAACTTAAGCAAAATAAATTTAAACTGCCATTTTCAAACCACCTCCGTTTAAGCGTTTTACTAGATCTTGAATTCTAATAGCTCCTCCCGTCATTTCTGGATTCGATCCTAGTAATCTAGCTAGAATGACTTTAGTTTCCTGAGTTATCGGCTGTTGAACGGTGGTTGGTGGGAGTATCTTATTGAGTAATCGTTTTCCAACGTCGATAGCCTTATCCTTAGCAACACCCCCAATCTCTTTGACAGCTGTGCTCGCAATTTGTTTGGCTGCATTCGAAGTTAGTAGTCTCTTGAGAAATCCTGCAATGGAATCGAATATTCCTGCTCCACCGACAACGTGTACTTTTTTATAACTTCTTCTCGCAAGGACCAGCATTTCTATATCATCAATTTTTAAATTAGATCATCAATTTTTTATATTCATCTTTGGTTATCACTCCTTGTCTTAGTAACTCATCCGTCATACCTACAATTTCATTTCTTACACCCGTATTTCCCGCTTTGTAGCTATATATATTCGCAACTCTAATTGTTTTACTAATTCGTTAGGATCTGAAGGAATGGTAATTATTCCGCTTCCTGTTTTACCTCTTAACTTCATGTAATCGTCCCATATGGGTTTTATTATCTGTTTATATTTTACACTTCTAGACGATTTAGGTTTGTTTGGTTTATTTGGCTGACTCATGGCATTCGTTTTAGTTAGAATCTCGGCGTATTCTTCGAGATCACGATTATCATAAATTGAACTGTTTGGACTAGCTAACGTTAACAATTCCCATAATCCTGGAGTTCCTTGATAAGTTGTGGTTCCAACTGTAATATCATTTCCTTGGATTGAGGCTTCGCTGTCTCCAATGTAGAATTTTCCATCTCTTGATCTTAATCCGAATGTTGTGTCCACAAGTCTTCTATCAGAAGCATATTTTTAAGGTATTCAACTGCAATATTTCCTAATTCTAACCTTCTAATGTCTTCTACTGGGTCATCGTCATCGTACGCCTCTATAGACGGATACTGAGGAAATTGAATAGTTTTCAACGAATCTGGAAGTGATTTTAGAGCGAGTGATGTTGCTGCAGAGTTATCTTTTATTGTCGACAGCAAAGCGTTTTGTTCTTTTGAAATTGCCGATTGAGAGTCGACTATTGGTTTGTAGATTTTCGTTAATTCTCGTTGAAGTCCAAGATCATCTATTCTCTCTGAGAGAAAGTTTTGTTTAATATTTTTTTTCGTTTTTAAAAACTCTTCGATAATAAAATCTCTTTTTGCAGGATCACTAATTTTCAGTAGTGACATTTTCTTATTATAAGTATAATGTTTAAAACGTAACGTAAAACGTAAACATAAAACGTAAACATAAAACGTACAATTTATGCATCGTAGTAATTAACATAACAAATTGAGTCTTTTTCATTTATAGTAACTGGTGAATCTGAGTTGTTTTGAATTGTAATTATTATATCCTCTGCGTCCTCTAGGACAGTACCATCTTGAAGACTCAGTCTGAGTTGTTTCAACTTCTGTCTAAGAGAGACTAGACACATTCCACTGGTCATTCGGACTCCAAGGCCTACTTCTACTGTAATATTTGTCTTTGGTTCAATCGTTATCGCTTGCTGAGCAAAAATCTCATATCTGTCGCCTGCTCGTTGTCTTGCAGGAGCGTGAGTGACCACTTTAGGCAACCAAATTATCGGACTCACACGAGGCTTCCGTTTGGTGATAAATTTGTGTATTGGGTGACCGTATCCAGACATTTATATAAGAGATTGTTTAAAGTAACATTCCAAGAATAGGAATATTTTTAAATGGTGAATTGGGACCAAGTATAAGACCTTCACCGCTGATATATCCTGCTCCTCTTTTCATAAACAGACCAGAACCCGATATCGAACTACCCTTTTTCCACGGAGATAGAAAAAGACCTTCCCCAGCAGGCACTATCTTACAGCATATTCCTCCTTTCTTAACGTAGAGCACTCCAGATCCACTTATCGGGTGTGAGATCGAAGATCCACTTATCGGGTGTGAGATCGAAGATCCACTAATTTTATCGACAATTTTGGAACCAGCTGCAGAACCCAATCCTGTTAAGGCTCCTGTGGCTAAACTCGGAAGAACACTAGACAGAAGAAACTTTCCGGCTGTTGCTAAGAACGGTAGAATAGCGCCAATAAATCCGCCTTCGACTCTCGCATTGTCTTCTAATTGCTTTTTACCCATTTTAATTGTCACTCCAGTTCCATTCTGATACGCTTTAGTTAACTTGTTGATTTGCCTCTGGTTTAGAGCTAATACATGCTCACCAGTTATGTCTCCATGAGAAAGTCTTATACTCACTCCAGTTCCTACTTGAACAGCTCGCTTAATCTTCTCTTTTTGCCCTTCAGAAATATTAACTTTGACCTTAGCGTAAGCGCTCATCTTATATTAAATATAAACTTTAAATTAAACCTCTCTTATATGAAATCGTATCGACAATTCCTCACCTCTTAAATTAATTAGTTTTCCATTTTGGTCTATTAGTTTTGTTTCCATCGATGAAATAGAGTATAGCGTTATTGGAAGATATACGAGATTGTGAGGAGATTCGATTATCTTATAACCAGGCCCGACCGATGGAAAGAAAGAATAAATTATGTTCTCCGTAGTTCCGTTGGCATACGATGATCCTATTATATCACTGGTAACACGTAAACTATTCACGCTGTTTATATCGACTATGTGCTCGGATTCGTTATATCCTTCGGAGTATACACGACTCTGAAATCCTAGAACCGTACTAATTGAATTTGGTACTGTAAAATCAACTTTATAGTTCTCATCAATTTCCAAAACAGCCTTCAAAGTATTGTTATTTGGTTGCAACTTTATACATTGTCCATGACCTTCTTCTTTTAGAATTCTCTGTATGTATTCGTTTAAGTCATCGATTTCATAGCAACCGGTTGGAATGTCTAAATCTTCCCACGTTACACCGTTATCTGACGAATATACGAATTTATTATTTGTTTCGTCTATATTGGGAAAACTGTAGTAAGTTTCAAGATTAACAAGGGCCATTTCATACTTCTTACTTTTGTCCAGTTCGATTAGTGGATTAAATTTCGTTCGAATTCGTGTGCTCCTTTCGCTCAACAAAATGCAAAAGGATTCTTTAGCCTCTGTGTTGCGTGCAATCGTTTGAGTAGTAGATAAAATTTCGTCAAGAAGGGTTTCCATTTTAGATAGCTATTTTTAAACCTAGAATATAAAATCTTAAATTTTGTTATCATTTTATTATTGCTTTTATTTAATGTAAAATGTATCTAATCCACTTCTATACCTACCCTTATTTGTTTTACTAGTAAGGTCTATAACCACAAAACCATGCGTTTCATCCCACGCAGTTTTGCATAGTTTTCGAAATTCTTCTATAGTCATATCATCTACGCCTATATGATCGCTGTATATATGATTAATATTCTTGAGGTCTTGAGGGAATAAACATATAAAGTTCGCATTCTCTCTAATAGTTTGTCTAGGAAGCTTGAAATAATTTTGTGCTAGGTAAAAGCAGTCTACCTTACTATGCCTACCTCTTATATAATACGATTCGCATTTATTTTGTCGCTCTAACTGTAAATCATCAAAAATCATGAGATTCTTCTTATCTCGACTTAAGTCTCGTGGATCTGGAACATCTTCAGAGGTTTCAAAGAACTTGCAGTCAATATCGGATTTTTTGGCCATGTTTTTAGACATCTCCTCGACTACGGCGGTCGGTGATACATTTAATTTCATTATCTCATCTCTATTATCGAAAAGTCTTATAATTGCTTCCTTTGGTAATTTCTCTTCGAATGCTTTCTTAAGTATCTTATATTCTGATTGAAATAAACTTTTGCCAAAGATCTGCAGGTTATCGTAGTCTAACCAACCAGGTCTCAGTAATAAATTAAGTAGTAATATTGTTTTGCCGCATTGAGACTTACCGACGATCAAACCTCTGATGCTTCTTGGTAGGAGAGGACTGTTAAAGCGTTTAGATGTATCTTCATTCCATGATAGGTCTTGGACTTCCATTTTAATTATATTATATTAAAATGGAGCACAACTCGTATTGTGTAAAATGTAAGCGACAAACTGAATCTAAAGATGTTCAACGAGTCGTCAGTAAGAATGGTAGACCTATGCTTAGGGGTGTGTGCGTTGAGTGTGGCGCTAGAAAAACTCAGTTTACTAAAATGTCCACCGCTACAGGTGGTGATTTGGTCTCAGCTCTCAATTCTGCTACTTCTAATATTAAACTTCCATGGGCAAAGTACCCGGGTGAAATGCATCTTCCAGGACATTCTTTCACGGGTCCAGGTACTCGATTGGATTTGAGATTGAATCCTGATGGAACACCAAAAGATTGGAGTAAACCAGTAGATAGGGTTGATGCAGCAGCCTATCGCCATGACATGGCTTATGCTAAACATACTGATACAGCAGGGAGAAACGTCGCTGACAGAGCTATGATAGATGAATTAAATAATATACCTAATCCTTCGTTCCGCGAACGAATTGAACGATCTATAGTAAAACCAATATTATCGACGAAGACCCATTTTGGAATGGGGTTGAAAAAAAAGCTCTGAGATGGACAGACCAACTTGCTGACGAATTGCATAAACCCATAGTCAGGAAGTTCAGGAAGCGAGTTGTTTATGTGCAGGGAGTGGACAAAGTTTGGGCAGCAGACTTGATTGACATGCAGGCTTATGCTAAATTTAATTCTGGTGTGAAATATTTGTTAAGTGTTATTGATATATTTTCCAAGTATGCATTTATTCAGCCGTTAAAAGATAAGCGAGGAGAATCTGTGGCAGATGCTTTCGTTAAAATATTTAATACGAGTAAAAGAAGGGGTGAAAAACTTTGGGTCGATAAGGGAACAGAATTCTATAATAAACAGGTAAAATCATTAGGTATGCAGTTGTACTCAACTGAGAATGAAGAGAAATCTTGTATCGTAGAGAGATTTAATAGAACAGTGAAAGAGAAAATGTTCAAATATTTTACAGCAAATTCAACTCAGAGATATATCGATGTTTTAGATAATATGGTTAATTTATACAACAACACAAGACATTCTTCCATTAAAATGACTCCTGTTAAAGCGAGTATCAAAGCAAACGAGTGGGTTGTGTGGATGAATCTGTATGGTGATGCTGTACCTGAAACTGTTAAACCTAAATTTTCGGTAGGAGATAAAGTAAGAATTTCTAAGAAGAAAAAGACATTTGAGAAAGGCTACACAAATCGTTGGACACAAGAAATTTTTACTATAACACAAATCCAATACACAGACCCTATAACCTATAAAATATCTGACTATCATGGAGAAGAAATAAAAGGGACATTTTATGAAGCTGAGTTACAATCGACAACGCAAGATACATTTAAAATAGAAAAGATTATTAGGAAACGTGGAAACCGTTCATTGGTGAAATGGTTAGGCTATGATGAGTCATTCAATACATGGATTGATAATAAAGACTTGATATCATTGTGATTTTAACTGATTTACTATTAGCAAACTGATTTACTACTACAGCCCTTGTGCAATCATTACTTCTCTATGAACACGCTGTAATAACAAGTTCTAATGTACATTCGCAGCCTGTTCTAAGAAGAAAAAGACATTCGAGAAAACAAAATTCTTGACTTTTTGGGACGGATGACTAAAAAAAAAAAAAAAAAAAAAACCTAGAAAAAAAAAAAAAAAAAAAAAAAAAAAATCTAAAAAAAAAAAAAAAAAAAAAAAAAAAAAAAAAAAAACCTAAAAAAAAAAAAAAAAAAAAAAAACCTAGAAAAAAAAGTTAGAAAAAAGTTAGAAAAAAAGTTAGAAAAAAGTTAGAAAAAAAAACCTAGGAAAAAAACTTAGAAAAAAAAAACCTAGAAAAAAAGTTAGAAAAAAAACCTAGAAAAAAAGTTAGAAAAAAAGTTAGAAAAACCTGGGGTTTTTTTACCGACCAACTTGGGTTTTTTAATTTTTCAGAGTGACAGCCCTGGTGCTTTTTGGGCGGTGAAAAATTTTCTTCCCTTCGACCACTCCTTCGTCCCCCGAACTTTTCAGCCAGGTTTCCGCCTATGCTGTAATAAGATTCGCAGATCAGTTAGCATGCTTTAAAAACAAGTTCTACTGTAAATTCACAGATCACGAATTAATAGCAAGTTCTACTGTAGCCTACTGCAGCTTAGTATCACTGATGATGATACCGAAAGTAGCACGCTGTAATAACATTCGTTCGCAGATCACAAGTTCTACTGTACATTCGCAGATCACGAAGCACGCAGTAATAACAAGTTCTAATGTACTGCTGCTTGGTCTCACTGACGATACCAAAAGTCGGTCATGCAGCACGCTGTAATAATATTCGCTCGCAGATCACGAAGCACGCTTTAATAACAAGTTCTAATGTACTGCTGCTTGGTCTCACTGACGATACCAAAAGTCGGTCATGCAGCACGCTGTAATAACATTCGTTCGCAGATCACGAAGCACGCAGTAATAATATTCGCTCGCAGATCACGAAGCACGCTTTAATAACAAGTTCTAATGTACTGCTGCTTGGTCTCACTGACGATACCAAAAGTCGGTCATGCAGCACGCTGTAATAACATTCGTTCGCAGATCACAAGTTCTACTGTACATTCGCAGATCACAAAGCACGCAGTAATAACAAGTTCTACTGACGTAGGCCTCCTTCGCGACAAAATAAATTATTATAATCACCTGCGTCACGCGCTACAAGTCCTACACAATCGCAAGTCTCATATTGGTACCAAAAGTAGGTCATATGAACACGCTGAAGTAAAAACTCCTACATAAGAACATTTTATGACTCTGTAAGGTTAAGAATCATCCTGCAGCAGCCTATCTTCGTCTTCGACTTCCATTGGAGAACTCGCAGTACTGTTTAAACGTTCTTTGTAACCAGGATCAACGTTCAGATTCAATTCGTTTTCGACTTGCGTTTCTACAGGATCGATGGTAGATGTACTGTTATGAGCACAGATTTCGACTTGAGATTTTAGTTTCATCCTAAGACCGTCGTCGATGTTGAGAAGGTTTTCGATTCTGCTGTGGTGTTTTGTGAGTTGTGAAAAGGATAGACCACAATAGATCAACCCGGGATAGCTTTTGATAAGTGTTGAAAATTGGTAGTAGCGGTTAATTGTTACATAGGGCAAGCCGAATTCTTGAGGAAACCATTCTTTTATAGGGATGTCAGTTGGCAGGTACTTACGTGCAGAGAGGTAGCACATTCCTCTGTGGTAGGCAATGAGGAGACGCAGATTCAACGCTGTTTTTTCGCTATCTACAAGTTGTTCATGAAGTTGTTTAATTGATGCTAGGTCAGTCGGTTTTAAATTAGAAGGGTTGTCCAGAAAATTCAGCTCCAAATTCCATTCCAAGTGTGGATGAAGGCTTCCGTATTCCGCGATCCGTTCCCGTATCTGGGGAACTATATTTTCTTCGAAATTTTTTAAGCTGTAGTTGTCTGACTTACGTCCGGGTGGAGTTGGAGACTCAACGGGCTGTATGTTAGATAGAGTCTTACTACAACACGGAATCGGTTGGTTGTCAGCAGGTGGAATCGGTTGGTTGTCAGCACACGGAATCGGTGGTTGGTTGTCAGCAGATGGAATCGGTGGATGAACGATGCCACGAGGTGTTTTAATATGACGTTTTCTTTTCTTTAGTTCATCGATACAGGTTGCTAGTTTCTTTAATTCTTCCATTAATTTCGTTCTTTTAGCGACTGTTAAAGATCTCTTAATAAGTCCTCTATCTATTACTTCTTTAGAGTTTGTCCCGATTTTTATAAACAGATCACTGAGATCGGCCATTCTACATGTATAATAAGCTTATAGCGCAAGTACTTGTAGCTAACAGCGTTGTTAAAGTAGACTGAAGCGAACACGCCACATCTAGACGACGTTAGTCAGACAGCTACATGATGCGAACAACAGCTGTTGCATGACGTGTACGGCGAGCGAACAAAGACACCTGCTGAAAAAAAATATTGATTTATAATTATTGATTTCATCTCTCTATCTCTCTATCTCTCTATCTATCTATCTATCTATCTATCTGTCTCTCTATCTATCTATCTATCTATCTATCTATCTATCTATCTCTCTATCTACCTATCTCTCTATCTATCTATCTTCCTATCTATCTCTCTATCTCTCTATCTCTCTATCTCTCTATCTCTCTATCTCTCTATCTCTCTATCTCTCTATCTATCTATCTATCTATCTATCTATCTATCTATCTATCTATCTATCTATCTATCTATCTATCTATCTATCTATCTATCTATCTATCTATCTCTCTATCTATCTATCTATCTATCTATCTATCTATCTGTCTATCTCTCTATCTCTCTATCTATCTACCTATCTATCTCTCTATCTCTCTATCTATCTATCTCTCTATCTATCTATCTATCTATCTATCTCTCTATCTATCTATCTACCTATCTATCTCTCTATCTCTCTATCTATCTCTCTATCTATCTATCTCGTTAAATAACTAAAATGAGCTAGAGGTGGGTGATGATTAGAGTTGAAATGATGAGAGATGAGATATAATATAACAGACCGTGCAATGCTCCAAATGTACCTGTTTACAGTCGCGTTTACAATGGCTACGTATGTAGCCTAGGTCAACGCTGTCGTGACTGAGCGAGCCAGATGGTCATGAATCACACCATCTGCTTTGGCTCGCGCTCTCTCTCTCTCGAGCTGCTGCAGCTGCTGGCTTAAGGCGGATGTGTAAACAGGGCACGCTGAGTATGATGCGCCAATGGGGATGAAGTGTTAGCGACTTCATTTTCAAGACCTCGGGCGGTCCTCTCCCTCGCCGTCTCATCATCCACTGACCGTGTACTCATCATAGCTGAGTCGGCTTGTGGAACAGAAATCTCGTAACAAATTTCTGCCCCGGTGGGGAATTGAACCCCCGACCTCTTGGTCGACAGTTCAGCGCGCTAACCACTGTACTACCGAGCACCCCCCTCAGGAAATAATAAAAGACATCCAGAAAATTAAAAAGACATCAGGAAAATTTCTATCCACTGTACTACCGAGCACCCCCCTCAGGAAATAATAAAAGACATCCAAAGGGGAAAATTTACATCAGGAAAATTTCTATCCACTGTACTACCGAGCACCCCCCTCAGGAAATAATAAAAGACATCCAGAAAATTAAAAAGACTACTACTGCAGTTTCTCATCATGTGTTGATTTTCTGCAGAGGTTTGGTTGAATATTTTTATTCTTTCAACAATCTAAGTTTGACATCTGAATGAATAAAAAAAGTCGTCAACTTTCGGGCAATTAAGTATGGTTTTTCGGGCAAACTCAGTCCCGAATGACTAAAAAAAGGTCGTCAACTTTCAGGCAAGTCTGGTTTTTCTGGCAAACACAGTCCCGAATGACTAAAAAAAGTTCGTCAACTTTTTTGCCGGGTATATTTTTCGGGCAGAAGTTCAATCCCCCCCACTGCTGAAATCTCCCTTACGCCTATTGGCATAAATACGATAAATTTATGTATGTAATTCAAGTGAGTAGGCCTAGTCCAAGTTCACAAGTTTAAAAAAGTTTTTCGATTCTTGATTCTGTTTGATGTAGGCTATTCGGCTAAATCGGATGAATTATAATTAATTTACTGCATTTAACTAGCCTATGTAAGTACATGCGCCCTCTTGAAATTCTTCGCGACCCCCCGTGCAATAAAACCTAAATCCGCCACTGGTCGTTGCCCTGGACAGAAATTTTTAGCTGGAATTGATTTGTAGCCTCTTAAAATTTGCTGATGCAACAATGACGTGGTTTTTATTGCTATTGAAAAGTATGTATTGTGTATTATAGAGGAATACTATAGTGTAATAACCGAAAACTGCATATTGAATAGATTACTAACGACAAGTTTTTTTAAATATTTTCTCAATGGCAACATAGGTGATAGGTCTACTCCATAATGTGCTCAATGTTCTTAAATGAGAACAAGACGCCATCCAGCGGCGGATCGTAGAATCACATAAACTCAAGTTCCAAGGACTTTACTTTAGCATAATGTGATAGCCTATATAAGCTTATGGGCCCTACCAATGTTTAATAGCGATTGGCCATTGACGGACGTTCGTTAGGCACCAATGGGCTATATTTGACTCTTCTATTAGTTTTGGTTTATATTTTAAGGTTCAATTATAATATTTAAATGCTAGTGAATGATTGAAGTAAATTGTTAAATTAAGTCGACCTGTGACGAATGCATGCCATCAAGAGTAACCAATGCTTTTGTATTTCAAGTGCATAATAATAATTATTATTATGTGCAATGCGTAAAGCACCCAATGGATATCGCTGGGCAACTGTTGCCATGGATTCGTGAGATGGTGAGTTATGACATGCCCAAAAGTAACAAGGTCTCACTTCTACATTTGAAGCGTTGTGGTCTAAGGTCGCTGAATCCCTTAGTACTGCTATGCTGAATCCCGGACAAGTAGGCCTATTACATCCTCTTCTTGTTCTACAAGATATTGTAACTGGATATTATGCTAGACCTCGTTCACATAGGCCTGTTCTTGAGGTAGCCTACCACGCAGCAATACGGTGAGTTGTAAGGTCTTTAAAACTATTGTCCTGTATGTTGACTGTTGAGCAAATGACTGTTTGACGCTAATGTTACAGTAATTTCACTCAACTTCTGATTTAAGGCGTATTTCTAATCATCAATTATTTCTTCGACATAAGCTTAATTATTATAACAATGTTTAGTCAATTTTTGCGTTTGCTAGTGTAGCAATAAAGAATAGTGCAGCAATAATGTTTTGCTATGGTCGGTCCGTCTTTCTGGAATAAGTTACCTATTAGTCTCCGTAATGAACTTCTTTATCTTTCTTAGCCCCTTTTCCGCAAGCGTTTGAAAACCATTCTCTTTGATTATGGTTTGGTGTCCGGTCGGGAGCGCCTCTGAGGAGATCTCTTGAAGTGGCGCTATATAGATGTTCGATTATAATTACAATTACAATACAATAAAGAATATACCTATACTATTATACTCGCCAACTATGCTGGAATATTGACATAAGTGCAAAATTAATAGATCAATATATAGGCTACTTTCACCGTATTTTTTAAATGAAAATTTCTCAAACTGAACTGGAGTTTAATAGCAGACAAGTCTAGAGTCTACCTATGAACCCCAATGCAAAGAAATAACAGTTCCATCGACGAGGCAGCTCTTAATAATATGCTCCAAGTTGGAGCCTCCAACCAAATTTCATGATTATGACATTGTGTCATGGGACCTAAAGAGATCAAGAGTAGAAGTTCCTTTAATTAAATATAGAAAACGAAGTTTGTGTGTTCATAATATTCTTCAAACTAGCATGTTATTGATTGAAATCAGATCTAAGAGCAATTGAATATTCAAAGCGAAGTCATGTTTTGCTGAAGCGCCTAAGAATAGAATGAGCATTTCTATAGAATCATAATTTTTGTCCATAAAATCAATTTTTAGTTTCTTTCCTGTAGACCTACTCTTTCAAGGCTACGGCAGATTCATCAATCTCTTACAGGACTCGCTACAATCGGTCACGTTGTAAACAATATTGCCGGCTTGCACGTAGTCGCCCACTCCAGACTTGACAATATTTCTCTCTGCAAACAACTTCCAATCGCTGGACATACATGAGGCATTAGCGACAACCATCTCGCATTTGTTATCATCGCATTGAGGATCGTGTATCAACCAACGACTGTTGTTTCTTATGGTTAGAACAACTCCACACATCAAAGCCTCGGAGCAACAGTTGTTGAATCTGACATACAACTCAGCCTTCACGACACATTCGCTGTAGATGTCTGCCAAATTGGTTCCATCTGAAAAACAAAGAAAAATCTGTTGATTTAGCCTGACTCTTAGCCTACATAAACAGAAATAGCAAGTTCAGCATCAGAGAAACATTTAGAACTAAAATAATTATTTATTACTTATATTAACCAGCTATGAAGCAACCAACCCTCGGTTGATGACAAGACAAGACAAGCTATACTGCCGTGCTAAGCAAAAAGACAGTAACTCAAAAAAGACGATTTTGCGTAAAACGATAAAGAAGAAATCGGTTTAATTCAACCAGAAATAAAGCTAGAATCTTTCTGAATTTTTGCAAGCAGTTATATATAAACTACTGAACTTTGAAACTAAACTAGTTTTTTGGGAAATCTGTGTAAAAATTGCATAAAAATGAGATACTGCTTCTTTGCTTAGTATCGAAGAATTGAACATCGGTTTGATGCTAAGCAAGAAAGCAGTAACTCATCGTATGGTAGAGCGGGCTGGTGAAAAATAATTGTTCTCTTTGTGATACAAACATGAAATTTGGTATATATCACGAACATGTCCTAAGAAAAATATTTGGCTATATGGTCATTGCAGATTTGCCCTCTGGCCCCAATGGCAGCCATTTTTCAAAATGGCCGACAGATATACATACTTTGAAATATCTCGGCTTCTATTTCACTTAGAAGTGTCATCTTAGTGTCTAATCATACATCTTTAGGGACGATGATTCCAATAGTGCCATCTAAAACCAACTCTGGCTTCAACGGCGGCCATTTTTTTAAAATGGCCGACGAAAATCGTGATTTTTTAATATCTCAGCATTAAATCCACTTAGAATCGTCATCTTGGTGCCTAAATATACATATTTAGGGACAAGGATTCCAATGGTTCCACCCAAAACTTCATCTGGCCTCGATGGCGGTCATTTTCAAAATGGCCGTCCAAAATGTGAATTTTGCAAATCCCTCTTTTTTGGTCGACCCTTTTTGAAAATGGTGGTCATTGAGGTCACTGGAAACTGACTGAAATGTGCATGTTTTGACACCAAGTTGACAATTCCAAGTGAACTGAAAGCCGAGATATTAACAAATCCCTCTTTTTGGGTCCGCCATTTTGGAAAATGGCCGCCATTGAGGCCATGGGGAACTTTGTGATGGCCCTATTTGGATCATTGACCTGAGATGTGTATGTTTTGACACCAAGATGACGATTCTAAGTTTATTGAAAGCCGTGATATTGACAAATCCCTCTTGTTGGGTCGGCCATTTTGGAAAATGGCCGCCATTGAGGCCATTGGGAAAATTTGGATGGCTCCACTGGAATTCGTGACCCTGAATGTGTTTTTTTGACACCAAGATGACGATTCTAAGTGAATTGTAAGCTGAGAAATTGAAAAATCCATATTTTGAACGCCATTTTGGAAAATGGCCGCCATTCAGACCCATGGGGAAACTTTTAGATGACCCTATTGGACTCCTTGACCTTGAGTGTGTATGTTTTGACACCAAGATGACGATTTTAGGTGATTTGAAAGCCGATATATTGAAATATCTGTAAATCGGTCGGACTTGAATATACATGGAATACTAAGCAAGAAGACAGTAACTCAAGTTACTGCTTTTTTGCTTAGCATGACGACCCAATTTTGAGATACTGTTAATTTCGTTTCGGTTTTTTTCCATGTTCCCGGACCGATACCGTTTCCTTGCTTCCAGATATGATAGAACATGTTGTCAGGATGTGAAAACAAGTGCTAACTCAAAAACGGAAAAACTTGAGTTACTGTCTTTTTGCTTAGCACGGCAGTATAGCTAATACGTTTTTCTTTAAAAAAATATTATTTTGATTTATTGACCTACCCGACAAACATTCTTTGTCCTCTATACATTTGCGATCTGGTGACGAATAGGCTTTATTCTGCGTACAACTACAATCTGCAATGTTTAAACACACAATATTCCGTCATTTCATGTGGGCCTACTGTAACAGCAAAGAGTTCATACAGATATCAAGGTAGCCTATTATAGGTGGACCATGATGGTGGTTACATGTATATTAAGCAGCACGATAGGTCATACAGACTTAGCTTAATACAACGATTACTGTACACATTAAATGTGTATAGGGCTAGCCTACTGTATAATAACCGTTATACCAAATTTTGTTTGTAATGTAGATGTAGCCTAGGCTTATACTGCTGCATTTCAATTTTTTTTCTTTACCTCTTCGCTATTATAGGCCTAATAGGCTAATTTTGAATCGATCAATGGAAATGCACGACAAAAATATGTCTGGAAATGATTCACAAACTACTCTGAATTACTTCTGACTCTGTAATCATCATAATCATCATCATCATCATCATCATCAACAACAACAACCAAAGGCTCAGTGCTCGTAGGTGTCCGACGCCTTCTTCACAATGTTTCTCTAATGTCACTTTGTAATACAGCGACATTAATAGGCCTACAGATGATGTTGCTACATGTAGTATCATTAGGCTACCACCCTCCTCCGCTGATGGCTTAGACCTACATGTCGAAGGAGTAGCTGAGGGAAGGTCAGTTGCAAGTGGTTGAGTTTTAGGTAATTGAGTCGTGGATGTTGGCGAAGCAGATGTTGCGACACCGCAAACTGAATAGAAAAGTTAAAATGGATATTAATGTTCAATTGTTTGTATTCGAATACGACGTTTTTAAAAATAGTTTCAGCCATGTTAATACGGTGAGTTTCAAATACCAATTTTACATTTTATGACCCCGTGCCGCTGTTATCGGTTGATAAAATGACCTAATAGGCTACTAAATAGGAGCCCCGTACACTCGTACAGTACTCCGTCCTACTATGTCATGTACAATGTATCTGATCTCTGTCACAAACAGATTTAGCCTCCCTTCGAGCTTTGCGCTCTTTGGCTAATGGGATCTCTTGGTCTCTCGTGCCGGTTCTTAGGTCAGACAGCGTCAAGCCTTCTCGGTTGCTAGCCCCTCCACTAGAAATGGGGTTCCCGCTTGCGCTGCGCTTAGTAACATTGAATAATTTGACTGCTTTCTGAGTTCATCCTTTCACCTTGTCACCTTGTGCTGTCGATTCGATGAATCCTAGCGACCGTCATTGATGAGAAACAATTATGCTGCGATGTATGCGAATGATTTATAATTATACTCACATTTTACAGACAGATTGACCTGCTATAATAAAAAATCATTCGCTTCTCTCTTCCATCAGGTATGGGCCGACGATGAGGCTTTAACTAGACTTCTCCAAGCAGGTCCTCTTTCACATTGTCCATCCAAGTTTTCAGTTGTCTCCCTATAGCCTACTTCTTGTTCCATCCTCGTGTCCACTGTCCATACATGGCCGCTGCCGGTGACACGAAAAGGATTATCCCCCCAAAAGCTAAATGAATTAATCTATCCCCCGGATGGAATTAACCGGTCTAGACTATCCGGGGGGATAAACCATTCTATCCCATTTTTTGAAAAATATGTATAATTAAATAATACTCTAATCAAAATTTAAAGTGACTCTAATATTGTTTTAAGTGACCTAAGCAATGCCAAGAGAAAGGCAACTCGAATTTATTTAGCGTCTCCGAGTGTTTTTAAGTGTTTTAAACGTTTTAAGCGCTATAAAAAACAAAGCAAAACAAATTATCTAGTAGGCATAAACATACCTGTTAGTGTCATTGTTCAAAACAAAGCAGATGAAAATTAATTTGCAAAAATAAAAGCCCGCGAAAGTGTTTTTTTCGACTTTTCCTCATTTTGGGGGATACTTTTAATACGGTGGCGATACTCTATTTCGTGACACTGGCAATCTCATTTAACTATAATGATTATGTGTAGCCAAACGTGCACAATTATTATCCTATAGGTGTTATTAGTGTCTTCCAACTCTGAGGCAGATAGTTAAAATTTCAATCTGGTTTTGGATAATGTAAATAAACAATAGGCTATTAAATAGATTCATAGGATTATCTAGTAACTCACATGGTGGAGTGCATGATGCTGAAAAGGCTGGCGCATTTGTTGCTATGTAAGCAAACTGTACGTTCGTCGGTATTCCAAATGCAACATTGCATTGGTAGTTTGCTGTGTCGTAGATATCGACTACAATAACCGATGTTGATATCCAATACCCACTAACTTTCTTTGGCACAGGAGTATCGTTTCTGTAGAAATTCCCATCGGATGTCCAGTTCATATATGGATTAATCGGATGGTAAGTGCTGTCGGCATACGAGAGGCTACATGTTATGCTCATTTTTGTTGATTTGACCGCTGCGCAGTTACACGTTGGAGGTTGGCCTGCGTCAATGATATCATAAAATAAACAGGATAAAGGCAAAAGCTGAAAACATTTGAATTGCACTTGTTTGATTGAGGCAAATAAAATGGTTGTCTATATACAATTGAAAACATTATTTCAAAATTTAATCACATAGATTTGGCACATGAATTAAACTCTATTAGTCACGAACATCTCCGGATTGTGGAGTTAAATATCTTAGGAGAACCTTGACGTCATTCAATTGGTCAAGTAGGCTACTAATATCAAGACAAAATTACGGGAAACTGTTAAACAACGTTCGCAAACAACGATAATATGACCTGGTAGTCGCAGTTCGTGGGCTGCTTGCGATCTGTGTAGGCTACATGCAGCGTACGACCCTGCTGTATATTAATCAGAGTCTGTGATGGAAAATCTTTGTAGGGCCTACCTTATTTTAAGTTCTATATAGACCTACCTTCCATTGTGTCATGAACAATTGAACATCCGTTTTCAAAAAGAACCTGGAGTACTTGTACGTAGGCTAAAGGTTGTAGGCTATAATTACATGTAGCCTATAATGCCTAAATTGTATATTACCCTGAAAATCCTTTCGCAGTAAAATCACACTTGCTATAAGTTGATATTACGTTGGTAATTCCATCAATAGCCCTATAGCATATATTAATTGTACTATGTAGTAGTGTTGTAGTACGGTAGCCTATGCGGTAATTATAAATGTTTACTTACGAACGACAGTGAGCTTGGCCCCGTACTTGGTGGTAGATCCATTGATTAGTATGACATACAGACCGGCAGTTGATATCGGAGATGCTATCCCCTGACCAGTCTTTATGAGCAGACTAGACGAGTTGACGCCATAGAGGTTCGTGTATGCAGTAGCAACAACATCGTCGTACTTTGTGATTGTGTAAGTGCCTAGGTCGTCTGAGGCTGGCTTTATAGTCCAGGATACTTTTGTCGGACTGCCGCACATCATTGAAATATTCTTAGTTCCCTCGTAAACGACCAGATTTATTGGCGGCGCCGCACGTTGTCCGTCAACACCTAAAAGTAGCTTTCTAAAATTGATTTTGTTCACCTCTTAGAATTATTTCCTCACTACACCTTCTCCTCGACCGTTCGTGATCTGGGTGTTACCTTAGACAGCTCCCTTTCTTTTAAAGACCATATTTCTAATCTTACGCGCTCTTCATATTTTCATTTAAGGCGTCTGACGGCTATTCGGCGTTCTGTTTCGTCTTCTGTCTGGTTCATGCTTTTGTTTGCTCCCGAATTGATTACTGTGATTCTCTTTTAATTGGTCTGCCTCAGGTTCGTCTTTCACCTTTACAGTCGGACCTAAACGATGCAACCAGATTAATTGCACGCCTTCCACGTTATTCGCACATTTCTACTTTCATGTTTGAACAACTCCATTGGCGTCCTCTAACTGCGCGCATTAAGTTCAAAATCCTCATCTTGGTCTCCAAAACACAACGGGGTCTTGCCCCGAAATATCTAGCCAATGTAAATCAACGCCCTCTTTCAGCCTCCTCACATCGCCCACTCGGCTCTTCAAAGAGATTTTATCTTTTAGTTCCTCCTACTAGAACGGCTATGGCTCAGTCCCCGATCCTTTATATCAATTGACCCCTCTCTTTGGAATACTCTGTCTCCATCTACTCGGTCTCAACTTCTAACTAGTAATCCCTCCTCCTTTTCTTTCCTGAAAACTTATTTTTTCTCTCGTGGCCTTGTGCACTGGGAGCGCCTCTGACCGGTTCACCCTAGCAAAAGCGCTTTATAAATGTTTTTATACAATACAATACCTACTTAGGCGACGTATTCACTAAATTCTGATAGCGATGCAAATAATTATAGCATTGTAGTCTAATGACAATAAGCAGCTGCATGGAAATGGTTCCGTCGACAATCGTGAATGTCAATCATTTTTAACGACAATGTCTCATTGCTTCATGTCAACTGACTGAAGATCATATTACTGTGTGGAAGAGTTGAACTGCTTGAAATTGATTCTCATTATTACTAGAGTCCACTATAATTATAGTCAATCGATTGACAATTATAAACTGGTGAATAAAGGTCACATCACTCTGTTCCTTTCTCACCTAAATTTTTTTTGCCGTGTTCGGACTGGGATCGCTTCTGAGAAGCTTACCTTGAAGTCACGCTATTTACAAAGATCAATAAACTCTACTCCTTTGAAAAAATGTTGTTCCTGTATCATGTCGAGTTAATCCCTTCCCTGGGGGGTTATATACTTTAAGCCTGTTTTGGACGTATATATACGGCTTCCCCAAGGAAGGGGTTAATTATTGTTTCATCATTACAAAGACCATGCCTGACACGGTTGCGACCTTACCGGTACCGCATAGGCCTATAATTCTTCTCAGTTCCCCACCACCTCTACCGCTGTTAAACCACCGTCAGTGGCGCAACTAGAGGGGTGCTGGGGGTGCTTGAGCACCCCCTAGGGCCAAAAAGGTGACCCACGCAATTTTTCCAAATCCGATGAGTTTTTGTGGGTGGGGGTGGTAGGGGTGGGGGGGGGGGTAGGGGTCATTTCGCTCTTTAAGTCTATCAGATTACACAATCAAGCAAGTCTCTTCATTCTTAGTCAAATTCATGATTCATAAAGCACTAGATTTCAGTGTTTAGCTGGTTTACCTGAGTTTGTCTGGGTCTCAAGAATTTGCCTAGTGATGAATTTAATGCGTTAGTGATATGCTTAATACTTATGCCATTACAATGCTGTGTCTCGCCAATTTATTGATAATAATGTTACAACATAATTGCTAGCAGGCCTACCGTACGTGCGTGCTATTTTATTAACCTTTATTATCCCAGACATTGAAATCGTCATTCTATCACTTCTGAATTTCGTTATGATACAGTTTACCACCTAGATAGAGGCAATTAGTACAAAAAATAATTTATTTTTTGCTCATATGAAAATTATATATATGTTCCCAAAGTGGAACGTTGGGTCACTTTGACTAGTAGCCTATAGGCATCAAGCATTAGTAAAAGTATAAAGTTTTCCAAATGATTCATATATTATACAATTTTTTAAAAGCTGTGAATCACAAAGGTTAATACCCCACCTCCACCCCATATTTTACACACCCCATCCTCAATATTCCACTCCGCCCCACCCTTCCACCCCACCAAACCCCATAAAATGCTAACATATGAAATTTATGAAAAATAATGTTTCAATTTGTTTTCATACGGTCCCACTGAACCACTACGCTGACCGTATCCCACACAGGTCCCACAACAGTCCCCACCGACCCCAGCCCACCCCACCCAACCCTACTCCACCTTCTCCAAATTTTTCTCCGCACAGTCCCACCTGTCAGAAGTAATTTTTGGTCTCTAATCTCCTCTTCACTTCGAACGCACCCGACCCACTTCAACCACATACTCCAGCCGCCCATCCCTAACCCGCCCCACCCAACTCTGGCCCACTTCACCCCATTTCCACCCCCACTCCGACCCACCTCTTAAAATGCCCAAAATATGAAACTCATGAAAAACAATTTCTTACTTTGTTTTCCACATTGACCCTTCCTTTCCACTTTGACCCCACCCGGCACACTACAACCCCATACCCCAACCGTCTGACCCGACCCATCACCACTCTAACTCAGGCCTACCCACCCCATCTCCCACCCCTCCATGCCCCCACTCCGCGAAAGGCTCAACACATGAAATTCATAGCAAAAGCTAATGTTTCACTTGGTTTTCACCTTTGGTCTCACCGCACCCCACCCTACCCCGGCTCCATCCCACAATCCTCACCCCATCCCGCCATACCGTGTCCCCACTGTGGACCCCACACAACCCACCCTGCGAGAAAACGGAGTAATTATATAGGCTAATTATGTTGAAAACTTCATGCTGCAGAAAGCCTAATACACCTTTCAAGCAGCTCAAATCCCGAAACAAACCAGTACTATATAATAAAATAATGAAAATAGGCCAAAAATAATAATAATGTACCAACTAATACTACTACTACTACTAATAATAATAATAATAATATTCATATTCATATTATAATGAAAACTACAATCAACGTAGGCTAAATTTTGGAGCGAGCAGGGCAAATTTCAATACAACGTAAAAATATTGATTCAACTAGCGAGAGTGACCCAACGTTCCCAAAGTGGAACATATCTAAAATCAGCTGCGTTGCTCACTCGTAGAGCACTACCATTAAAAAAATTGACCATACCCAGGCAGAATAGACACAGTTCAACCCAAATGTACCATAAAAGCAATTACTTTTCATGCATTTCTTCCAAAATGTAATTTTCAATATTTTTTAGCAAAAATGTCATTTTTTGCCAAATTTGCACCAAAATAACTATTTTATTAGCAGCAACAGACTTAAAACAAAAGTAAATAAACATGCACCCATCATTGGCTAAGTAAATGAATATCAATAAGATGATTTACAGTAGGTTTTACCGTCCCTGCAAATTTTTAAATAATATGTTCCACTTTGGGAACGTTGGGTCAATAAAGGTTAAGGCCTAGTTAAGAATTGTTTCCTTCAAATTAGTATTATAACAATATAATAATTATAGTTATTCATCTTTGTTTGATCTAGACATTTCCAGCGGAAAAAGCGCCCAGAAATAAAAACTTTTCCCCAGAAAATTTGACAAAATTATAGTTTTAGTTGCTGTTTATTATATTGTATTACATGAACTGCCATATTATACCACGATCTCATTTCCTACTATATAATTAATTTTTATTCATTATTACAATATAATTATGATACTGTCGTATAATATTATAATGTGAATAACTTACTCTCGTGGGCGGATATTCAGGGCGATAGGGGAGACGTAAATAATTGCGAGGCAACACTCTGAAGCTTTAAACCGAAGTTGAATGGCAGCTTAAAATGCTGCCATTGCAGAGTGTAATTTTTAAATTTTCTGATGTGGATGGGCACATCTTCTCCTAAAGCCCCTGCTCTTTTTCGTCGGATGCTCGCTTTTCGCCAGAAACCTTGATTCGCAGAGAAGGGACTAGACAAAACACTGGTTATTGGCAGTGCCGGCGTTAGCACCCCCACGCCTCCCGGCCGGGGGGGCCTCCGAGTTTGAGGGGCCTCCGAGTTTGAAAGGGGCCTCCAAATTTAGCTGGTCATTATGCCTATTTGTGACAGTATATTTATCAAACTGGCGCATTTACAATGTACTTGAGGCTCCAGATCCGGTCTGGTGCATGCCTCAACTAACCAAATGGCACTGCCATGCCAGACTTAATGCAAGTAGGCTATCATACTGATTTTGGGTGTAAGTAAAGCCATTTAAACTAACTCAGGCAGTTTTGTCCACTTTCTCAAACACAACGTTTGTAAATTGTAAATTATTATTAATTGCTAATGGGATGAGACCTCAAAATAAAACCTGCGTGAGGCCCAAACATTAAAGCCTGTGTAGGGTCCCAGATGTCCTTTGTAGACTACGTGTCTGATCTCAAGTTTGCAAGGGGCCTCAAATGTAGCTGAATACCTTTCATGACTATTCATTGCTGAAACCACGCACAGAATAAATTATGTTTTAACGCAAAGCATACAAAATAATATTTCGCAAACCAATAGAGCAATTGTCCTTCACCCAAAGGGAGACTTTGGGGGTGTGGACAGAGGCACGGCGCCACAATTTGTGGTTGGGACGGAGTCCTTGTATCCCCAATATTTCAGAAATATTTCATATTTTAAGTATCATCCACTGTCCATCAATAATGATCAATTTTGTTAAAATGACAGCCTATCAATGCTACCATTACAGTCAGCTGGCAAATGGGACAAATTAAAAAATGAAAATGGGACTCTCTGAAGTCCTAAAGCACGACGAACATCATTGAAAAATAAGCAATTTTGCAAAGATGACAGCTTAAAATTCTACCATTACAGCGTGGAAATTCCAAAAAATTAACAATTTGGATTGGACATTTTTTGAAGTCTTACACTATGTCTTTCAGCATTTATATTATGAAAAATTTTGCTGAGCCTGAGATGACAGCTCAAGGTATGGGGCCCCAATTTTTTTCGGGGGGGCCTCAGGTACTCTAGCGCCGGCACTGGTTATTGGGAGAGGGGCTAGATTAAATACTGGTTATTAATTCTGCCACTCGCGAGCCTTAGGCCTAATACCCTTTGTCTTATCAAAACAAATGGGGAAAGGACATTTTTGAAGTCTTAAACCATGGTTTTGCAGAAGTTTTCATGACTTTATCGCTCATAAAAACAGCTGCAGGAAAACAAGACCCTGAAACGTGCTCTAGCTGATGTCAAAAGTAAAAAATGCATTGGTTTTTGGGGCTCCGCCCCAGACCCCGCTGAGGGGAGCTTACGATGCTCCCCCGAACCCCCTAGTTGGCATTGGCTTCGTGCATTCGGCACTCGTTGCTTCGCACCTTCGGCGCTTACAATAATTCTGAGCACCCCCCCGGAAAATGTCCTTGTTTCGCCCCTGACCACCGTCATTTGATGTATCTGGTCTCCACCACACTACTGCTTTCAGTCACAGATTGAAACCCAGCGTATGCACATCCGCCTTCCTATCTCTCTCTTTGTCAACAATGACTTCTCTAGCAGTTGCTCAGTCTCTTCTCGTTGTTGTTGTTGTTGTTGTTGTTGTTGCTGTTGTTGTTGTACACAAAAGAAAGTGAATCATCATTTGCATCGTTGCATAACCACACTGATACAATGTAGAGCGTAGGAACGAGCTCGTTTCTGCGCTTTTGTTTAGACTAGAGTCACGCATTAGGATAAGATAAACAAGCCCGGTGTAAAGGTTTCAAATTATCCCCTGAACGCTAGATTTGCATCAATATTTTGATCGGGAAAAACATATTATCATCAAAGCCATTTCTCCATGTAAGCTGCACATGTGATTACTATTTTAGTTACAGATGAAAATATTGATAACTAACCATGAAGTGGGATGACTGATGAAAATCTTCAGACCAAAACGAGAAGCGGGATGATTTTTTCTGATTTTTAGTGGAATACGTGAGATGATTGATACAAATTACAGTTTGCAGGGGGGGGGGGTAATGTTTAGGGGTAATTTGAAACCTTTACACGGATTACACCGGTCCTAAAATTTGCGGGACCCAAGGCTGCAAGCGATTAGCGGGCCCTTAAGCAAACTTTGCGGAGTTGAGTTCCTGTCAATACGGCATTGGTATGATCGCAGGTAGGCTATAGCCTACGTTGAGATAGACTTGAGCTTCTTTTTTTATTCTCACTTTATATTGTTTGCCAAAATGACAAAATCTTTTTGATGGCGTGTTCAATAGTTTATTCAATTAAAATAATTGATTAACAGAATATAGGCCTATTGAGCCTAAATAAAAGGAAAAATTGTGCAACTCAAACTGATAGTCTCATCATTTGTATTGTATTGTGTATCAGTGGCGGATACAGCAATTTTCAAACGGGAGGGGAGCACAATTTTCGATCTCGGGACAGTTAAATGGAAAATGGATTAACTAAAACGCTTGCGAAATGGATGCTGGATGAAGGGTCCTTATAGGCTAAGTGAAATAGAAACTGGATTGAAGAAAATTAAACTTGAGAAATGGAAACTGGATTGTTGATTTCAGTGATGTATTTCAGCATGCATCCAGCTTCCATTTAAGCTGGAATGCCGTTTATCTTTCTTTTATCAAGCGTCCATCAATCAATCGGTTTTCATCAATCCACCTTCTATTTCACCACACATCATGTTTAAAGCCTTCTCAGGAGATAGCCTATCGATTTCTTAAATTTTATAATTTGGGACCGCCGTTCCCAGTTAGGCTACTAGTGCTCGGCAGTAAACTAATGATGCTCATGATCATGCATAGTCAAATTCCTAGACGGATAGACGCTGTGGGGTGACTTGCAGGCCACCGATTGATAGCACCTCTGCAAACCTGCTGAAGTTTCCATAGTTATGCATATTATGGCGAATAAAATAATTCTCTTCTTCCGATATTTGCGGCTTTGCCTATGCACATTTTTGATCTCGGAGTGTTTGCGAAGTTCACTAATAAATCCCTGAATTCCTTTGTCAAAATCGTTTCTTTGTATGCCTAACTTAAGACTATTAGGCCTACTAATATAAGTTGAAGATTTACCTTTTGTCATGTGTGTACACAGAATGGAAACGAACATCAGAAGGGAGTTGAACTTCGTATTTGCCATCGTTCGACTGCGTCGATTCTACAGCAAAACTGTTGATAGAAATCTGCTTTTGACAGATAATAATAATAATTAATCTGTACATAATACCTATTTGCACCCATTCTTACATCAGACCGGAGGACGACAATAATATTTCATTAACATAGAATTCAATTTAGTTTAGACGGAAATCGAGCTACGTAGGTGGTGATCTTCAGCGCTTCGCAAAGTAACATGTGCAGCAATACTTTGGTGCGTTGGAAAAGTGTCATGATGCTAGCATGGAGAATTGGAACATCTTCAAGCAGCGGCGAGGCTGAACTATCATTTCGTTGAAGGCGAAACGTGACCATATCAATAATTGATAATAATTATGGTTCTTTAAGTGCTGACAATGGACAGGGATGAGTGGAGGACATAGTTCGAGGGTACGTATGGTACGTATTTTATTCTTTGAAAGGTACGTTCGTATTTTAACGTACCTTATTGAAGGGTACGTAAAAGGTACGGTACAACACTTAACCGTGGCACATGCTGTGACTAATGGATTATTGATTAGTCATGCCATGTCATGGTGTAACATACTCATTTACAAGTATTAAAGCCTTAAAATGTTATATAATCACAAAATCACCTTTGTTTGCATGTGTCAATAAGTGAGTAATTTAATATCGGTGAAGCGTCAAAACACTGACATATAGTTATAACACTCAGAAATAAAATACGCGTATGGTACGCGTATTTTATTCTTTGAAAGGTGCGCACGTATTATACGCGTACCTTATAATGTACGCGTACGCATCGAACTATGGTGGAGGAAGTGTGTTGCCTGATGAGTGCAGACCTGCACGGGAAGGACTAACCAAGTAACCATTAAACGTTTGGCCAATGAAATAAATAATGATAGGCTATTATACCCTAAAGATTATTAACATTATTCCGCAAGTGGTTGCTATGCGCAACGGCAGACCAAGCATTGCTGAGAGTCACGAAAATACATTTTATTGATCGATTATACAACCATAATAATTATTATGGTTATATTACTAGACGTCGAAATAATGTATCTTCAAGGTAGACCTAGTCGTTGATCTTGCCAACGTAATGCTGCTACGTACAGTTAAAATGTAGCCTAAATCGAGCCTAATAAGGTGACTCTTTGCTCGCGCTTTGGAGGAGTAATTCATGCAGTTACGATGTATGATGTTGCAACTACCATTATCAAGTTTAGGCCTACACTATAATACCGTGCTTCGTATTTTATACAATTATTGTCGTAAATATTTCGAAGTTTTAATTTGTGTGAACAAATTCTCAATGTTCTCTTCCTCTATGAAAAATGCTGGTCAATTATACACCTGAAAACTTAAAATACAAGATGAGATTTGGCAGAATCTGATATCCTATCCATGGTAGACCTATTGGCTAATCTTGATCTCGTAAACGGGATGACCTAAAGATTTACAACGGAAGCTGAATACGATTAGCCTAGTCTTTTCACTAACGAGTGAGAGTCTATAATAATATTATTGTAGACTGCTTTTGGTTGAAGCTTAGACTTATAATAATTATTATAGGTCTAAGCTTCAACCAAAAGCAGATTAGTTGAAACTCGCAATTTTCTATTTTACACAGAGACTCATTACCGGTAGGCCTACAGCTGACGAATTGCAAACTCTGTAACCTCAACGTCGAATGCACTCACGAATATTGGCTCCGAACACGTAGGCCTTATACACAATGAATCTTTAAAATGAAAGTAGCCTAGGCCTACTGTCGCTAAAGTTGTCTTTGCTCATTTCCCGTAGCATATCACGTGATTAATTGTTTAGAATTTACAATTTGTCTTCTGACAAACATGCTCTCAGCAAATAATGCGTGGAAAGTTTTAGACGAAGCTTATATTTCTATATGATTCTTTAAGCAATGAAAATTTTCTGACATTCTGTAAAACTTTCCTGGTAACCTGATACCAGAAAATCTATTCATTCCTAAAATGATTCGGTTGTAAAGACTGTTTTAGGAAACTATTAAGCCTGGCTATTTTCGATTTAAGCAAAGATTCAAAAACAGTTCATCTCTTCATAATTATGATAAAAACAAGCATAGACTTATGAAATCGATATCAAGAAACTAAGTCGTAGGCCTACTGTACCAGCCTAAATACATTTCGCTGAAGTTGAGCATTACCCTAAGTTGACGTAGACCTGAAACTTTATCAGAAGACTGAACGACCCGACTCCTTCAAAGTATTGTTTGTCCGTCGTGTGTAAGTGCGGGCAGCGCCTTGCGTAACTGTAGCGTTTAGCAGGAATTTCCTGCCTTTTATAAAAACTTTCTTATGACGTTTTGACCCAGGTAGTTGGTCATGGTGTGTTGCCTACCGCACTCAGTAGATGTTTAATGCAAGGATTTAATATATTATTTTAAAATCAACATAGGAATAGACTCATAATCATTTGAAGCAACATGAGAGTATTTGAAAAGTGAGTTGGCAGACATTGACCACAGACAAACTGGCGTCAGTTTTTATTAAAATCTATTTAACGAAGACGATCGTGCATGAAAACAAGCAGGGTCTTATACGATAAAAGTAGTCGAACCCATTGCTCTTCTTATTCTGCAAATAAGACTTATGCCTTGCTCAAGCACAGACGGTCAAACACAAATCTGTCCATGCTAAAGAATTGATTAACTTGGTCTTAAGATGGACTTCTCTATTTGCCGACACCGATCTTCTCTTCGATCTAAGTCAACTAAATTATTCAGACTAAGATGCTACGGCACGCCGAGGTCATGACAATCGCCGAAATGCGGAGCTTAATTAAAAAGTTAGACTATGATAATTTTTTATATACATTATTATAATTTTTTTTTTTTTTTTTTTTTTTTTTTTTTTTTGCCCTGAGGTACTTCATTCCCCCAGGGACTTATGGACTATTATTATATGAAGAGTGTATGTCTGGTGGGTCAGGCCTCGTCTTCAGGGTGTGAGGCAAAAGTGCCTTTGAAAGCGACCAAGTTGTAGCGTTGAATGCAAGTGGACAGACGTTGAAAAAGAAAGAAAGCTTCACGTCTGTCACCAGTGATAGAAGAGATGCGGCTGCCAATTTCATTTATGAAGTCTGAGGCTGAAGGATTGAACGGGCCCAATGTCTCTATGGCCACCGGCTGAAAGATGTAGGAAGCGGGCAACTCTCGGTATTTCTGTTCCTTGCGGATGGCCGTCTGCACTGATGCAGGCCCGACCAGACCGTTCGGGTGGGTTATGTACGAGGCGGCACAAGTTATTATAATTATTATATATTTTCCCATTTCTACTTAGAGGCGCTCCCGACTACTACGCGGACTCTGCATCGGAGTTTAATGACGAAGCGCCTGAACAGTAAATGCGAGTGAAGGACTTACTCACGCGGCTTGCCTACGCAGTGGCTTGAGATGGATTCGAAACCGGAGCCATCCCGCTTTAAGGTACCGAAGCCACCTCTACACTGCCATTAAAATCGTTATTTGTCACTTTTGTTGCGTTACCGCTTATGAATCGTCGAAAGTGGTCTCAGTAAAAGTGAGTTATCTTTTGTTCTGTTAAAATATTTTGGTGCGATTTGGCCATTGTATGCATAGGCAGGCTATAGGCCCTATGAATTGCCTTTAAGCCTGCAAAATTTGATTTTGAAATTCTTATTTCTGGCCAAGATATTGGCAAAACACATAATGGATCTTTTTTATGACCCACCCTGCACAGATACCACGCTGTTCCACTAAAATTTCAAATGTAGGCCTACCATAAACAGATCAAGAGCAGATGTTCCTTTCTCTTCTTTTTATCCGCAATATGAATCACTAAAATTAATGTGTGTGTTACTACTATACAGGTAGGCTACTTTAAAACAACTTGTTATTAAATGCACTGAAAGCAGTCGATCTAGTAGCAAATGCCTACTCAAAGCAAGCTACAGGAAGGGCTTAACCTTCGCCACACGTTTGGGGGTCAAATAGACCCCCAGGGGTATATTTTCATGTGTAACTTTCTAAAATGTGGGCACCAAAAAGTTTCCTTTGGTGACTTTTCCTAAAAATTCCTCCTTGTCAAAATGGTATGAGTAACGTCATACGGTGACGCTTAGTTCTGACGCTGTGACGTCATTTTGGTGAGATCTTAGAGTGAAATACATGTCCATATCATTAGTGTCCATACAATGAGGTGTATCTCTGCTTCTACGCAAGGCATCTTGAAGATTATTTTTTTGGTTCCAATGTTTTAGGGGTCAGGGAATTCACTCCAGCTACTGACAAATGCCTGACTTTGACGGAAGACCTTGAAATTCAAGGTCACTTGATTTTTTACATGACCATACCCTATCTCTGCTACTATACCTGTTAGAACAACGAAGTTTTTTGGTTTTTATGGTTATTTGGTACAAGGAACTCAACGAAATATAAACAAAACACAACTGGAATATGTTATGTTACATCTTATGTTACATCGTTTCACTTCTCATAATTTGTTTATGACTTGTTGCCAGTGTATCTAACTAGGCTACATTCGGTACAGGTAAATAATTGTGTGAAATGGTTACCACAAACAAATTGACCACACGTGCTGCATCTGTGCTTCGTCTTGGTGTCATTCTTTCGATCGCACATGTGACATCGTCCTCTCTGAGGAGTGATGACTGTGTCGTTCTGTGTTGTCGTTGGAACAGGCAGCTTCACGTATTCCAAAGCCCGCTTTATCGATTTTCTGCCGCTTACGCAGGGCGTGCTTCTTCTGCTGTCGATCCATGGAAGACACATACTTTTCCCCATTTCCAATATGAATGCTCTCCTTCTGTCCTTCTGATTAGTGTTTGCAGAATCCACACATTCAGGATGTTGATGAAACCAAATCACGGATGCGTTATGTGCAACTTCGTTGTTCTAACAGGTAGGCCTATAGTAGCAGATATAGGGTATGGTCATGTAGAAAATCATGTGACCTTGAATGTCAAGGTCATCCGTGAAGGTCACGCATTTGTCAGTAGCTGCAATGAATTCCCTGACCCATAAAACATTAGAAACGAAACAAAAATTATCAAATTATATGCCCAGGAACAGGTATATCTTGGGGGTCATTTGGACCCCAAGCATAAAAGACGTAGTTTTTTTGGTCGCGTATGGCGAAGGTTAAGATCAGAAAGATGATAAGCTAGTCGAGCCGTGTGAGTCACTAAAAGCAATTTTCGTTCTTGACTTAGGTCTACTCTCAAAACAAATTAGGCTAAACACTAAATATTACAGGTAGCAAGTAATCGCCCATTCCAGATGGCATAGGCGTACGAGGCGGGGGTGCAGGGGGCTCATTGCCCCCCAAATTCGGGCAAGTTTGGTGGTTTTTTCGGGCAAAACAAACACACAAACGACAAAAAAAGGTCGTCAAGTTTCGGGCAAGTCTGGTTTTTCGGGCAAAAATAGTCGCGGACGACTAAAAAAAAAACAAAAAAAAGGTCGTCAAGTTTCGGGCAAGTCTGGTTTTTCGGGCAAAAATAGTCGCGGACGACTAAAAAAAAATCTTTTTGGCCGGATAAATTTTTCGGGCAGAAGTTCAATCTTTGCCCCCCCCCCACTTCTGAAACCTCCCGTACGCTTATGCCAGATGGTACAATTTTTCACAGGAAATGGACGAGGCAATATCGGCAACCGTTTTACATAATATTATTATGTTATCACTACAATGTTATTTTGGTAGCCTAATGTGTTCGATCAAGAAATTAGAGCCTACGGTGCGAAGCTAGAATTGTTAATGGCGCCACCACAGGTCAACCTTTCTTAATTCGATTCTGTTACTACGGCAGACTCATCATTCTCTTACACGAATCGCTGCAATCGGTCGCATTCAGACCCAACTGAACGCTATATCCCGTCTGCACGTAATCACCCACTCCGGATATTGTAACCTTTTTCTCCGACAGCTGCTTCCATTCGCTAGACATGCACGAAGCACTGACGACAACCATCTCACATTTGTTATCATCGCATTGAGGATCGTATATCAACCAACGACTGTCGTTCCTTAGAGTCACAACAACTCCACAGATCAAATCCTCTGAACAACATTTGTCACATCTCGCGTACAACTCGGCCTTCACGACACATTCGTCGTAAACGTCTGTCGCATTGATTCCATCTGAAAAGAAAAAAATATGTAGGCCTAACTCTTAAGCCTACATAAATAGAAATAACAAGTTTAGCATCAGAGGAACATTTAGAACTTAAATATATTAATTACATTGACCAGCTATCATAGACCTACTTGAAAGGTTTTTCATACTAAAAATATTATTTTGAAATTGTCCTACCCGACACACATTCTTTAGCCTCTGTACATTTTGGATCTGGTGACGAACAGGCTTTAGTCTGCGTACAATTACACTCTGCAATGTACACAATAATCCGTCATTTCATGTAGCCTAAAACAAAGAGCTCATAAAATTATAGATAACTAGCTGTACCCAGCCACGCGTTGCTGTGGCAGAAAAGACCTTCCCTCCCCCTCCCAATGATAAGCCCAATAATGATGAAAGGCCGTTTTTTGCGACTCGCTTATGACGTCACAGCACGCGACCTCATTCATGTTTCGTCTGCTGTGTTTGGGGACTTTCTGAAATCTGACAGTTTTGTTGAATTTGCAAATGGCGGTCGAACGGATTGCAAAGTTCACTTTTTGTGGAAAAGATGGGGGTTTTTTCTGGAAAAAAAATGTTAAGACACGGTGCTATTGGAATGGAAGGTTTTGGTAAGTTTTCAAAACAATCGGTGCGTGACTTTCGGCGTGATTGTATGACGAACTATTGGGAAGTTTCATTTTTATTTATATAGATTATAAAGGTAGCCTATTGGCGGTTATGATATTATAAGCAGCACATTATGTAATTCAGTAGCATGGCCGTGTTTAACAGGTCAACTCGGTGCGGTGCACCGAATGCCCCTGAGCCGAGAGTTTTGTTGCCAATGGCCAACATTTAATGTCCTTTCCGAGTCTCAGTGATCCTTAAACTTTTTATAAAATTAGTAAGTCTAAGAAAGCATTAATTTCACTAAGTTCACCGACGTTGCGTGCTTGCTTACTGACCCACCACAGCCGACAAACCATGTGCACGTAGGCTAGCTTATCGAACAACGGGTTTAGTAAAATGACTATGACTGCCGACCGGCTTTGCCCCTGCTGTAACACTTTGCACCGACACTCGAAGAACCTTAAACACGGCCCTGTTCTGTAGCTTAATATAACAGTTACTATTATACACATTCGTGTCTAATATTGATGATAACTTACAAAATTTAATTTTCGTTTTTCTTTATCGCTTTGTGCCGCTATAACTATTAGCATTAGTGTGGTTTCGGCAAGGAAGACTCATGTGAAGAAGTTTCCCACTTGACCACACCCACACAGAGTAGGGTTTTAGAGTTCAATGTGGAAACCATTACAAAATCTATTCGATGCATGGCTGCAGGCGATATTCTCCCAGTGTGAAAATTTTCAGTGGATTTCTGTTTGAGAGCTGTTATTCAATTCAATTCACTTTATTGCAAACAGAAAGCAAGAAGACTGCAAAAGTAGAAAATATGCATGCATTTGCTACAAAGAGGATCCTAAAGGGATGGACATCCCGCCGGGGAAGGGTCACCCAGAAATTCCGGGCCCAAAAAAGTAGGTTTTTTCTCACGGTCAGCGTGTACTCAGCTCAAACTTTACCTTCATTTCTTGGTATCGTAGTACCTTGTATCATTACCCTCATCCGCTGATGGCTTAGGCCTACCTGTCGAAGGAGTAGCTGAGGGAAGGTCAGTTGCAAGTGGTTGAGTTGCAGGTGGTTGAGTTGCAGGTGGATGAGTTGTAGGTGGATGAGTTGTCGGTGGATGAGTTGTCGGTGGTTGAGTTGCAGGTGGTTGAGTTGCAGGTGGTTGAGTCGTAGGTGGTTGAGTCACAGGTGGTTGAGTGGTAGGTGGTGGAGTTGTAGGTGGATGAGTTGTCGGTGGATGAGTTGTCGGTGGTTGAGTTGCAGGTGGTTGAGTTGCAGGTGGTTGAGTCGCAGGTGGTTGAGTCGTAGGTGGTTCGGTAGTAGGTAGTTGAGTGGTGGGTGGTTGAGTCGCAGGTGGTTGAGTCGCAGGTGGTTGAGTCGTAGGCGGTTGAGTCGTAGGTGGTTGAGCGGTAGGTGGTTTAGTGGTAGGTGGTTGAGTCGTAGGCGGTTGAGTTGTAAATGGTTGAGTTGTAGGTGGTTGAGTGGTAGGTGGTTGAGTGGTGGGTGGTTGAGTCGTAGGCGGTTGAGTTGTAAATGGTTGAGTGGTAGGTGGTTCGGCCATAGGTGGTTGAGTTGTAGGTGGTTGAGTGGTAGGTGGTTGGGTCATAGGTGGTTGAGTCGTAGGTGGTTCAGTAGTAGGTGGTTCAGTCGTAAGTGGTTGAGTCGTAGATGTTGGCGGAGCAGATGTTGTAACACCGCAAACTGAAAAGAAAAGTCATAATGAATACCAATGTTCAATAATATTGTTCGTAGGCCTATTCGAATACGACGTTTTCAAAAATAGTTTGAACCATGTTAATGCTGTGGCTTTCAAATACCAATTTCACATTTACGACCCCACGATGCTGTTATCGGTTGATAAAATTACCTAATACTGAATAGGAGCACTGTAACAGTTCTCCGTCCTACGTCCTACTTATCTGATCTCTTTCAAAAACAGACTTAGCCTCCCTTCGAACTTTGCGCTCTTTGGCTAATGGGGAGCTGTAAGCTTAGTTGGTCTCTCGTGTCCGCTCTTAGGTCAGACAGCGTCGACTCTTCTCGGTTGTTAGCCCCTCCACTTGGAATTAGGCTCCCACTTGCGCTGCACTTAGTAGCCTAACATGGAATAATTTGCCTGCTTTCTGACTTCCTTCTTTTACCTTGTCACCTTTTGCCGTCGCGATGAATCCTAGCGACCGTCATTGATGAGAAACAATTATGCTGCGCTATTATATGCGAATGATTTATAATTATACTCACATTTTACAGACAGATTGACCTGCTAAAATAAAAAATCATTCGCTTCTCTCTTCCATCAGGTATGGGCCGACGATGAGGCTTTAACTAGACTTCTCCAAACAGGTCCTCTTTCACATTGTCCATCCAGGTTTTCGGTTGTCTTCCTCTGCTTCTTGTTCCATCCACGTGTCCATACGTGGCCGCTGCCGACAATCTCTTTTAGGTATATTAATTATGTGTAACCAAGCGTGCACAATTATTATAGCCTATAGGTGTTGTTATTAGTGTCTTCCAACTTTCAAAATTTATGTCTGATTTTGGATATAGGCCTATATAATATATATAAAAATAAACATTATTAAATTGATTCATTGTATTATCCAGTAACTCACATGGTGGAGTGCAAGATGCTGAAAAGGCTGGCGCATTTGTTGCGACGTATGCTAATTGTACGTTCGTCGGTATTCCAAATGCAACATTGCATTGGTAGTTTGCAGCATAGAATGAATCAACTGTGATGGTCGATTTTGATACCCAATATCCACCAGATGCCGCTCTCACAGGAATATCGTTTCTGTAGAAATTCCCATCGGATGTCCAGTTCATAATTGCACTAATTGGATGGTAAGTGCTGTCGGCATACGTGAGGCTGCATGTTATAGTAATTTTTGTAGAATTAAGAGTTGTACAGCCGCATGTAGGAGGTTGCTCTGCGGAACACAAAATCATACAGAAAATAGGTCAACATTGATAAAAAAAATGTAGGCTGCAGGTTATAGTAATTTTTTGAATTGAACGCTGTGCAGTTGCATGTAGGAGGTTGGCCTGCTAAAGTTGTGACGAGAATGGAGGAAAAGAGATTAACATCACGAGCACTGTATTGCCATGTGGAGGGAAAACGTAGCCGGAGGACGACAAGTGAAGACATTGATGGACAACGTACTTCAAGATCTGGAAGAAATTAATATGGGCATGCCTTCAAAGAAAGAAAGAATTGGAGAAGTTGAGTACGGGCCTCATCATCGGCGCCTGATGGAGAAGAGAAGAAGAAGATAAAACAGTTGCCTATGTTGAAATTAATATCGATCTACGCTTAGCTCGGTGGTAGGCCTACATACATGTAATACATGAAGCAAGAACATAATCAGATTTGTAAAATTAGATATCTTAGGAAAACCTTGACTTCATTCATTGAGTCATATGAGCGATAACCATATTTGTGGGTCACGGTGGTGTGGTAGGTGTGTTCGTCGCATTGCAGCCGAAGGGTTGCAGGTTTGAATCCACCTCAAGTTGCCGCGAATAGACCTCGAGCAAGTTCTTCACTCGCAATTGTTCAGCAGTGAAACTCCTGTGAAGTGTCCGCTCTGTAGTCGGGAGCGCCTCTGAGTATGGAGCTTTAAGGGGCGTCATAACGAATTATAACAAGTTATAACAAGTGCGCATACAATTTAATATTAACGTAAAATTGCCTGGGCATTAGAGACAAAGAGAAAATTTCGGGAAACACCTTGTAAAGTTCATAAACAGTTGTGACCATGTAGTCACTCGTCGTGGGCAGCATGCAGCCATGCACTTTGAGTACATTTGTAATTGAATAGCAGGCAATCTTTAAGGTGATCAGAGTTTGTGATGGAAAAATCATTTGACCTTGCTTGAAATTTTATGCCTTCCGGTCTACCATGAAAATCGGTTTTGTAGGATCCTGAAGTGCGCGCATACATAAAGGTGTTAGGCAGCACTATCTTCTTTTTCTTCTTCTCTCTTCCGGCAAACGTGTGTTGACGATGAAGCTTTTACAAGACGTCTCCACATTCCTATGTCTGTTGTTACAGTGTTGAAGGCCTTTCTCATAATTCGTCTGCTTAGACTGTCTTTAGAGTGCAATGGTTCTAACTCCAAGTCATTTAGCAATGGAGTTAGCACCACTGCACTCTAAACAAACGATATCCATGTTCTTTTCTCTCTTAATTATTATTATAGTGCCATGCAAATCCTCCCTCCAGGAGCATCACACTAGATATAAGTTGTTAATATCATCCACTATACTAGCATGCAATAAATGTAGCCTAAATGTTTACTTACTAACGACAGTGAGCTTGGCCCCGTACTTCGTGGTAGATCCATTGATTAGTATGACATACAGACCGGCAGTTGATATCGGAGAGGCTGTCGCCTGACCAGTCTTTATGAGCAGACTAGATGAGTTGACGCCATAGAGGTTCGTGTATGCAGTAGCAACAACATCGTCGTACCTTGTGATTGTGTAAGTGCCTAGGTTATCTGAGGCTGGCTTTATAGTCCAGGATACTTTTGTCGGACTGCCGCACATCATTGAAATATTCTTAGTTCCCTCGTAAACGGCCAGATTCATTGGCGACGTCGTACACTGACCATCGACACCTAAAGTATAAAAAACCAGTTACATCTCAAGCAAATGCAAACTATAAATTTATCACATTCAACGTAACAGCGTAGTGCCACATTCACCAGTATTCTACTTCTGAAGCCCTCTGTATCTCGCTATAGGCTACTCACCTGCTTACGAGTCATACGTAACTTATTAACTATATTCTGATAGCGAAGCAAATATCATAATCTAGCCTAATGCCATCAAGCAGCTGGAAACAGTTTTCTCGACGACTTCAATGTCAATCATTTTTCCATGACGATGTCCAGCGAAGCATTTTATGTCATCTTATCACTGAAGGTCATAAACATAGCAGACTTGAAATTAGCCTATTCTCGCCAGAGATTCTGCATAGGTATCATGCAATAGCATTTTTTTCAATTCTCGTAGCCTATGTCCTACATCTTTGAAGCGATATTCGACACTATAGGCCTATATTTTGTATTAAAGAAATGCACTGATTGAAATTAATTCCCATTTTATCAGAGTCGATAATTAGAACCATTCGATTGAATTGACAATTATCAACGGACTAATATTATGCCTATAGTCGGGTCACGGTGCCTAGAGGTCAAACATATTGTTACTTCCTCAGTTGAAAACTGTGTTATTTATCCGTGGATTGACTGCATGGGAGCGATTCTGGGTAGATAACCTTGAAGGTACGCTATATAAAAAAACATTAAAAATGCCTGACCTTACACAGATCACTGGAATAGGCCTACAAAACAATAAGAAGAAAAACCGAGCAATTTTCTTGTTATAATTTATTGTCGGCCTATGTAATAAAAGTTAGTTACAATTCAACGTAATTATGTCATGTCATGTCAATCACCGACGTCGCTGCGCGACGGTTGGTCGCATGCATGGACTACAGCTCTCCACTGCCTCCTATCGCGTGCAGCGGCGAGAAGATTGGATCCGGAAAGACGGGACCAAGCAAGAATGTTGTCAATCCAGCTAATACGCGGTCTACCCTTGCGTCGACAACCTTCCACGTGACCCAGCATAATGGCTTTTTCCACGCAATCCTGGGGAATCCTGATGGTATGACCGAAATAGGAGAGTTTGCGAGCCTTAATGGAACCCAAAAGCTCTGGTGAAGTTCCGGCAAGCCGATAAACCTGCTCTGTGGTAAGTTTGAGCGTCCAAGAAATGCGCAAAAGCTTACGGGTACATTTGTTCTCGAAACTCTGTATCTGCTTTTCCTCCGCCTTTTTAAGCACCCATGATTCGCAACCATAGGTTGCAACTGACCAGACCAAGGATTTCATCAAACGAAGCTTGGTTTGAGTACTAATGGACTTGTTTTTCCAGACCTTCGTAAGCTTCACCATGACCGCCATACCCATGGCCAGCCTGGACTTAATATCGACTGAGCACTTTGCATCGCTTGAGATTTTGCTGCCTAGATATGTAAAGTTATCCACTTGTTTGAGTTCACTGTCCGCGACAAAAATCCTGAGGATCCTATCGGTATTGGTCATAACCTTCGTCTTTGAAACATTTATCTTTAAACCGTACTCCTTGGCAGCGGATTCGACACGATTGACGAGCTCTTGGAGTTCCTCTGGTGATGTAGCGATCAAGAGTATGTCATCCGCGTATCTAAGATTACTGATGGTCCTACCTCCAATTCTGAAGCCCCCTCTGAACCCGTCAAGCGCCTTGCGCATTACCTGTTCCGCCAGGATGTTAAATAGGCAAGGCGAGATGTTACAACCTTGCCGAACGCCTTTCTTAACGCGGAACCAGTTAGAGGTGATATTATCTGTCCTAACAGCTGCTCGCTGCTGTTTGTATAGGTTCATCAATAGTTGGACAAGTTGTGGGGGAAACCCCTTGTCCAGCATGGACAACCACAGCTGACCGTGTTGCACCATGTCGAACGCTTTCGTAAAATCTATGAAGCAAAAGTAGAGATTCTGACTTCTCTCAATCGCCTTTTCTATGATGATCCGGAGGTTCGTAATCTGATCGCGAGTGCCTCGATTGGGTCTGAAACCGGCCTGCTCAGGAGCCAGTTCATTGTCAAGTTTAGTTTGAATGCGCTCCAGGATGACCCTTAGGAGAATTTTGCTGGCGTGCGAAACTAACGCTATGGTCCTGTAGTTCTCGCAACAGAGCGGATCCCCCTTTTTCGGTAAAGGGATAAAAACTGATTGCGTCCAATCGTCGGGCCAGACTCCAGATATCCATACATCAGTACAAATCTTATGTAGCATGGTAAGAGTCATATCACCACCAAATCTGAGAAGCTCGGTGGCGACTCCGTCCGGTCCCGAGGCTTTGTGCAAAGAGGCTTTAAGCAAAGCGCGTCTGATTTCTTCTCGCAGTGGAGGCGGTTCTCTTTCCGTAATTTCGAACGTTATCTCGTCTTCATTGCCTGTGTAAAGTCCTTCACAATATTCCTTCCAACGTTCATTAACCTTCACCGGATCAACTAACTTCTTTCCAGAGACGTCCTTGATAGCTATTTTACGCGCCTGAAACGGTCTAGTGAGATTTTTGACTGTCTTGTAAACCGGTCTGCAGTTTCCACGCTTTGCATTTTCTTCCAGTTCGCAGCAGAGTGCATCAAGTTCGGCTTGTTTGTCTTCCCTCATTCTTCTTTGCACTTCTCCTCTCAGAGTCTTATATTCCACCGGTGATTTCGTCTTGGCTTCGCGCTTCCTCTTGATAAGCGCGAAAGTGTCATCCGAAATCCAGTTTTTACGCTTCTCAGAGTCTTTGGGAACAATCTTTTGCGCCGATTCTATGATGATATTTTTGAGCTGAGACCACAAGTCAGTGGGAGGACTGGATTCTGTGACGCAGCTTAAAGCAGCGAAGCGGTTGGTAACTTCGACTGCATAGTCATGTTCTACCTGTGGATCTCGCAGTTTGTCCAAGTCCAAAAAAGGAAGCTGACGAGGTTTAGTTTTTCTGAAACGGAGTTTGAATTTCAGAAAGACGAGATTGTGATCAGTGTCACAATCCGCGTCAAGTCGGGTTTTGCACTTATAAACCGATTGGATCCATTGCCTGGGTACCAGAATAAAATCGATCTGAGATCTATAAATATCGCCAGGGCTTTTGTAAGTGTATCTGTGCCTGGGGTGCAGTTGGTGACGGGTGTTGGCGATGACCAAATTGTTCTCCGCACAGAAGTCAATCAGCAACTGACCTCTGTCATTTCTCTCTCCGTAGCCGTATCTGCCAAGAACCTCCTCCTCTGCTGCACCCTCTCCAACTCGAGCGTTAAAGTCACCTGTAACGATGACAATGTTGCTGCTGGGTGTCTCCACCAGCACTTGTCTGACCTCTCTATAGAATTGATCGACTTCCTCATCAAGCCCATCTGCCGTTGGTGCATAGCACTGGATGATCGTAAAATTTCTTGGTGTGGCGTCGATCGTTGCCGAGATCACTCTACTGCTGAATGTGCTGATCGGGTTGTAGGAAGTCAGGCAGGGCGCAATGGTCCTATCAAGCCAGATGGCCACTCCGTGATGTTCGCGGGGTCCTTGACCCCCAGAGTAAAGAATCTTATGACCTTCGATGGAATTGAAGTGACCGCTGCCTGGCCACTTAGTTTCAGACAAGCCACAAATGCTGATACCAAGCCTTCGTAACTCCCTGCCGACAATTGACAGTTTGCCTACAGAGTTGAGGCCCCTAACGTTCCATTGACCAAAAACAGTCAGCAGTCTGCTCTTCCGGCGGTTATTCTGACTGCCAGATATATCCGATGGAGTGGAATCAGTAGAGTCAGTAGCCAATTTTTCGAGTCCCATCCTAACTCTCTCAGTGGGAAACGCGGACCTTTTTAAACCGGGCGACGTCCGAGCCGGCATGAAGAAAGTGTTAGCTGTGTCCATACATGTTTGTCGAGGGAAATGAGTTCGATTAAGCTCCTCAATCTTTGATCGAACTCGCAGTGGGACTCGACGAACGCCGACCCCTGGAGTCGAAAATCGCCGTTGAACATCGGATGTTTCTTCCGCCGACTTACGATAGGAATCCTGCTGCTGCCCAATTAATTAATTAATTAATTAATTAACGTAATTAAATGCCATGCAATTGAACACAGCATTAGCGGCAGTCATTCTGCCCATGATTATGCATAGTGAAATGACTAGACCGATAATCGCTTCAGACTGACTTGCAGGCCACCGATTGAAAGTGTCTCTTTCGACCTACAACAATTTTCATACATAAAGCGAATAAAACAATTCCCTTCTTCAGATTATGCCTACTGTAACACACAGTACTGTTTTGAAACGCAGAACACTTGCTAAAATTCACTCATAAATTCCAGGATTCCGTTTCATGATCGTGAGTTTCTGTGCAACTTAAGAGTAGGCTAGGCCTATTAATAATTGCTATTATGTTGAAGACTTACCTTTTGTCGTTCTTGTACACAGAATGTAAACGAACATCAGAAGGAACCCGAACTGTGTATTTGCCATCGTTCGTCTGTTCCGATTCTACAGCTAAATTAACTTTTGCTGTTGAAGGATATCTCTTCGTCGTGGCGTCCATTTTTATACCAATTGTCCATTGCCTCATTAGCATAAGATCAAATGTCATAAAGATCGTTAATTCAATTTGATTTAGATGGGATTCGACCTCTACGAGCGATGATCGCTAAGGTCTTCATAAAATATGTGCAGCAGTATTTTATTCCACAAAAATTTAGCATTATGCTAAACTGACTGCATTTGAAAGCAGCGGCTTGTCTCGAGTTTGAAAGATCGTTTCGTTGAAGGCTAGGCATGACCAAATAAATTTTAAAATAATCGTGACACTTTAACCTCTAAGCTTAATCAAATGGGGATCACTAACAATATCAAAAATAATGTAGAGTTGAGAGGTTGTCAGGTTCAATGGCTTTCTCAAACTCAAGTCAAAATAAATTAATCAGAATGAGTTGGTCTCTGTGCAAATCATGATTCTGCATATTTATACGATTTATGGTAGGCCTATTGCGTATAGTTTGCCTATAAAATAGAGAACAGACAACTATAAATGAGCCGATCGGATTCCGTTCACAAAAGGACAAAGGATGAGAGACAGAGACAGACAGGTAGAGAGATAGAGAGACAGACAGGCAGAGAAACAGGGAGTCAGAAACAGAGTGGCAGAGAGGGTACAAAATCACACGCGATCAGTTTGCAAACAACATCAACAAGAACGCTGTCAAATTTCTTGTCTAAAATATGTACATAAATAAGGACTAGGTCATCGTTTTTTTCTTTCATTTTCTCTAACCATCCAATCGACGTGTCATTCGAGTGCCTACCTGTTTGTTCTAACTTCTAATACTTGAATGCTGGCTGAATGCTTACCAGTAGAATGGATCTGCAGCAGACTAACCCTTATAGGGTAACCCTTTTTCGGTTACAGTTGTTGGTAACCGGGGGATAAAAAAAATACCCCCAATTTATTTTCGTCAAATCTAGGGAAATGTTTAACCAATTTCGGTCCTGTTTATTTTATATGATAGACAAGGACATTGTTGAACGTAATGAGTAACAAATCTTGAATTAAAATGATGACTCATGATCATAAGCGGTCTGATTAGCTCATGACCAACTTCCAGCAGGAACACACGGCGCTTGTCCAAACATAGGCCTACTGAATGTGCGTGACCTCGCGCCATGTTGGATTCTGCAACTTCTATGACTATAATTATGATATATGCGTTGAGCGCTGCTGCATCAACCAAGAAACAGAAGAGGCCATCTTCTGGTCCTGTAACTGCAAGTGTATCCCTTTGTTTCCTGGTCGAATGAGTCCACGGCGCCTTTTGTGGCGTTGTAATAACCTATTTCTTTCGATAGCTTTATGCAAAAGTAAGTAATCTACACTAATATAGCCTAATGCAACCTGAAATAGAAATCATACAGCAAAGAATGGCTAATTCATATGCAAAAATACAAGAACCACATATCTCCAACAATTCAGTTCTATCAACTACTATGCTTACATCTACATAGTGTAGAAATGATTTATCCAGTACTGGAATATGAAACCTTACTTTTCACACTAGTCTGCCGCTAGGTGGCAGCGCAATTTGGCACAGCTGAAAGCGACATTGTGAAAAAAAACATATTTAGGAAAAGTCACAAAAGCAAAAGTCTATTTTCTTTTATTCAAAAAAAGTATACGAAACAAGTAGGCTGGGGGTTATTTTTTACCCCCCGGTTACCCTATAAGGGCTAAAGACCGCTCTGGCTCCCTCTCTATAATTTGACTGATCGCTGTGGTAATGCTTAGATCTACCTTTGACGTTTAGGCTACAGGACACTATACGACCTCTGACCAACCCTCTGATGTGACAATGGCTATCCATTAAGCAGCAAAGAAACAAAAGTAGGCTACATTTGTAAGTTAACATGACTGTAGCCGTGTAGCGTATACCGCAAACGAAATTCTTTATTTGCAAACATCTCTCACATTCAATCATCAACTGAATAATTGTCACGAGATCAAACACGTCGGATTAAAATTTAATTTCAACTTTTTCAAGACACCAGCGACTGAGATTTAAGCTATTCGTATTTGTGCTGATTTTCTACCGACCTAAGCGATGCGACCTAGTAGATCTAATGTTTGCAATTAAATTTCATTCTGATTTTTTTAATGCTTTATAGGCTATCAGCCATGGACCCGTCATTTAATAGATTCGTTGACGCCAATAGAACAATTGTGCAAATTTTATTGTAATTCGTAATGTTGAAAATTGTTTTTAATTCTCAAAGCTTCATCCAAATGCGATTTTCTTCATAAATTGCCCAGCTCTCCTTATGACGAAATAGAGCTGGATGACTTTTGTGTTGCTGCATGCTTTCTAACTATACGTCTCGCGCTGACGATGAAGGTTGGATGTGCTGGTAAACCTACAATAATACGAGTCATATAAATAGCAAACAAATGAACATCTGAAACGTAGATCGTTTTCATTTTAGATAATTACAATTTTATATAAAATCTAATCAACCAATCGTTCATTTCGTAACCACTCTTTTGCCTACAACAATTAAAACACTGCAATGCACATTGTCAAAGTGAAATTGCAACAAGGAAAGCTCCTGAAGAGATTATTGATGCGGCTAAGTAGTTAGCTCTTACACCTACTTACCGTAACCAATGGTGCTGTTAAAATAGTTTTTTAATTGTTGAAAAGACAGGTTTTTAACAATCAGTTGTTTCATCAAGGGCTGTTTAACTTGCTGAGCAATTGCGAATGAAGGACTTGCCCAAGGTTCCTGCAGCTTGAGGTGGATTCGAGCCTATAACCCTCCGGCCGCAAGGCAACGAACATGCCCACTACACCACCGCTCTCCACATACTATACATTACTAAGACGAAACTGACATCGATCGACTACGTTTCTCATTGTCGATTTCGTAGACCTACCTGCTGTTGACTAAAATTTCATTGTACCGGGAGGAAGGCTCGCTGTAGCATGTGGTCCAGGTGATGATGTCGGTGAAGTAGTTGCTGGAAAAGCGACATTTGAATGGAAACAAAGAAAGATCAAAGTGCTTATAAATGAGATACAGAAGAAATGCCAAAGATGCTCGAGTTTATTGTGCTAGCATTGTTTACGCCGTCTGCGTTCAAAGATCATTTTAAAATAAATAAACCGCAAGCACCTTCATGGGTTATTTGATATTTGATACGAATACAATTAGTACTGGCCATGTGCATTTTCATTCGCATCAATATATTATTATTATAATTATCAGAACCACATATTCAATTTCATGTAATGATTTATTTTATTTTATTTAATAAACAAGTTTTGTGCCTTGTAACTTAGAGGAAAAATCAACATTGAATACAATTAGGCCTATAGGACATACCATAAAATGTCCACAAAAGTTGTTTCAAGAAAATTATAAAACTTGAAGCAGGAAATTTGTCTTGCGATTCTACATTGGAGGACCCGTCGTTCAACAAATGTTGGCTAGTTCCTCTGCCGTCTCCTAATACACACAACTCAAACATAACTATTTTCTTTAAACAGTTACAATGCTCGGATGCATTGTAGACTAGACTCTCTTTCTGCGATCAAGTAGAATAATGTTATTGAGAGATTCACAACAATGTTCCCTGACGATTTTACGCTGCATTTGTGTACGAGATTGAAATTTGCTATAGCCTAATTATTGTGATAGTCACATGCCAACTCTTTGCGTAGCTTCAGGTACATGGGGTGAATTAATATTGTAACGCCTGCATATAATTTGACGTTACGGATTTGATTTCTGTTTGCCACACATATTTCTTTGGATCCTTTAAGGCAATTTCAGGGTTTGATAATTATATATATTATTATATTAATTTTGAGCTGCATTCGGTGACCTACATAATATTGGTGACCTAGATCTTAACGTTGAGAGCGTGTCTGACACGAGTCGCCGACAGAGATGACGTAAGCGGTCGCCATAGCTACCAGATTATTGATCGCTTCTTGCATACGCTCAGCGAATGGAGGGTCGGCCGAAAAGGAGGAAGAGGAGTCGGCCGATATGACAGACGCAGTGCCAGAGCAGTACAGATAAACGGATAGGCAGACGGACGGAGCGATACACTCTGCTGGCCGGCTGCGTGTAGTCTGTGCATGCAGCATGGGCTCCTGTGTGGGTATTTTCCATCACGCCGGGTCACGTTGCCCTTGCGTGATCACCGCGTGTGCAGTGCTCTTGGCGCATGCGCAGTAGCTAGCGTCCTACGTCACCCGAGGCCGATATAGAAGAAGATCGCGCAACCGAGGCAGTCGTGACCGAGTCTTCAAGGAGTAAAGACGTATTATTGGCAAGATAAATATTGAGATTCGAACTGAGGGTTTTTAGTGAAGTGAAGTCAGATTTTAGTGGCGCTGCATTAGTTACTGCTTAAGTGCGACTCTCGATGATAAAGTGTTAGGTTCGAAGCCGGATTGTATTCGAAGTAAGGCCAGGAATTAGTGCCGCTGTATTATTTTCTGCATCGTCACATGGAGTGACTCATGCTGAGCGTCGAATCGTCAACGTGGTGATTGCAGCTGCGCATTCTCTCGGCGGTTCATTCTTGGAATTAAGCCTACCGCGTCAGACTTCTGTTCTCCGGTTCGCTGGAGCGACATCTGTTCGGTTTACTTGGAAAGATTCACCAAGTGGTTATTTTCTGCACTTGTGGCCCAAGTGGCGTCAATTTGTTATTTTAATCGCGAAGTGGATCACGCATTCTCGTCGCGCCATCTCGGTTCTAGCGTCAAACCTGCGTTGGTCTTCGCTGGTTTCTTCCGGGGCTTCACCGTCGACGTCCCCAATATTCCTCGACGCTTTCCTGGATTCGTCGCACTCTTTGTCGTCGCCTTTCGCACTTCGCCTGCTTTGTTCCCTGCCCTCGGATATCAGGTACAGTCTAGTTAAAAGGGGTATAATGCGATGGGCGGTGTAGAAATATTGGGCGAACTGGAAATTCATTCATGCACCTGAGAGCTAAATTGGGGATAAAAGTTAGACATACTCCGATCTAGGGTGTTTGCATTGACCTGTATAATTGTATTTTTGTGCATTGAGCAGAATAATTATATTCCTTTTGCATTGACTTGAATAATTATATTTTTGTACATTGTGCTCAATGTCTGCACTACACTGAATCTATATAATAATCATTGTCTCGAGGTTTAATAAGAAATAATAATTAAACCTACTGTCTTAATTCTTGCAAGCCCTAGGAAGTTAAACTATAGAAACTTATATAGCGCCATGGAGCAGAGCAGAACGTCAACTCCCTCGCAACCTTCCAGACCACCTTCTGCATTTGAGATGGGGGTATTGCTTGAGGCAATGCAGTCAAACGCCAAGTCTATGCAGGCGTCTATAAAAACTGATTTCCAGGAGGCTATTTCTGTGGTACAAAGCAATGTGGAGGAGGCGATTTCCTCAGTCAGAAGTGACGTTCAGGCTACACAGGATGCAATACAGATTAACGCTAGGTATACACAAGATGCTATCTCCGCGGTAGAAACTAATGTTACAGATTTTATCTTTGTTGTCCAAGCTGATGCGGAAGAGGCCATTGCCTCAGTACAAAATAACCTTAGGGAAGCGCTGACGGAAGTCATGGCGCGTATCGAACGATTAGAATCGCCCATACCAACACATAAACCTGTTGTGAGTTCGAACTCTGGTACCTGTACCACTGCAAGTACTGCAGACGCGCCTTACCACTCGACCATCGGCCTGGAAGAGAGTTCGGGCGCCAGGCCCAAGGACTTTGCCTTACCGCCTAACCCTGGTATATTGAGAAGGAGCGAGCGACTGCTGAGTAAAGCTCCGGGTTCATACAAAGAGGTAGGAGCCCGAGGGGCTTGGCCGCCTCGGACCGGACGGAGTTCGAACCCGGGAGCCACCGCCTCCCTTCCTCCCTCTATCTCTCTGGACTACGACTCACAACAGTACGCGGTCCCCTCACACGTTGGACCGGAAGTGGCGACTCCGGGAGTGTACGCGGGGGCGGGCGTTACAATAGGCCTATGAGTTCACTCGTCAGCTTTTGAAATCTCTTGGTGAGCAGGCCTTCAAGTAGGCTAGGCTACTCGATAGTCGATTCGATCTACACTCTACAGTCCTTATTATATTTCTTGATTTGGAAGGCAACGCCAATGAAGTTTTCAAGTATACTGCAGCAGACCAATGCTAGTAATTTTAAAATTAGTTGTCTCTGAACTCACCGAGTAAAATCGCTGGAGATCTCCGATCAAACGTCGGTGCATTCATTGCGATGTTTGACACCTGAATTTCCGTTGGTTGACCAAATGTCAGACTGCACTGGTAAGTTGAATAAGCACTGTAAGCGGTCGCGAATGTTGATGACGATTTGTAGGTTAATGCATCGTAACGGGTTCTTTCAGGCGTATGGGAAGCTATGTGATAACCATTGACAAGCAGTGTGAAAATAGCGGCGATTGGATTGTATGTGATGTCAGCATAGATGGAGCTGCACGTCAACTCAACGTGGGTTGAGTTAAGTTTCTTCATCGATCCCGTTGGACCTTGTCCTGAAACACAGCGTCAAAACCAAACACTTAATGTAGGTCTGAGTTTCATCGATGCAAATTGCTTGGACAAAGAACAATTATTTTTGCTAATGTTAGAATCAAAGGTCGTAGATTTTCATAAAATGAAGGTTGACGTAAATTTACACTAAGCTTGTGAGTGATAGTTAAAATGCAGATAGTTAAAGATCTTGCACGGTCTATTTTTTATAACTGTAGTGAAAGTCAACGAGTCATTGGCTAAAATAATTATCGTCGACTCGCTGCGAATCTTACGATCAGCCTAATAATAATAATAATAATGATAATTATTATTATTATTATTATTAGGCCTGTGTATCAAATGGTGGTAACTACTATTTGGATTTCAATGCTCAATGGTGTATGAACGCAGACGTATGAAATGACAATGACTGTAAGCCGACTAGCCACGTCATATTATAGGAACTGCTGCTCAAAATTTGAGCAGCAGTTCCTATAATATGACGTGGCTAGTTTAATAGTTAGCCTATCTACAGATAGGAACCACGGAAAGCTACGATAAAATATTATAATTAATGGTAAACATTCTAAGAGTAGGAGACGAACAGGAGAATGATTAGACCTAATCAGATCGTGAAAGATTAGCTGCATGTGATAGAAATACTTACGAACGACAAGAATCTTGAATCTGTGTGCCATCCAATTATCACATTCTACTGTGTACAACCCAGCCGTTGATAGTCGATGTCCTTTCTCAGCCGTTATTGTTGCGTTCTTTACTGTAAGACCTGACGAATTGAATGCATAGTCTGCCACGTAATCATGATTCAATAGAGTGTCAGAGTAATTTATTAAGGTAACTTCTGCTAACTCATCCGTCGTTGCAGTAGTCGTCCACTTGATACCTTTGTGGTTTGCTGGATATTGAATGAGTGTATTGAGTTCTCCTTCATTGATAGCGATGTTGTCGAGAGACGACGAACATGGAACTGAAACGACTGAAATAATTATAAAGAAAATTTAATATTCTGTCAACCTCTTTGATGCGATAAATTATATTATACAGTTTTGGGAACAGACATACAATGAACAAGTGCTGTGAACATAAGCTTATAATATAAAATATTCAGCTCAATCTATATTATAGATGGAGCTGAATGTCTGTATCCTGAATTTCCGAATCATAACTGTGGAGATTATAGGCCTACTCTAAAAGAAATTTATCATGCGTGATGCGTTTTGCCATTTGTAAGACCATCCAGCGCTGTTTATTCAAAATACTGAAACTCTCAACCCACCAACTTTGAAATCTGATATGTTCAAAATAGAAAAAATTAATTTGCGTATTAAATTAGGATTTAAGGATTTAAATTACTTAAGATTATGTGCTAGATTTTCGTCATTGGTCATCAGGCCCTCTAGACCCGGTCTAAGGGTGAGGCGAGCGAGGCAGAGGCCTTGTGCCCCGCGCTTCCAGGGCCCGGCTGCAGCCTAATTTGTTTACTTTGTTGAGAATAGCAATGCTTACGTCACACATTGCAACAATTGTTACTTTGCAGTGAATTTTCTGCGTGACTGTGATAGAGAGATTTTGGGGTAAAAACGAGGCTATTATAATAGGCCTATCACATTTAGATTTTTACTTGCAGAATAGATTTTCTTCAGAAAACAGTCAATAACTAAATATTATTGTTAATACAAAAATTAGTAATGATGCGGTAACTAATTATTTTCAAGTTTAGGCTATTCTGTAGATTGACGATTCAACATTTTTTATGAATGTCCGTGGCTTGACCGTGACTCGCGATCTACGACTTCTTTGTTGACTTGACGTTAAGTCCGAAACAAAGAAATCTTAAAAGCATTTCCAATTCAAAAGAATCCGCTTATTAGATTAGTGTACTTTTACTGTCAATGTCTAAATTTAATGTTGATTGATGCTTGAGCGATATTGGTATGAATTACAGTTTGATTGTGACAATTTCTTCTTCCATTTTAATTTGTTCTATTATAAAATTATTTTAATCCCACCAAAAAATTGCGATTTTGCCGGAAAATATAAAATGTGAATAAAAATAACGATGAACAGTAGTAGTAGAGTTAACAAGCTCCGCCATTTTGAAAGAAGCTAATTAAGCAGATAAAATGGTCAGCTAAAATTCTTAAGTGTTTTGGATAAGATGCGTCTTTTCTATTGGATGTCGTGCACCGAACAGCATAAGCAAAGCCAGACTGGTGGACAACAAAACTCAACACAGCTGGCGTTTAGAAGCTTCTAGGTCAGCAAGGAAATTAAGGTCGTAAGAATACTGCCGAAAAGTCTCTAGCTAATATATTTAGTGCGATGTGCGAATAAGCGAATATCTCGAGAAAATCGGTATTGGTTACGAAAATTATGCAACTACCGGTTGAATTGTTAAACGCAGCTCCCGTTCCCCCTCCGCCCGCAATTTGCATGTAATTCGCCCCATTTCTATACAGGTAGACGTTACCAGGAGCGGTACTACTGTTACCAAATTCTATGTACGTCGAAACGAAATAGTATCCGGCTTTACCGGGAGTGAAACGGGTCATTCCCGCACTTATAACACCATCGGTTTTGAATCTTACACTATCGAAAGTAACTCTTGTGTGAGTTTTAGCGATTAAGAATTGCCAAGCTAAAGAATGAATGCTAAGCGCGGGACCGATTGAAATAGAATCTACATACTGCTTCGTAGCTGCATCGCTGGCGTTGTTGGGTTCGTGTAGTCCTGTAATGTAAGCATCATGCATAAAGATGGACTTATACACATTTATTTTAGACGGAGGAGTGCCATCGAGTGACTTAACCATCTCTAACATGATTTCATTGTTTATTCTAAAACGAAATCCATCCATCGATTGTAATGTAATAGGATTGTTTAACGAACATTGTAGTTTATTTCGTATACTACCTAAGAAAATAGTGAATTCTTTATTTTCTCCTCTCAAGTCCTTACAACCCATTGAGCGCAGACGATCGGAGCCAACGTTTAAGATTAGATCACCAGTCATGGTATCACCAGTTTTAGACACCTTCAATGTAACTTGTTCATCAACGTATTTCTTGTTCGTCAAATGATTATCGTTGGACGGAGAATCGTCGTGATTCGTTATCAGATCAATGGCTTGCCCCCTACTTAAGGCTTCATCCATTCCTGCTGTCGATGTGTTCGTTGTAGGCAGTCCTTTAATTTTATGACCACCCATTTTTAGATTTCCAGTCACCGTGTTGGCTCCATCCAATCGAAGGAAACTAGCATTTATTTGACTAAGAGTAACACCTCCAGCGATTACTCTTTCTGATGTGCCAACATCTGTGTGGCCGAATTTATCAACGGGCATTTTATATATATAATAATTTTTAATGCAAGCCGTCCCCATCTTCCCAGCAGATTAGTCATCGTATACGTATAATTGCATTACCTGAATCTCTCGGTGACGATTATCTTCCCTTTCCGTTGATGTAACTCTGTAATATTGATACGCATCCGTAGGCCTAGTAATATCAAAAAATGTCGGAACAGCCGGTGAATACGTTGAAGAAGGGTATATGTATAATGGTGCAAACACTACTCCATCTATGCTAGCGGAAAAATTCCATTTAGATAAATATGCGGTTTTCAACGCAATTCTCCAAATTTTAACTGGCTCAGGACATTTAATTTGTAACCAAACAGTTATACCTTCACCCGAAATCCAAGCTGCGTTAACATCGTCGGTGAGATTAGTGAAAGCATGGTAGGCTTTGTTTTAAAAAAACAAGCACTGGCGCTAGCAACGAATCCTGTCATACTTACATCATCTTCCAAGGGAGGAATATATCCAACGTGGCACTTTTTCAGAGATTTCTCGACGTAATTCTTTGTAACTTGTTCATCAACGTATTTCTTATTCGTCAAATGATTATCGTTGGACGGAGAGTCATCGTGATTCGTTATCAAATCAATAGCTTGTCCCCTACTTAAAGCTTCATCCATTCCTGCTGTCGAAGTATTCGTTACTGGGAGACCTTTTATCACATGTCCATTCATTTTTAAATTTCCAGTCGGCAGATTTGCTCCATCACATCGAAGAAAATTAGCATTTACTTGGCTAAGAGTAACACCTCCAGCGATTACTCTTCGTGATGTTCCTCCAGCAGCGGTGTGACCAAATTTATCGACAGGCATTTTTTATATATATTTATATATAATAATTTTTAATGCAAGCCGTTTATAACTTCTTGGAAATTCATTCCATCGTTCATCGTCTTCTTTAAGACGTACAAACATAAATGACCACAAAATACTTCGTTATCGGGTTGTATTCGCTCACTGTTATATAACACTGGACGGCGTAAATACTTTATCAGTTCTAGAGGGGGAGGAAGGCCGTAACTATCGAAATATATTTTCTCATTACCGCTCTTTAAGAAAGTGCACCAATGCTGACCGGTTCCTTTAGAATCGTCTAGATTCAATATCCCACATTCAATCCGTCTAGGTTTATTCGGCAGCTCGTCTCGCACGAAAACGCCTCTAAAATTCGGAATATTCAGCTTCTTCGCGGCATCCAATAATTTTAAATTCGTTAACGGATGATTTGGAAGAACTACGCCTTCGACATCGATGTTTTTCACAGTTGCAGAACTCATTTTATATTTCATCTAAATGTTTTAAAAAGTAATTCGATTTTACTTCCTGCACTACATACAGCCAGCGATCTATTTTGTTTGATTTTTGGATATTTTTTAGTGCTAGCAATGGACGTATATTCTTCCAATTCATAGCTTTAATAAGTTCTTCTTCATCTAGCAAGTTGAACGATGATATTGGTAAAACATGATCGACATGCCAAACCGAACCGTGATTTTCCATACTCATTCCTTCTTCTAATTGAAATTCGATCCATTTGGTAAATATTTCAAAGTCAATACCTATAAGTTGACGCGTCGCTTGTGACTTCGATTTACCTTTTAATACTTTACCAAGCCTAATCCTCATATTTGTAAGTAGTTTAAACTCAGGATCATATATCTTTCGAGCTTTGGAATGCGCGTTCTTATATTTATTTCTACATTCCTTACATTGATTACTTGTTCCATCTTTATGGCATCTATTTTTTTTCATATTCTGAAATGTTCTTTTCTTCCTTACAACAACTACAAACTTTTTTATCTTTTGTTTCTCTAGTTTCTAATCTCGAGTATTTTTGCCTAAGTTCCTTCCCTTCAGTATTTTTGCACGATTTGCAACTACTATTATGTCCGTTCTTACAGAGTTTGTTTTTGTGAAATTCGCTTAAGCTTTTTTCCATCTTACATTTGGTACAAACTTTGGAGACTTCCATTATATATATATATTTTTTCTTTAAATAGTTTTTAACAAATAGTGACCATAAGATAACGTACTAATTCCATCCTCCATTATTACCCGTTTATCGTCATCTGCATATAATGCAACTTTATTAATTTCTTCCGTATAAATATCGTGATGATAAGATCTAATAACGTGCATCCTTCGTTGTTGTTCTTTTTTACTAAATAAGCAATCTCTATAATCTTCGTGAGTAATAGTTTTCTGGACAACATTCTTCTTAATACCTTTACATTTCTTGTGATCTTCGCCAGCCATCTTGTAAGAGTACAACTTCGACCTCAAACCGACAAATTCTTCGATTTGTTTACCCGCTGCCTCGTCCTTGAACATGCCTATAACTTTCTTATTTACTCCAACCTCAATACCAGATGGATGATCTTTCGAGTATTCACTCGTATCGAATCGAGCTTTAATATCTTGTGCGATATCTGAGTAAAAGTCTTCAGTTTTAATTTCGTATGCCAAAGAATCTGTGTCGGTGAATAAAAGCTTGGCCCTATCTCCGTACTTGGTCTTGATGTAGTTATAATTGAAATCATACATTAAAGTTTTGCTCAAGTCTAATATACACATGCCAAGATAGATAGGTTTATTATAGTACAATTTAGTTCTTTTCATGTGAACGGCTATTAGATTTTCATCGAAAATAGTACAACTCTCGTAATTAGGTTTAGCAGCTAGTTTAATAGCCTCCTTCTCTTGACACACTAACCTTACATCAACACGATTTTCAATGTTCTCACAAGTTTTTCCAAAGACACTGTTATTCATTAATTTGAAAAAGTCTTTCTCAAAGTCATTAGTAGCTTTCGTTCTAAGAGCTGTATTTAAATCGATATACTTTTTCAACCAATCACTTTCTTGGAATAGTATGCCTCTGTGCACTTTTGTTATTTTCATGCCTAAGCTCTCGTACAGCTTGAGATTATCGTAGTGTAGCACATACTTCTTTTTATCGTTTAAGTTTGGAATTAGCTTTACGACTTTGTCAATCTCAATGCTTTCGGGAGCTAACGGATAATCGTTATGTAGGTCGTGTAACTCTTTAGGATATTCCAAATCAACTTCCAATATGCATGGAATACTTCTCCAATTATTTAAATCATCTTCACTCATCCATTTGAAACCGTGAGTAGGTAAAGGTTTGATCATTGCCCATCCATATAGATTATTCGCATCCAGGTAGGTGACAAATGTAGAATTTTCGTTACTATTGAAATCGCTCATATATTTATTATTCGCTTTCCCGTAACGATTAGATATTGTGCTCACTCCTCCTCGTATCCCTTGCCTGAGCATCAGAATCATATCGTAATCACTCAATAACTCCAATTTCACGTCTGTCAATTTTAAAGCGGCATCCCAGGCTAAACCAGGAGATGTAAAATACCATGCAGGGTCAAGCGTATAGTTCTTTATACACACATCTCTAAAGTTTTCGAAAACATCGGCAAGTAGCAGAACATCCGAAACGTTATACAAATCGTGATATTCTCTGAATGTTTTACATCCAAATTCTTTCCATACCGTTTGTGCATGCTCGTAGTCTTTATCGCTAATATTCGAGTCATTTAGCTTAGAATAGAAAGTGGATTTTGGTGGTAGTTCGGTTTCATTAAATCTAGTAAATGAATCGACGTAGTCATAAGGATATATGCCTTTTCTTAGCAAAAGATCGAGCTTCTTTCCTGTATATCGTTTCCCAATGTTTCTGCACTGATCTTTGCGAAGATTCTTCGATAAGGCGTCGAGACTAGAAGCCATAAATCTAAAACTGTCGATAAAACGCAGTTCTCGTCGGACTAGTATTTCTTTTCCATCTTTTACAAACTTATCAACTACGACATCTCTGCTAAAAGATATATACTTTTCCTCGTTATTAGGTATGCAGTTAATTTTCTCACCTCTCAGTTTCTTAATGAACAGATGACAATCGTACCCGGAAAGATTATGAAACACTACGGGAAAGAACTTTGGACATTTATAGTTTATATTACAACTGTTATGAGCAGCCCCTCTAAACTTTCCACTAAGATGACAGTGATCTCTCACTCGGTCTTCGCCCAACGTTCCTTCGCAGATATGGCATATAGTAGCTCCATCGAAACACTTCTTATCCTCTTCTGTAAATATCATCTTCTTAGGGAATTTGAATTGATTATAGATTCGTTTTATATTCTCTTCGAGTTTATCTACAAATATTTGACCAACATCATCATCTTCGCTTTCAGCTGTAAACGTCACGGGATCTTGTGAATATACGCTATCATCGAAGCATTTTATGTAGTAACAAAAGGAGCTGGGAGTATGCTTTTGATATTTATTAGTGTACGACAACTCTGGATTTGGTTGGCAAGTGGCTATTGGCTTCACAAAAGACTCGAAATCAGCGTAGACAATAAACGGAACCCTCATAGAATTGTTATAATTTTTAAAACTTAACATAGTTCCTGGCTTTGGCATTTCTATTTTTTGTGCGTTATGTTGTGAGCAGTACTCATTATGTCTGTTAAGCGCTTCTGTCGTTGTGTAACCACTCATACATCTTTTACAATAGTGCATCGAATTAGTCCCCAATGTCATCAATCTGTTAAAATTCTTTATCCAACAATAATGTTTCCTTTCTCCATCAGATATAAGTAGTAGATCAATACTACTTTCACACTTAGACAGATAAAGCGGGTATACTTCTTTTTCATAACCAAATACATTAACACTAATATTATTATTTCTCTCAAATTTACCTATCACATTAGCATCCGCAGCAACTGGAAACTCAATACCACTCCAATTAAGTTTCTTCGATTGGTCCTTTAAATCTTTAGTAATTCTCTCCGGATGGCTATCCGTCGGATTCAAAGCTCTGGTAATACACCATTTGAAGCATTCTTCGTCTTCGTTTTTCATATTTATAATAGCCTTTTTATTAGCTAAAAAGTTGGGAAGCGGAATGTAAGAACTACCTCTTAAGGGTGTATATTTCACTGTGTTGATTTCTAATTTTACAACAGCTTTAAATCTCCAATTACTTCCTCGCATCTGAAAACTAGCAATAGACTCCATGATTTTATCCTTCTTTCTGCTGTATATTTCGTTTAAGTCGGTTGCTTCTAAAATAACTTCTGTCTTAGAAACGAATGGTATATCCTCAGAATTTACTTCTCCAGATTTCATATCTACTCGTTCCATAGTACAAGTAAGAATTAAATTAGTCTTTGTCTGGCGATTACTGGACAATAGATTAACTACCTGCGGTCTGGCTAAATCAAGAAACGACGAGGCATCCATTCCATTAATTCCAGCCATTGTATATTGCTTGGTGAATCCTTTAATAGCTGACGCTGTTTCTAGAATTTTATTTTTATCAAATATCCTTGAAACAGTTGACTTCAATGATTCCAGTTTTTCATTAACTGCTCGTTCAGGCACGTAACTAAGTAACCAATCCGCAAAATCATTTATTTTGGATCTAACCTTATTTTTGTATGTTCTCGTAGGCACTACTGGTTTGTACTTTCTAGGTGTAAGCGTTGGAACCTTAATGTCAGGTACCGATGAGTCGAGCAAGTGTTCAACATGGTTCATGTTTCTTAAACTACTTTTCTTTAAATCCATTTTATTCTTACCACGTAAAAATATTAATATCTATCTCTCGAACACTTTAATTTCGTATCTATCACTCCAGACATTCCCGTTATGATAAGCTATTATGCCAGCACTCTGACCATACGCCTTAGCGGCTTTATACATCGATGGATACGAGGTAACAACGCCAGTCTCTCGATCTATAATATCTACTCTTCTCGGTTGCTTCCTGATACTACTCAACGTGTCATGTCGAAATGGCATAGCTGTGTAGTCTGTCGGAAGAATATTCTTTTCAATCAATACAGCTATAAGTTGAGGTTTGCTGAGATGTGAAGTGCCTGTAACATTGTTCTGCTTGGCTAACATTCTAAGCTCTGGTAGCTTCATAATATATAAGTATTCTTTAATTCAATTTTCCATACACAACACTCATTTTCTGCCCATCCGATTGGAACTGCAGCAACCTATCTGAAATTACGACAGCAAACGCTTCGGTGTCGGCTGGCACTGCTGCATTGAAAAGAGCCTTAATCTGAATATCAACGACTGAAGATTTCAAACGCTCGGATTGCTTGCTTACATCGAACACGAACAGCGGATATAATTCTTTATAATCTACAGGTGTTATATTGCTTTGCGTAATCAACTTATCCATCCCGTAAAACTTTTGACTAAAGGAGGACGCGTCTCTGTACGCTCTGGAGAATTGTTGATTAGGAAACGACAGGTTATGATCTACAGCTGGATATCTTTCTTGATTCATCATCACATAAATATTCTTAAGATCGCAGTGATTAAATAGCGACGGATTACTTTCCTGATTACCGCTACGGTCCGTCTGAAATCCTACGATGATATATCTAGGTTTCTCCGGTGATGTTTTTACGCTGAGACGCCAACTGAAACTTGTCGACTGGGGAACTGTTATCGTGTCGCATTGACGAGCTCTATACGCAACTGGCAACGTTAATTTCGATTCAATCGTCTTATATAACTGCATTCGTTCCATATCGGAAGGAATAACGTGTGGAATAAACCATGACATTTTGTTTATCGCAACTTTTCCAGCAGCTGCAGCGTTATCTCGGAATATGGCATCATCGTCAGCTTTACGAACTAAAGTCAGCGTCTGTTTGAAGCCGTAAATAATCTTGTCGTAATCATCACAAAACCCAAAAATATGCTTCAACGGAACAATAAAGCTGAACATTCCTTTAGTGATTGGCTTGCGAATGAGAAAACTTTGTCTAGTAGCAAATCCGTGGTTGTCTGCAATAACAGCAGTCGCACCAGTGTCTTTATACCACAGCTGATTTAAGCCTTGAGTCAACTGAAAATCGTTTGGATACGTAAGTAAACCGAGCATCGTTGTAGCTTGACCCGGATGAAATAGCGTTTCGATTTCTTGATTAGATAACTGATAGGATATTTGACTGAATAGATGCATAAGCCCATTATTCGTAAGAGCGATTGCATCGGCATTAACGTATGCGGTGTCATCTGTTTTAATTAGTCTTCCTTCGAATTGCAGATACGACTCTGCTGGGTGACTGTATAAGTCTTGTAATTCAATATTTATTCTTATTTCCCCAGAACTGTTAAGATTAGTTCTCGCTACAGGTTCGTACTCGTGCCATTCGTATCGCTCGATACCTTCATCGATCAATGGTTGCTCTGTGAATCTTAGAATATCGGATTGCATTTTATATACATATATTTTTAAATAAGAAAATTATTTTAAGCCATTTTCAAACCACCTCCGTTTAAGCGTTTTACGAGATCTTGAATTCTAATAGCTCCTCCCGTCATTTGCGGATTCGATCCTAGTAATCTAGCTAGAATGACTTTAGTTTCCTGAGTTATAGGCTGCTGAACGGTGGTTGGTGGGAGTATCTTATTGAGTAATCGTTTTCCAACGTCGATCGCCTTATCCTTGGCAACACTCCCAATCTCTTTCACAGCCGTGCTAGCAATTTGTTTGGCTGCATTCGATGTCAGTAGTCTCTTGAGAAATCCTGCAATGGAATCGAATATTCCTGCTCCACCGACAACGTGTACTTTTTTATAACTTCTTCTCGCAACGACCAGCATTTCTATATCATTAATTTTTAATTAGATGATTAACTTTTTATATTCATCTTTGGTTATCACTCCTTGTCTTAGTAACTCGTCCGTCATACCTACAATTTCATTTCTTACACCTGTATTTCCCGCTTTGTAGCTATACATTCGTAACTCGAGTTGTTTTACTAATTCATTTGGATCCGAAGGAATGGTAATTATTCCGCTTCCTGTTTTACCTCTTAACTTCATGTAATCGTCCCATATGGGTTTTATTATCTTTGCATATTTTACACTTCTAGACGATTTAGGTTTGTTTGGTTTATTTGGCTGACTCATGGCATTCGTTTTAATTAGAATCTCGGCGTATTCTTCGAGATCACGATTATCATAAATTGAACTGTTTGGACTAGCTAACGTTAACAATTCCCATAATCCTGGAGTTCCTTGATAAGTTGTGGTTCCAACTGTAATATCATTTCCTTGGATTGAGGCTTCGCTGTCACCGATGTAGAATTTTCCATCTCTTGATCTTAATCCGAATGTTGTGTCCACAAGTCTTTTATCAGAAGCATATTTTTTAAGGTATTCAACTGCAATATTTCCTAATTCTAACCTTCTAATGTCTTCTACTGGGTCATCGTCATCGTACGCCTCTATAGACGGATACTGGGGAAATTGAATAGTTTTCAACGAATCTGGAAGTGATTTTAGAGCGAGTGATGTTGCTGCAGAGTTATCCTTTATTGTCGACAGCAAAGCGTTTTGTTCTTTTGAAATTGCCGATTGAGAGTCGACTATTGGTTTGTAGATTTTCGTTAATTCTCGTTGAAGTCCAAGATCGTCTATTCTCTCTGAGAGAAAGTTTTGTTTAATATTTTGTTTCGTTTTTAAAAACTCTTCGATAATAAAATCTCTTTTTGCAGGATCGCTAATTTTCAGTAGCGACATTTTTTATTATAAGTATAATGTTTAAAACGTAACATAAAACGTAAACATAAAACGTAACGTAAAACGTAAAATTATGCATCGTAGTAATTAACATAACATATGGATTCTTTTTCGTTTATAGTAACTGGTGAATCGGAGTTGTTTTGTATTGTAATTATTATATCCTCTGCGTCCTCTAGGACAGTACCATCTTGAAGACTAAGTCTGAGTTGTTTCAACTTCTGTCTAAGAGAGACTAGACACATTCCACTGGTCATTCGGACTCCAAGGCCTACTTCTACTGTAATATTTGTCTTTGGTTCAATCGTTATCGCTTGCTGAGCAAAAATCTCATATCTGTCGCCTGCTCGTTGTCTTGCAGGAGCATGAGTGACCACTTTAGGCAACCAAATTATTGTACTCACACGAGGCTTCCGTTTGGTGATAAATTTGTGTATTGGGTGACCGTATCCAGACATTTATATAAGTGGTTTTTTAAAGTAACATTCCAAGAATAGGAATATTTTTAAATGGTGAGTTGGGTCCCAAGATAAGACCTTCACCGCTGATATATCCTGCTCCTCTTTTCATAAACAGACCAGAACCCGATATCGAACTACCCTTTTTCCACGGAGATAGAAAAAGACCTTCCCCAGCAGGCACTATCTTACAGCATATTCCTCCTTTCTTAACGTAGAGCACGCCAGATCCACTTATCTTATCAACAATTTTGGAACCAGCTGCAGAACCCAATCCTGTTAAGGCTCCTGTGGCTAAACTTGGAAGAACATTAGACAGAAGAAATTTCCCTGCCGTAGCAAGAAACGGTAGAATAGCGCCAATAAATCCACCTTCGACTCTCGCATTGTCTTCTAATTGCTTTTTACCCATTTTAATTGTCACGCCTGTTCCATTCTGGTACGCTTTCGTTATCTTGTTAATTTGCCTCTGGTTTAGAGCTAATACATGCTCACCAGTTATATCTCCATGAGAAAGTCTTATACTCACTCCAGTTCCTGCTTGAACAGCTCGCTTAATCTTCTCTTTTTGCCCTTCAGAAATATTAACTTTAACCTTCGCGTAAGTGCTCATTTTATATTAAATATAAACTTTAAATTAAACCTCTCTTATATGAAATCGTATCGACAATTCCTCACCTCTTAAATTAATTAATTTTCCATTTTGGTCTGTTAGTTTTGTTTCCATCGATGAAATAGAGTATAGCGTTATTGGAAGATATACGAGATTATGAGGAGATTCGAGTATCTTATAACCAGGTCCGACAGATGGAAAGAAAGAATATATTATGTTATCCGTAGTTCCGTTAGCATACGATGATCCTATTATATCACTGGTAACTCGTAAACTATTCACGCTATTTATATCGACTATATGCTCGGATTCGTTATATCCTTCTGAGTACACACGACTCTGAAATCCTAGAACGGTACTAATTGAATTTTCTACAGTAAAATCAACTTTATAGTTCTCATCAATTTCCAAAACCGCTTTCAACGTATTGTTATTCGGTTGCAGTTTTATACAGTGACCATGACCTTCTTCTTTCAAAATTCTCTGTATGTATTCATTTAAGTCTTCGATTTCATAGCAACCGGTTGGAATGTCTAAATTTTCCCACGTTACACCGTTATCTGACGAATATACGAATTTATTATTTGTTTCGTCTATATTGGGAAAACTGTAGTAAGTTTCAAGATTAACAAGAGCCATTTCATACGTTTTACTTTTGTCCAGTTCGATTAGTGGATTAAATTTTGTTCGAATTCGTGTGCTCCTTTCGCTCAACAAAATGCAAAAGGATTCCTTAGCCTCTGTGTTACGTGCAATCGTTTCAGTATTAGAAAAAATCTTTTCCAGAAGGCCTTCCATTTTAAATAGTTATTTTTAAATCTAGAATATAAAATCTTAAACTTTGTTATCATTTTATTATTGATTTTATTTAATATAAAATGTATCTAATCCACATCTGTACTTACCATTATTTGTTTTACTAGTCAGGTCTATAACCACAAAACCGTGCGGATCATCCCATGCAGTTTTGCATAGTTTTCTAAATTCTTCTATAGTCATATCATCTACGCCTATATGATCGTTGTATATATGATTAATATTTTTGAGGTCTTGAGGGAATAAACATATAAAGTTGGCATTCTCTCTGATAGTTTGTCTAGGTAGTTTGAAATAATTTTGTGCTAGGTAAAAGCAGTCTACATTACTATGCCTACCTCTTATATAATACGAATCACATTTATTTTGTTTTTCTAACTGTAAGTCGTCGAAAATCATGAGATTCTTTTTATCTCGACTTAAGTCTCGTGGATCTGGAACATCTTCCGAAGTTTCAAAGAATTTACAGTCTATATCAGATTTCTTATCCATGTTTTTAGACATCTCCTCTACAACGGACGATGGAGATACATTTAATTTCATTATCTCATCTCGGTTATCAAAAAGTCTTATAATCGCTTCCTTTGGTAATTTCTCTTCGAATGCTTTCTTAAGTATCTTATATTCCGGTTGAAAAAGCGATTTGCCAAAGATTTGTAGATTATCGTAATCTAGCCAACCAGGTCTCAGTAATAAATTAAGTAGTAAAGTTGTTTTACCACATTGAGACTTACCGACGATCAAACCTCTGATGCTTCTTGGTAATAAGGGACTGTTAAAGCGTTTAGATGTATCTTCATTCCACGATAGGTCTTGGACTTCCATTTTAATTATATTATATTAAAATGGAGTATTGCGTAAAATGTAAACGAAAAACTGAATCCAAAGATAGTCAACGAGTCGTCAGTAAAAATGGTAGACCTATGCTTAGAAGTGTTTGTGTTGAATGTGGCGCTAGAAAAACTCAGTTTACTAAAATGTCCACTACAGTACAAGGAGGTGATTTGGTTTCAGCTCTAAATTCTGCTACTTCTAATATTAAACTTCCATGGGCAAAGTATCCTGGTGAAATCCATCTTCCAGGACATTCTTTCACTGGTCCAGGAACTCGATTGGACCTGAGATTAAACCAAGATGGATCACCTAAAGACTGGAGCAAACCAGTAGACAGAGTTGATGAAGCGGCTTACCGTCATGACTTAGCTTATGCTAAACATACTGATACAGCAGGAAGAAACGTCGCTGACAGAGTTATGATAGATGAGTTAAATAATATAGCTAATCCTTCCTTTCGTGAACGAGTTGAAAGATCTATAGTAAAACCAATTTTATCAACGAAAACCCATTTTGGAATGGGATTAAAAAAAAGAGTCTGACATGGACCGATCAACTTGCTGATGAGTTACATAAACCAATAGTCAGGAAGTTTAGGAAGAGAGTGGTTTATGTGCAGGGAGTGGACAAAGTTTGGGCAGCAGACTTGATTGACATGCAGGCTTATGCTAAATTTAATTCTGGTGTGAAATATTTGTTAAGCGTCATTGATATATTCTCCAAGTATGCATTTATTCAGCCGTTAAAAGATAAAACTGGGAAATCTGTGGCAGATGCTTTCGTTAAAATATTTAATACGAGCAAAAGAAGGGGTGATAAACTTTGGGTCGATAAGGGATTAGAATTCTATAATAAACAGGTAAAATCACTAGGTATGCAGTTGTACTCAACTGAGAACGAAGAGAAATCTTGCATCGTAGAAAGATTTAATAGAACAGTGAAAGAGAAAATGTTCAAATATTTTACAGCGAATTCAACTCAGAGATATATCGATGTTTTAGATAATATGGTTAATTTATACAACAACACAAGACATTCTTCCATTAAAATGACTCCTGTTAAAGCGAGTATCAAAGCAAATGAATGGGTTGTGTGGATGAATCTGTATGGTGATGCTGTGCCTGAAACTATTAAACCTAAATTTTCGGTAGGAGATAAAGTAAGAATTTCTAAGAAGAAAAAGACATTTGAGAAAGGCTACACAAATCGTTGGACACAAGAAATTTTTACTATAACACACATTCAGTACACAGACCCTATAACCTATAAAATCTCTGACTATCATGGAGAAGAAATAAAAGGGACATTTTATGAACCAGAATTACAATCGACAACGCAAGATACATTTAAAATAGAAAAGATTATAAGAAAAAGAGGAAATCGATCTTTCGTGAAATGGCTGGGGTATGATGATTCTTTCAATTCATGGGTTGATAACAATGCTTTGGTAACACTGTGATAGACGAAAAACTAATAGGCCTACATAAAAACAACTCAATTAAGAAATCTCGTTCAGTGGAATGCGGTATTTGACAATCCATTCTACACGAAATCAATACTCGGGTGTAGAATCTCTTTCTGTATGACATTCCTAAGTTCAGAGACCGGGACTCTGGAATGCGGTATTTGATAATCCATTCTACACGAAATCAATACTCAGGTGTAGAATCTCTTTCTGTATGACATTCCTAAGTTCGGAGACCGGGACTCTGGAATGCAGGATCGATGAGTATACTGCAATGCGTCTCGGTTGTTAAGGGAGAATAACAAACACGCTGGTTGTCAGCTCGGCCGGCGTTATCGATCGCTGTGTATCGACCACGGAGTCCACAGGAGCATTCTGCACTGCATATTGATCGTTCCTTCCATAGCCAGAAAAATGTATTGATCGTTCCTTCCATAGCCAGAAAATGTAATATCATGTGTTTTAAAACTTTAGAGAAACTGTGGAATGTCTCTTTCATCCAGTAAAATCTGCTGTGGACCAATAGCATCTTGTTGAATATAGTCTGGATCTGTATTAATTGGATGGAGGTTCACCGTTGTTGGGATTGATGGAATTGCAGTAGACATGATGTGAAAATTTGTGTGATGTGCAGAAACGACAGCGTTCGATTTAAGTCTCTCAGCTAGTTGAAGATCTGTCCCAAGATGCTTTAGAATTCGATTGTGATGTTTCGACAATTGATCAAAACTTAAATCGCAAAATATTAGCCTAGGATATATTGCGATTAGCATGTAGAACAGAATGTAACGCTGAACTGTATTGTAATTAAGATGAAATTGTAAAAAGTAAAATCTTTTAATATTTGCACCTTCAGGCATAAAATTCCGAGCAGTTACGTATAACAGACCTCGGTGATAGGCGGCGATCTGTTGTAGACCTAACATCGATTTTTCTTCCTGAACGATCCTTGCATGTGCAGATTTTATTAAAGGAAGATCGGAGAAATCAAAACCTATGAATCTAGTATCGAGATGCCATTCCAAATCCTCAACATTGTTCAACAAATGGTGTTCGTATTGTGCGAGTTTTTCCCGAATCTGCTTTAGAATCACATCGTTGAAAATCTTTACGTGTGAATCGATGGTAGGTCTAGGTCTATGGTGTGGTCTCCTCCTTTCAGGTGGTTGATCCAGAAATTCAGTTATAGCTCGTAATTTCTCTTCAAAATTCCGTCTTTCATCATCATTGTCTTGAAACACTAAATGAATAGCCAACTGGATAGCATCTTCAGAAGACTTAGAAATATCACAAATTAACGCTGCCATTTCTGATGTAGGCCTAATACGCACAAGCACAGAACGCTGAAAGCCAGCTGACGTCTCAAAATTATTTGCAACAGACAACTGTTTAGTTTCTGCCATGACAACGGTGGCAACAACTCCATGCAAAACAGGGCTGGCCGATTTCTGAGTCTCGAGATTATGTAAAAAAAGTCGCCCAAAATCGCGAGACAATTCAAAAGGAGCAAAATATCGCGAAGTGGTAAGGTTGACAGCCGATTGCGCCTTTAAAAAGTAGCTTAACTCTTCTTGCCAACCCTGTTACAGCCTTTGTTTACAAATCACCATGGAGACTACGACGCAGATTCTGCGGTCAATATAAGCGGCCGCGATGTTTGCAGTAATTATCGACTATGCGCTGTCGCGTGGAACTCGGAGCCAATACAGTATTCTCCCGTGCTGTTTGCAGTAAATATTGACTGCTGCCACGGTCCACGCGGGTCGATACATTCTCTCCGCCACGATCATTGCAGCATTGGTAAATATTAACCGACGAAGGCTGTTGTCCACTTTGGCTTTGCTTATGCTGTTCGGTGCACGACATCCAATAGAAAAGACGCATCTTATCCAAAACACTTAAGAATTTTAGCTGACCATTTTATCTGCTTTATTAGCTTCTTTCAAAATGGCGGAGCTTGTTAACTCTATTACTACTATGAACTAATTTATTAAATTAATCAAACTTCCATGCGATCAATATTCAACAATGAGCATACATTGTACTTCAGGATTTTCTCACTAACCTATTTTTTCAATTGAGAATAATGATGTTGATAACTATTATACGAGCAAATGTTAAATCATTGAGGATTTCGTATCCATCAAAGCTGGCAATATACATGTACATAATTATTATGCGAAGCGTTTTAGAAGAAAGAACCGACTTTCCGTCTATAGAAACTAACAAAGAAATCTGAAATATTTCAATCAGAGTATAATTGTCATTCTATATCCAATTTCAGATCGTCATCTAATTATTATATGAAACATTGGCCTGATAATTATTGTATTATTTTATAGTAGGCCTATGGTCTAAACTGCTATAGTGTCAAGACTCAAGAGCCTGGTTTGCATGTTGTCTTCATTCTTCTTCTTCTTTCTCTCTTCCGTCAGTCATGCGACGACGATTAGACTCTCACATGACTTCTCCAGACTTGTCTATTTCTGGTGAGATCCTTTGCTCTTGGCATACTGATATCCATCATCTTCAGATCCTCTCTGACGTTGTCCATCTAAGTTGTGTTCATTAGCCCGTAATGGACATAGGCCTACTTCAATTTTGCTGCTTTGCATAACTCAAATAATTATCACAATCACAAATCAAAATGTGATTGCTTAATCATTGTCGCATACATAACTCTTCGTGGTACTTTAAATATCGGGGTTAATCAGTATTCCACCATCAGCTCGTGTAATCTCGTTGTAAATAAGCCTAAAAGTCGATCATAATCTACTGCATAATTTCGTGATTGTCATTCAGCGTGTTATCATTGAAATGTTTATTGCCATTCCTTCTTTCTTAGTAACCTACAATAAATATATAGCCTAATAATTAGCCAGCATTTATACAAAACCGCCTTTACGATAATTAGGCAAACCGTGCAAACGCTGTGCAAGAAACAGAATCAGTAATTTGTAAATTCGTAAATTCGCATCAAAGGTGATTAGCTGTAAGTGTCACGATATTATGCTACAACCAAAGCGGTTAAGAAATATTACTAATAGAAAACAGACGTAGAGACTGTGCTGCGGTCTGTTTGCTATTAAGCCTACTAGTTTTCTATTCTTTATTAATTTCTTGACGATTTGAATTAATAATTAATTTTTATTTCATTTTTTAAAACTTTATGCTAAATATTAAATAATTTGTGCAAGTTACAGAGGCGAAATTAAAAACTAGAGAAGCTGTAGTTGCCTTTGAACTAACCTGGTGCGGTCACTAAAGATTTCCGATTGAACGTCGGTTCATTCATTGCAATGAATGGATCCTGGATTTCCGTTGGTTGTCCGAATGTCAGACCGCACTCGTAAGTGGAAGAATCATTGTAAGCGACGGCAAATGCTGATAATGAAATGTAGGTAAACGCATCGTATTTGGTTCTTTCAGGCGTATCGGAAGCTATGCCAACACCATCCACATACATAGTGAAAATAGCGGCGATCGGATTGTCAGTGGTGTCGGCATAGATGCAGCTGCACGTCACCTCAACGTGGGTTAAGTTAAGTCCTCCGAGCAACCCCGTTGGACCTTGCCCTGAAACACACCGCCAAAACCTAACAGTTGGAGGTCTGAGTTTAACAGATGTAAAGTTGTAAACTGTTTGGCTGTCTTGTTATGCATATGGAATTTTTAAATTTTAAATTTTAAAATTTTTATAAATTTAAAATCAAAGCGCATAGTTTTTGTTCCGTCGCTTCAAATCTAAAAAAATATGTATCAAACGATATAAATTATTATTCATTTAATTTCATTGTTCAATGCTTTCTAAACTCCGACGTCTGAAATGGTGAACCAACAATAACTTTAGTCAGAGTCATATAAATAGCCGCCGTTGATATCGTAACCTACAAGATCCTGAAGAACCCTGGAGGCTACAATGTAGGTGAATTCCTTATTAAAAGCTTACATGTAGCTTAAAAATGGGCCTACACACAAAAACACGGTTTATCTGATTGTCACAAATATACCGCATAGTCCTATAATAGTTACGTAGGTGTACTTACTACATGGTAGTCCTATTATAGTAGGTGTACAGTAACTCACTAAATGGTATAGTCCTATTATAGTAGGTGTACTTACGAACGACCAGAATCTTGAAGCTGAATGCCATCCCATAGTCACATTCTACAGAGTACAGACCAGCCGTTGACAGTTGAGGTCCACCTTTGCCTCTTGTTGTTGCTCGTTTAATTGTTAGACCCAACGGATCAAACGCATATTGTTCCGCATATCTAGGATTGACGGCATCGTCATAATTGACTATCGTCCTAATATCGAATGACTCCTCCGTCGTTATAGTATTCGTCCACTTGACACCTTTGAGTCTAGCTGGATAGTAGACGAGTGTATCGAGGTCTTCTTCAGATATCACGATATTCTTCAGAGGCGCCGTACATGGAGCAATCGCGCCTGAAATCGGAAAGAAAATATAACGTCTAGACAGTGTCAACTTAAATGAAGCTCATACACTTATTGCTCTACAAAACGAAGATTGTATGATCATTGATTAGGCCTAAAGAAATTCACCATGGCCCGGTGTAAAGGTTTCAGATTACCCCTCCTAAACATTACCCCCTGCAAACTGTAAATTGCATCAATCATCGCATTTATTGCACTAAAAATTGCAGACAAATGATCCCGCTTCTTGTTTGGGTCTGAAGATTTTCATCCTTCATCCCACTTCGTGGTTTCTTATCAATATTTTCACCTGTAACTAAAATACTAAATCGCCGCCGAAGTTACATGGAGAAATGGCTTCGAGGCTATTGTTTTTTCCCGATTAAAATATTGATAACAAACCACGAAGTGGGATGACGGATGAAAATCTTCAGACCAAAACAAGAAGCGGAATGATTTTTCTGATTTTCTTAGTGCAGTAAATTCGATGATTGATGCAAATCTAGTTTCCGGGGAGTAATCTGAAACCGGTTTCAAGTTACCGGGGGTAGGCCTAATGCCATGACTCTAGCGAGCAGAACTAAAGATTTGTGAACAATCTTAGTCATATTCGAATATACAATCTGAGTGCTTCTCAAACATGTTGTTTTATGGTAGACTGATGTTGCGCAAGCTTTGTTGTTAATGTTTAAGCGTCAAGCAGTATTTAAATACAAGACTCAAGCACCGAACTCACACAGTGCAGTGCAGGACGCTGAAAACTTCGGTGCATTCGTCGCAACAAAAACGAATTGGATGTTGGTCGGTTTTCTGAATGTAACTTTGCATTGGTATGCTGTTGAGTCTCTGGCTTTAACTGTGATGGTTGATGTTGCTTCCAGATACCAACTAACTTTCTTCCTTGTTGGAGTGTCATTTCTGTAGAAATTTCCATTAGATGTCCACGTCATCTTTGCCTCAATCGGATGGTACATGCTGTCAGCATACGTGATGATGCACGATATGTTGATTTTTGTGGAATTTATAGTTGCACAATTACACGCTGGAGGCTGATCTGTGGAAGATGAAATCAGACATAATATATCAGAATATAAGATGGCAACATGATTGTGACGTGCACTTGAGTCATGACAATGACAGAAAGGCAAGTTACATAGGCTAGTATATTGAAAACTAAGTGAACGTCAGAATATCTATGTCGTATTCTCGAATGCGTTCGGAAATAACAATAATAGGCTATATCTGTGGAGTTCATTGAGATAGAACAGCCTTCCAAATTTTTTTAATTCTCTCTAAAAATGTTAAATTGACTAGTTACTAGTTAGTCCTGTGACAGTAATAGCCTAGATAATACTGTAAGGAAGACAATTCATAGTCATATACAGAGATAGATATAGATAAGGATACATGACTTGAGCACAGGACATAGGACATAATTATATGAATACATTCCGTCAATCATGGCGAGGCACGCACACACAGGCACTCATTTCATTGGCTCCACTTCTAGGAAGGCCGTGCCCGAGACGCCGAGCGCGCAGAGATGCAAGATATTATTGGATGGCAACTGCATACTATACAGATCGGTGAAATATATAAGACGATGCCAACGAGAAATCTGCGCGGGTGGCTTCCAGCCTGGATACAGGAGAGTTGGGTTAAGTTAGAGTTGGGTTAAGTTGGGTTGGGTTAGGTTAAGTTAGGTTAAGTTAAGTTAAGTCAAGTTAGGTTTGGGTTAGGTTAAGAGCTTAGGAGTAAAACAGCTGCAGTTAGATTTCAGGATCCATAGCGATTCACCCCTTAGTTTCAGCCCTCTGTAGCTGTCTAACAAGCACTTAAGTAGGATAGGCTGTTCTGGGGTTTTAAGATAAGAACGGTGTCATTTAGGCTGAACTAGAATATTAGGCCTATATCTCGTTAAAGTGTTACGACGTAGACTTATGCCTGTGAAAGATAGATATCAGAAATTGCTATTATATTCGAAACAGACTGTGCTGAAATAATAATAATATTTTATATGAAAACATGGTCTCGAGTTATAGTTTCTAGTTAGGCCTTCAGCATGAGTAAGTAAGTGAGCTAGTTCATTCCCCCCCGTACTTCTCTGCAGATAGGGATCTCTGACCCTTGGCATCAAAGAGATGCCTAAATTATTCTGACAAGTGGTGGAGACCGGTTGGCCGAATAGTCCGATAGGGTTGAAGCGGTGCGCTGCGGCCTACAGAAACAGAATCTTTGGGTTCCGCAGTCATTTGCTTCACTCATCGCTCTATAGCCAGGCCTCAACATGATGGAAGAATCCGGGGATTCGGTTTCGAGTCAATGGGAAGGTCATTCAACACCGCGACGGTCACCTACTGTCTCGTCGGAGAGTTCCGAAACTTGTCGTAACGTGGTTGGTTCGACGAGGTCATCTGGGTCACCGAACAACGACTACGTGGGTCACGATGATACGCTTCAGATGCGCCAGTCTAATGGCAGAACATCATTCAACCGCGAGCTGGAAGGGTCGTCCAGTGGTCGGAGCCCACATGACATCCATGTGAGGGACGGATGGCGTGCTCGCGGTAATTCCTTCGGATCGTCTCGAGCAGGAAGAGGACGGGCGGAGCTCTTCCGTCCGTACATGGCTGCGTTGAAGCAGCCATTTGATACGTTTGGCGGATGGCGCCGAATGTGTCAAAATCAAGTTCCGGTCGCGGAGGAGTCAATCTTTATACAGGAGAAAGAAAAACTGTTTGAACCTTCTTCTCGATTAAAGGTCGACAAACAGGAAATCAAGACGTCAGAGAATAACAAGTAGGGCCTAGGCTACTCTGTTCGGTGACGGACCTTACGACAGATAAGTACATTAATTTTAGCTTAGAGCCGTGGAAGAAATTTTCCTTTCCTTTCTTTTATGTAGAGGCGAGATTGAATGCGTTATTATCTTATTGTGAAAGTTAAGGAATCTAGTAATTAGCTATGCTTGTAACTGTTTATTTGGCGATTATTCTTGCTTTTCCCTAAGGCGCTATTGCAGAGTGTGTCACCTTGTGTTGAATGATAGTCGGTTTTACTTTTAATTCTGTAGGCTATTTTCATCTGTCTGTAATGATCGTATAAGGAATTAAACGATGCGACACGAATATTGCAGGACCAGAATAATATTGGTAGACTATCGACAAATTTGTAGAACAAAAGGCTATAAAGAGAATTATAATGCATTGAGTCAGATATTAATTGTCTTAATAATACTAGGCCTAAACATAATATCCTGAACCTGCATGCCACGTGAAAGGTTTTAGATTCATTGAGAAATCAGTGCAGCTGTAATGCTGTCATTTATCTCATTCTCACAGCATTTTTTTTAGTCTTCTGCGAGTGAATTGTATTACAATATGCTAATAGCAAATATCATTGATTATAGTTTTGGTAATTTTGGTTGCAAGTAATGCTGCCAGGAATGCAAAAGTACTGGGCTTATACGAGTTTAAGCAGGGACCCAGGCGGGACCTCTACACGCGGGCCCACGAAAGCTAACTACGCCACTGGCATAAAGTATAGTTTGGTGATTAGATATGATTAAAATTATCTGGGATGCATATTAATAACGTTTAAGGTCATCGTCTATGATGGTGCTTTATTCGATGCTGGGTACTACTTGAAGTATAGTCTTGTGCTATAACTCGTGAGTAGGCCTATGTCAGGTTGCAATACGTTGTTTTGGTGTGTATTTTCGATGAGTTGAAATTGTGTCGTGTGTTGTATTTAGATGTGGTTTTGATGTGTATTTTCTAGTCGGAGACTTAACTGTAGTAATTAACTCTCTTGTTGGTCCCAGAATAAGTGACTTAGTAAAGGCATGACTGATTTTAGCACAGGTCTAAGGTGGTAGTTACGTAGAAAACCGCGCTGCATTTAGTAGCCTACGTAAAACATAATTATTGGTCTTGACTCAGTTCGTGTTAGATTGTGACGTGATAAATGACACTGCTTAGTAGGTCTACAGAGAGACCATATAAGCCTAAATAATTACGAGGACGCAGACAAAAGGACGAAGAGGCAGGAATATTAATGGAAGTCTTCCCTCCATCCTCAGACCTTGTCGCACCAGATAATGGAATGAGGAATGACGCAGGATTAGAATGTGGGGCAGGCAAGAATAATGGTCACTGGAACATCAATTTTCCGAGAAAAGCCATTACGCGCGCTATCATGGACTCAGCGGTAATCCGTTATCGGAAACCGTTAACGTCAGGACCAGGAATAATTTATTCTGACAAACGACTGGACCAGACTTCTGCGACTCACGAGAGGAAAGCGGACCAAAAGACAGTAATAAAACAAGAACGACCGCATCAGGCGAGGACGACAGAACAGAGACCTAATTCCATTTATGACCGTAATTTATCACAGCCGACTTTCCGGACAGTGGGATAATTCATTCCTAGAAGCCATTCACCCAGAGAGACAATTTATCTCGTCCAGTCCATCTCATGGACTCGCCAAATTAATCGCCCAAAGTCCAGGACAGACGCGAGAAAGCGACAGAGACTAATTTGCACATTTATCAGAATTCCAGGCCAAGAAGATTACCCGTAGGATTAATGGTCCCAGAAGCAATTTATAACCGTCACGACGGGTCAAGCCTGAAAGGTTCAGCCCACCATTAATTGCATCCATAGTGAATGTACGAACGTGGACTCTGATAAATGATTCTTCAGTGCTTTTATGGTTATTATAGGCTTATCGTGTTATAACATTGTTATCGTAGTCTCATGTAACTTTGATCAGCTACCATTCATAATTATAAATGTGTAGAATCACAACGATTTGAATTTTGTTACCTTATTTGAAGACAGTGCGCACCTATAGTCTATCAAATATTTAGCCTACATCTGGTACTGTTCTGCACAGAGCTTTTATGAGTAAAATTCTCTACACTGAAACGTGCTCACAAAACCTGAAAAAGGGACATTTTTTATTTCACGCTTTCATTATTTATCTATGTACGGAATAACGTCTACGCTTACATGCACGTCTCAGCAACGAAGAGAATATTTATATTAAATGTAGTTTTACTATTTCAGATGCCGTTGTACCGTATTAATTACGCATAATATATTATCGATTAAGCTAATGTGTTGCTTTGTGACAGATTTTTTTTTGATGTCATGACTATTTACCTATGCATTTACGTGGTTTGGATTTATAGTGCATGACAAAAGCATACATGTTATAAGCCTATTGTTTTAGCACAACTTTATTTAATCTTTGAAGCAGAATTGAGCTAAAAGGTTACCGCATAAGACAGAGACCTATTATAATTTAATGTCAAATAGAAATATTTCAGTTTTCGATTTTAGCTTGGGAAGATTAGTTTTCCTTCTGCATTGACACCTAGACTATAATGTCTATAGACCTGTTTCATTGCTGACAAATCACTGCGCTCACAAATCGTTGTTATGTAACCTATGTTGTCGTAATCTATATATCAACTTTATTATGCCTGCAAAGCTAACCATGCTATATTGAAGTAGACTATGCATCTACACGTTCTAGAGATTTTGAGGTTGAGGCTTGGAAATTTTGAGATTTTGAGAGATGCTCTATAACCGAACATCGAAGTACGTTCATCAAATGAGAGACAAGATTGCACAAACCGAGTTATTTCTTTCGGTATGTTGTAGACTAAGTTGAAGTGCTAAGAGTTTATACTGCGCGGTTGCGTTCAGTCAAATGTCTGATAAAGCGTTTTGATTTCAAGCATTCAAGTGTGACATAAGACTCTAAGGATTTTTTATAGGTTATCACGGGAGGCACATACCCCGTTGGCCTACGCAGAGTACGCGGTCGCGAGACGAGCATTCCTCCGACACGCAGAGAATCGAGTTCCGAGTTTATTTTCGCATTTTTTATATTTATTATTGTAAGAGTCACACGAGTATTTTTGCGACGATATGTTTTGTCGGGTAAGTTGACAATGTAAATGCGCGAGAATGAGCACAAGGTACTTAACAAGTTACATGTACATAGGCTATGTAGAGTATTCCGTAGACCTATTGGAAGTTATGACGTTGGTAAGATGTATCATTGCAGTCTGTAAAATCAGTCCTCGCCTTAAAGACAGATTTGATCACGTTTTTGATGATTATGAGTGGGCATTATACTGGGCAATCTCGAACGATTCACAAATTACCGCCACAAGTTTCAAGTCCAATGATATCCGCATCCTCTCTTCATAAAGTGCAGCAGCAGATTAATTACCATCATTACGGCAACTAAGAGTCTAAGGCAAGAACTACAACAAGGATTGACATGGATAGTGAATACAGGGTCTATTGCAAGAAAAGGCATACTAAGCATTTGTCAGCATTTCGTGAATTTTTAACCTTGTCTAGACAGAAGTAATTACAAGTTATGGCATCAATCCACAAGTACTGAGAATGTTTGAATGTACGAATTCATATTTGCACTTTTGCGTACTCTAGCAAGTTAGAAGCATTACACGTCTATTTTGTTTTCCAAGCTAACACGTCACGAGTTGTACGAAATAACTTTGTCTATTTATTTCAGTTGAATAAGTTATGCATCCATTTTAAGATAACTTATTTCTACATTTTTTTCATTTCTCAGATACTGTTTAGTAATGAACATTTATATTGGTGTAGCCTATCTGAATGCGAAGGATTTGAGTAAACTTGTCTTGAACAGTTATATTAACAAATCTCAATTGTATGGATTCTAGTGAAACATGGTTGAACATTTATATGATTGAATCTCTGTTTAGTAGTATCGATTTGACTGAACTCAAGTATAATAATATAACAGAGTTCAACGTTTGCAAAGACATTTAAACTATATATTGTTGAATATCATCTTGACGATCGAACTCAAATCAGAACGATTGTATTTGTAAACACATTTTTATCTCTCACGGACACTTTAACGGTCATTGATAATGTACTAAAGTGAATGGACTTTTAACTATGCTAAAGTTATACAAATGTGTAAGTCATATTGTAGGGACTTAGCAATTGATGTTGTGCTTTTGTGGTTGTGCTTATTATTAGTATGTGTTCATGTAACCACACCGTTCCTATCTAAGGCAAAATTTTGGACGTGACCTTAAATTCACACACTTAATTCATACACTAGAACAATCAGGAGATTGTTAGATCTTCTGCATGGTGGGAAGGTGTAAGGAAGACAATTCATAGTCATATACAGAGATAGATATAGATAAGGATACATGACTTGAGCACAGGACATAGGACATAATTATATGAATACATTCCGTCAATCATGGCGAGGCACGCACACACAGGCACTCATTTCATTGGCTCCACTTCTAGGAAGGCCGTGCCCGAGACGCCGAGCGCGCAGAGATGCAAGATATTATTGGATGGCAACTGCATACTATACAGATCGGTGAAATATATAAGACGATGCCAACGAGAAATCTGCGCGGGTGGCTTCCAGCCTGGATACAGGAGAGTTGGGTTAAGTTAGAGTTGGGTTAAGTTGGGTTGGGTTAGGTTAAGTTAGGTTAAGTTAAGTTAAGTCAAGTTAGGTTTGGGTTAGGTTAAGAGCTTAGGAGTAAAACAGCTGCAGTTAGATTTCAGGATCCATAGCGATTCACCCCTTAGTTTCAGCCCTCTGTAGCTGTCTAACAAGCACTTAAGTAGGATAGGCTGTTCTGGGGTTTTAAGATAAGAACGGTGTCATTTAGGCTGAACTAGAATAATAGGCCTATATCTCGTTAAAGTGTTACGACGTAGACTTATGCCTGTGAAAGATAGATATCAGAAATTGCTATTATATTCGAAACAGACTGTGCTGAAATAATAATAATATTTTATATGAAAACATGGTCTCGAGTTATAGTTTCTAGTTAGGCCTTCAGCATGAGTAAGTAAGTGAGCTAGTTCATTCCCCCCCGTACTTCTCTGCAGATAGGGATCTCTGACCCTTGGCATCAAAGAGATGCCTAAATCATTTTGACAATACTATGATAATGCATAAAATATACTAAGCTTACAACAGAATAATCATATTGTGACACAAAACCTACAGACAACAGCAGATTATTCATGTGTTGTTTGCAATAATGCCAATAATAATATTATGACCGATTGTTGTTGCAAATAATGCAACTTCTTTCTTCCTATCAATCATCGTGTATCTCTTCTTGCGACGGTCGAATGAAATTTGGGTAAGTTGTCGCAGAATGGATGGGATCAACTTTCAAGCCATACTAACATATCGCGGTTGAATATAATATGGCATGCCTGTTTAGACCCTTAGTGTTAGGGTTCTCGATGTTTCAAACTAGGACGTGTTCAGTGTTGCTAGGTCTCGTTGTGTTAGAATATTTTGGTCAGACCCTCCTTTTCGAAAATGGTTTATATCCGTCAATTGCTCATCAGACTTGGGCTGCGATTATGACATTTCGATTGGTGCTGATGATTGAGATGATCATCTTAAACGTCAAGTTTATCCATTTCATACATAATAATTATATGCACGACCAGTGTGTGGGTCAGAAGATGGTAATGAGCACCGTCCTATAGATCTAGCCTAGCGAGACCCGTTCTCTGGGTCATCCTGTCCACATTGATCCGGTTGAAATCAACGATGAGCATTTGGTTGTTTTTCTAAGGTCCGCTCGGCGGCATCGAATAGGTCACTGTCACAATCTCTCTCCGCCCTCTCCGGTCTGCTGATTGAATTGATCTCCTAGATCCCTGGTAAGAACAGACTACCGTGGTTCATGGCCCAGCACTGCACCTTTCCAATCGCAGACCTTTCTATGTGAGATAACCTACCCCTCCTCTATGCGTAGTAAGATCTTATTGGGGTGTTTATAAATTCTCGTGTACAATACGATAATGAGTGATTGACACCAAATGATGTCCGTAAATGGACGAGTAGCCGAACAAAACAAAGCTGCTTACACTTCTATAGACAACATCCTTAAGGTTTCTCAAACAACACAGCAGCAAACGCCACACAAGTCATAACCATGACAATATTCACGCTAATAGGCCTAATCACCATGCTACTGACACGGATAGGCCTAATTATTATTGCAGTGATTTTAAAATACACAATGCACTCAGTGGTGTAGTGGGGGAGGGAACGCGGGGGAACGCCGTTCCCCCACTTTTTTCCGCGGGGGAACGCCGTCCCCCCACTTTTTTCCATGGAGGAAACAAAAAAATTCAAGATTCACAGTTTCAGCTGCTTACTTACTGGAGCCTTTCGCAGTTTCGCCGATATATTTATATATGTGTTCAATGGCTTGTAAATAAAAGCTAATGACAAATGAAAATAGTACAGTAGTACAGTAGTAGGCCTACTGTAATAACAATAAATTAATAATTGAGAAAAAAATTGTAAGCCTAATATGAAGCGTTCCCCCACTTCATTTTTTGCGTTCCCCCACTTAATTTTTTAGGACTACACCACTGAATGCACTCTAATAACCGCCAGTGCATCACTTCTACTTACGAACAACGAGCAACTTGGCGCCGACCCTGTTTGTACCGTTGATTTTTATGATGTACACGCCAGCAGTTGATATCGGAGGCACTATTGCTTTGCCTTGAGCAATCTTTATGATCAGTCCTGTCTGGTTGACGCCGAAGATTTTCGTGTGCTGAGGAGCAACGATATCGCTGTAGTTCACGAGATTATACATGCGTAGCCCATCTGATGTTGGGATCAGCATCCAAGATATTTTTGTCGAACTGTTGCAGGTCATAATGGTGTTCGAAGTTCCCACATAAACGGCCATGTTCTCAGGCGGAGTCGAACACTGACCATGGGTCCCTGGAAGAAAATATAGGTTATAAACCGCCACATCAACAGTTACTGTTCTTCATGAAGTGCGACCAATCAATTTGAAATCTCTAACGTTCACTAATTCCACGAAAGTGCTAGATCCATTCAAATGGCTTGGAAAGTTTTTTTTAAAGAAATTTACATACAATGTCATGTTGAAAGAATTCTTCGGATTAAACGCCACAGTAGCTATAGTTGCATGGGCGGAGTTTGATTTCCGTTCTTGGGGGGGGGGGGGGGGGGGGGGGGGCTAGACCCCGAGTCTGGGTCTTATTGGGAGGGCTAATCCTGAAAAAGGATACCATTTTCATGGTGAAAAAGTTGAATCTGGGCCTTCTTCGAGGGGCTTAGCCCCCCCCCCCCAGCTCCTGATAAACTCCACCCATGGCTAGTTGAGAAAATTAATCTTTAATCTATATATATAAAAATGTAACGGCGTTCGCACGAATCTTCCATTTATAAGATCTTGGTAAGTACTGGACCGATTCTTTTCAAAATTGCAGCAAAACGTTCCGTTAATATAGGCGCAGGTTTGTATAATGCTTTTTTTCCCAAAATCTTCTACAACAAAAAAACAACTTTCACTTCCATTCGACAACAACTTTCACTTCCATTCGACCGATTCCGAGTTGAATATGCGCTATATGAACCTTGCCGCAACCGCCATTTTTAAACGCGAGCTATTTTTGCCCAATGCATTTGGACGGTTTCAATTTGAACTCACAATCGGTCGAATCGAAGTGAAAGTTATTTCTTTTTGTTATGGACGGTTTGAATTTTAACTCTCAATCGGTCGAATCGAAGTGAAAGTTATTTCTTTTGTAAAAGATTTGCAAATTCTATCGTTTTACGCCCGCCGATAGGCTTTGCTCGGGCGCGTGTTCCGTTTATGTAGCGCATTTCAACACATTCGATTCCGGCCTTTTTGATGTTCCGCGTCGCTCTGTTCCGCGTCGCTGTCGCCCCGTGTCGGAAAGGGACGGTGCGAAGGAGGAAAGGAAGGGAAGGAGCGGGACGAAGAGGGAGAGGAGAGATGGAGGATGTAAGGGGAGTGGAGGGGAAGGGGAGGAGGGGGGAGGGGTGGGGGGGGGGAAGGGGAGGGGAGAGGGGGCGGGGGAATAGAGGGGGAGGGGAAGAGGGGAGGGGAGGGAAGGAGGAGGGGGCGGGGAGAGGGCGGAGGAGAGAGGGGGAGGGGGGGAGGGGGGAGAGAGGAGGGAGGGGGGCGGGGAGAGAGGGGGAGGATTGGAGGCAGAGGACGGTCTTTTCTGCCACAGCAAACGCGTGGCCGGG